>VZRX01005343.1:616210-769482 GCA_013398075.1 Notiomystis cincta | reverse complement strand
ATCATCATTACTGTATTTTTACTTTATTTTTGGTTATTAAACTCTTCTTGTCTCTGTCTACAAGTATTATTTTGACTCTTCTCCC
Organism: Notiomystis cincta; assembly: GCA_013398075.1. Lineage (NCBI taxonomy): Eukaryota > Metazoa > Chordata > Aves > Passeriformes > Notiomystidae > Notiomystis > Notiomystis cincta. The sequence continues at coordinate 769,397 of VZRX01005343.1, read as the reverse complement.
TATTCCCACCAGGCTGGGGGGGGAAAAGAGGGGGACTGAGTGAGCAGTTTAATTTCCAGCTTGGCTTAAACCACTACAGAGTGAATACAAGGAATATTGGCTTTTGTAGGGTGCAGTACATGTGCTCTATCTTAAACATTTTGCTTAGGATGACAAAGAAGGAGACATTAAGATGCTTCCACTTCTCTTCACAGATTCCAAAGTGAATCTGTTCCTCAGAGGCTTATCCATATAGATTCAGTGTGCTTTTGAGGAATCTGACTGATTTTTCACTCTTGGTTGTGCATAGGTATAAAGGAGACAGTGAAATACCCAATACTTCAAGGACTGTTCTATTTCTGTGCAAGGAAGCAACCCCTCATAAAGGCTGGGAAAAATCAGAAACCCCCAAACTGAACCTAGCTCTGAAACTCCTTCAATGTTATTCAGGCCCTGAGTAAGGATTCTTACCTTAGATTTAGATTTAGATTTTGATTTACATTTAGATTTAGAATCTAAAATTGGAGGTACCTATAAGATCTTGTTTGGCCTGACCCTTATGCTCATCAGTGGAAAACAGGACATGAGAGGGGATGACAGAATACAGAGCTCTGAGAAGGATGCTTGCAAGAAGTGTGAAAAAGGGGAACAAGAAGTTATCTATGGAGATTTACGTGAGTAATCAGGTACATCACATGTGGCTGAGATTATAGCACACAGATGTCCTTAGATTTACCCACAAGAAATTATTTTAATAGGATGAAACCAGTTTTCAGAGCATCTGAGTAAAAAACTAACACCAAATGGTTGAATTTAGCCTAGGAAATTGTTCTATGTGTCCTCCCTATAAATCCTTTGCACTTTCTAGAGAATTAATTTCATCTCTAAAGTAGCTATACTTGCCAAACGGGGTAAGTAGAACTTTTGCAGAATTACAACGCTGGTTCATGTCAGTAGGAGTATTCGGGGGCAGTAACTTCAACTGTGGAAGTTTGGTTTATATTTACCTTTATGACTAAAGGTATTATTCTTATTATTCAAGTTCAATTTCCTGTTGCTTCAAATGTTGTAAGCATTTTAAACTTTATAAAATCAATAAAAATGCATTACATTTACCTGATTTCTTCTTCCTTTCTCTGTTATTTCCACTTTCTGTATCTATGCATTTTATGTCCACCTATCATATCCTATTCTATTCCAATCACTATTTTCACCAAAATTGTAGCTTAGTCATCAAGAGACTCAAAATTGATGAGTGATGATCTTAATTAAATGTAATCAGCACATACACATTGAAAGGAGAGCTTAGGGTATAGACAGGCCTCCCTATTAAAACGGAGTTAAATACACATGACTCCAAAACAAAACCGAAAAAATAAAACTTGGTAACACTGAGGTTCTCAGGAAACTCCACACCCTACAAATATGTTTTTGTCTGTGCTGAGAAAAGTGGTTTAGCATTCTCACATCATTCAAGATCTGGTGCTGCTGCTCCTGTTTCTACTCAGTGAGTTCCAATCTGAGTGGGGGAGTGCTTCTAATGAAGGCTGACAGAATGAAACCTCCAATTATGCTGCGGTATGATACACTATTTTCTCTCTGCAGTGAGAGTAGAGTATTGAATGGGTGAAACTCAACCAGTTTTGAACTCATATTTTGAACTCCAGATGGGCATCTTCAGCTGAACATCAGGGAGGCAGTGGCAGTTGGGGCCATTATGTTCTGATGTCCCCAAACCCACAGAAAATGGGATCAGATTTGTGTCAGGGTTATTGATTCATGTGAACACAAAGCAGAGAAGTTCCTGGCTCTGAAATAAATTCTCTACTCATTCCAGGATCCAGATCTTGCACTCATGAGAAAGAATTATATCAGAGATAAATATTCCTACAAATTCATTTCATTCATAGAAGAATAGAAAGACATGGGTTGGGAGGAACCTTAATAATCATCTCACTCCATCCTCCTTGCCATGGGCAGGGACACCTTCATCAGACCAGGCTGCACAAAGCCCCATCCAGTCTGGCCTTGAGCACTTCCAGGGATGGAGCATCCTCAGCTTCCCTGGACAACCTGTGCCAGTGTCTCACCACCCTCATAGCCAAGAATTTCTTCCTTATATCTAAACCTTCCCTCTGTCAGTTTAAAACCATTCCCCCTTGTCCTGTCACTGCATACCCCTCAAAAAACTCCCTCTCCCTCTCCTTGCTTGAAAGACCCTTTAAGTACTGGAAGTTGCTAAGAGGTCTCCCTGGAGCCTTCTCTTCTCTAGGATGAACAACTTCAATTCTCTCAACCTGTCTTCACAGGAGGGGTGTTCCAACCCTCTGATCATTTCATGGCCCTCCTCTGGACTCACTCCAACAAGTCTAAGTTTATGTTGGAGACCCCAGAGCTGGATGCAAACGTGTTAAACAGCACTGATCCCAACATGTTCCCTTGAGGAATGCCACTTGTCATTGATCTCCACTTGCATATTGAGCTGTTGACTGAAGCTCCTTGTAGCTATCCAACCAAATCCTTATCTCCTACATGGTATATCTGTCAAATTCATTGTCCATCCAATTTAGAGACAAAGATGTTGTGCAGGACAGTGCCAAATGCTTTGCACAAGTCCAGGTAGACGACAGCAGTTGCTCTTTCCTCATCCACTAACACTATAAGCCTGTTAGGAAGCCTTCAGATTTGTCAGGCATTTGCCCTTAGTGAAGCCATGCTGGCTGTCACCAATCAATTCCTCATTTTTCTTTTACCTTAGCAGAGTTTCCAGGATGATCTGCTCTATGATTTTACCATGCACAGAGGTGAGACTGACTGACCAGTGGTCCCTATGGTCTTTACTTATTCCTTTTTTAAAAATGGATGCAAAGTTTTCCCTTTTCCAGTCAGTGGGAAGAGCACTGGATTGCCATGTGTTCTCACATATTAATGTGTGCCTGCTTCTATCTGCTTATAGAAGTCCTCATCTGTATGGTGTTCCAGGTTCTAGTGGGGGTAGACCCCCACTAGAAAGTTACATCTCCCTCTTTCCCTTTCATCTTCTCCCACAGCTCTTTCATTCCCGGGTGGAATTCCATGCACTTCAGCTAACCATTGACCATTGTGGACAACTGCCCTTTGGTTTGAGAGCCACCCTCACGACTACCATGCATGAAAACAAACCAACCAGAGTAAAAAGGTGACGAATTTCACCTGAACAAAACTCTGTCCTCCAGATGAAAGTCGCGAAATGTCACAGCAATGCTCCCCGCCAATCACCTTGCTGGTGTCTTTCAGCTGAAACACTGAAATTTCCAGCTATTCTTGGCCAGCTGATTCCTCCTGCTGACACTGTGGTATGAATCCCGTTCCCTCCATGAACAAAGGGGGTTGGCAAAAGACTGGGAAATTCATAGCACAGAACAACCTTGCTCCAGCAGTAACACAGAGTTGGATCAGCACTGCCAGCTTGGCAGTTCACCTGCCACAGAAGGTGACTTGGAGCCAGCTCTGTCTCCTTGCTTGTAGCTATTTCTGTGCAAAATGTCAGCTCAGGAGTAGAACTAGTTGCAGTGGCAGGGGGCATAGCCACAAAATTATTTCTGTTCCTCACCTTCCTTCAGGACACCAAAAAGAGCGGAGGAAAGGACTAAGGCAAGCAGTAATCAGAGGTGTTAAGTTTGGTGTGTGTCTTTAAATTATAAATCCCCAAAATTGCTCTCCTAGGTAAACAATTACTGTAGTTACCATAGTAACACCGAGTTGACAAAAAAGTCTTTGTATTTTGAAGATGACTACTTTTTTGAGACCCAGTAATGTGGCTGCTGTTCGCAAATTTAGTTTCTGTCAAATTAATTAATTCTGTATATCCCATTGAAGAAGCAGGTGCACCTCGATTTTTTATTGGCACTGAGTAAGCTCTTGAATTTATGAAATGGGTGTTTTTTGTTGGGTTGTTTTTTGGTTGGGTTTTTTTTTTTTTTTCCATTCTAGAAATGGAAGAGGCTGATGAAGAAAATTAGTAGATAAATTACTGTGAACTATAATTAAATACCAAATGTCTTTCCCTTCTCTTACATACTGCTCTGCTTTTTCCTTAGGTAAATCTATCTACACAACCAACCAAACATTTTTCTCTGTCACACTTTCTTCCTTTGACAGTGGGTGCATACTAAAAGAAAATACAATTAAGAGAAATACAGCTTTGGTTTTGGATGCTATATTACTCTAGATGTTTAAGGGTGCTTTATTAAGACAAAATCATTTGACTGGTCAAATTCTATCTATACTTATGGCTTCTCCTAATATATCTTCTGGATTCTTCTTTCAAGATCAAGAGTTGTGCTATGGTAGCCTGCTGGATGAATAATCTATTTGCTGATGGACCCAAATCATTTACAGTAACGTGTGAGCATGAACAGCTTGGGTGTTGAGAGTGGATACATAACAAAACTTTCCTTATCAGATGTAGGCTACTGTAGTGTGAAATCTACCTCTGATCATCTATACTTTCTTCATGACCAAAGGATAGGAACTGGTGCCTGGATGACACAATTTGTGTCATCCTTAAGAAGTCTTCAAGTGAATGTACCTTAAGACTGGCCAATTTATGAAAATAAGAGTAATTGAGCAGCAGATACCTGCTTAGAGTTAGGCTGGATGAACATGACATGGTTTTCATAAAAAAGGAAAACCAGTATTTTTAAAAAAATGTCTGGTTAAGAAATTGTCAAGACCCAGGCATAAACTTGTTTTTTGGAGAGTGAAACAACCATCTGGTTTTTTTTACCCAGCATGGGCCACTAGCTGGATATGAAGTTTAAATGATCACTTCTCCACTTTCCCTGTGTTTAAACATCAGTCTGTGCATTAAAGCAGCTCAGACACATGGTGTGCTAAAGAACACTCTGAGCTTATTCATTTGTCAAACCTACCCTATTGTGCATATTTCTAATGCAGCTACTCCCACGGCACTGAGCTGACAGAAATGCTTATCACAGCGCAGCCCGACTGAGATCCCCAATAGGAATTCTGACCTTAAGAAACCATGTAAAAAATCCCACTGTGGACCCAAGAAGTTCTGAGACATCAGTTCAGACTTAAATAGGATGGGAAAGAANAATGCAGCTACTCCCACGGCACTGAGCTGACAGAAATGCTTATCACAGCGCAGCCCGACTGAGATCCCCAATAGGAATTCTGACCTTAAGAAACCATGTGAAAAATCCCACTGTGGACCCAAGAAGTTCTGAGACATCAGTTCAGACTTAAATAGGATGGGAAAGAACAGAAATAAATGAAAAAAAAAATAGAACTATATCTCTGAAGGTCTCACGTGTGAGCATTTGGATGATCTCTGAAGGCAGAAGAAGTAAAAAAGAATAAGGAATAAGTAAGGTAACAATGAAACCCTCCTTGTGTTTTGGTAGGAAAAAATCAGTGTCTCTTCTTTCTTCTTTTCTTTCCCCCCACTGGTACAGCTCTGCTGCACTTTATTAGAAAACTGCAGTAACTGTTACATGTTTCTAAGTACTGCTCTAGGGCAGGCCAAATGTTTACCTTACCTGCATCTACCACTTTTCTTAAAGATGGTCATGTCTTGCTAAAACAAAAAAAAAATTAAAATTTGGAAGGGAAGTAGACAATCTGCCATTCCCTGTTCACTTGATATGAAATTGGGGTGAGATGAAGATGGGTTTCATTAAAGCCATATAATATCGAAAGCCTACACAAACATAGAAAAACACTTATTTTTGTAGAGATGAATGGGCTTTTCATTGGTTCCAAGCCAGTACTCACTGAATAAATAACATGAAAGAAAAAAACTTGAAATAATAGGCCAGACCTAAGAAAGAGAAACATCTGAACCTGTGGAGGACATGACGTAGAAGAAGACTAGTGATTGTATGTAATGTCAAAACTGCAGTGGTATATATCTATGCATATGTTATTGCAGTGAAGTCAAAGAGGTGTTGTTTTAAGCAGAGATAAAATGTTGTGCTGCACAGAAAAAAGAACCAACCCACAACTCTCACTCACAGTCAAATTTCACAAGTAAATTGGTACCAAAACACTGCTTTGTGCACAGGTCTAATAACCCCAGTGAGGGAAAAGAAACAAAGTTTGTTAGGACCATGTTTGAATAGACAATTCCCTTCTGGGTTTATGCTAATGTTTCACCAGTAAAGAGATTCTGTTTGTTAAGCTTTTAATAAATATTGATAATACTTCTGATTTCTCTATACTGTTGTTTACAAATGAAACAATATGATTTTGCTTATTTGGAATTTAACATCTTTGAAACCAAGGATACAAAAGCTTTGCTGATGCAATGAGGGAACCAACTTCACAAGACATATCAGCCTAGATTTATTTTATTTTTTCAGTTTTGCACACAAAGCATTTGTAGCCTCTTTGATATTGACACTACTGACATGCTTTCGGCAGCAACAGGACACCTGCTAATTCTCCAGAAATGCCCTTAATAATTTCAGTCAAATAAAAATATATATAAAGAAAAGGAGCTAAGTGTGGAGGAAGGCTGTAAAACAATTGCAGAGAGTAAAATCAAATTGGTAATGATTTGCTACATTAAAGAAGATATTGAGTGTATACATTGACATATTCTCTTTGCGGCCACATTCAAGAAATTCTTTCCAAATATAACAAGTTTGTTGCTTGTGTTGACTGAAAATAAATTACTCCTGTAGCCAGAAGTGAGCTATTCAAAAATGTCTTCTGGAACAAATAAAGATTTTTAAAACACTATTAGAAAGATGACAAGAATCACCCTATATCACAAGAATATTCAAGCCTGTTACAATTCAGCACCCAGGCCAGCTATCAGATCAATTGATGTGATAGCAGTATTCATCACACCTCCCTTTGGTTTTCATTACTTCTTTCTATAACTTTGCTCATACCAAGATATAATATCAAAATGCAATTTAACAGACCACATTGTCTTCAAAAATCATGCCCTCTGACAGACAGAACTTTGCTCTGTTGCAGTCCTGTAAACTGCAATCCTCCAGGGTTTTAATATCACAACTGTCCATGTAAATTAAGTTTTATGGGTTTACTATGATTTGAAAGCTCTTCAGATTACCATCTTGCTGTGTGACCTTTTCCTGAACCTGATAAAATAATCAGGATTTTGAATCAAGTAGAAAAACAGGATGAGAAGTAGTTAGCTACAAATATTTTAGGGCTTGCCTTCTCATCAAATTCATGTCATCTTCTGGATTTTGTAGGGCAGAAGTTAAGTCAATCTTCCAATTTTTTAGGGCTTTTTGTGTGTTTTTTTTTTGGTTTGGTTTGGTTTGGTTTGGTTTGGTTTGGTTGGTTGGGGAGGGTTGGGGGGGGATTTTTTTTTGGGGGGTGCAGTTTGTGTTAAAATCAATTTACAGAGAAAGTAAGAAATGCAAAACATTCAAATGGACCCTCAAAGGAACTCCTCCCCATACACTCACACTCTGAAATGTGGCAGATAAGAGGCCCAAGGGACACCAAGAGGAAGAAGCACTTCTTCACTTTGTGGAACTGGGAATTCCATCTCACTGCAGCAACCAATGATAAAGCACAGAGATTGCTCCAACTTTCACCAGCTGGACAAAGGAGTGTGACACTTTGTAATTGGATTCTTGCTTATGATCAGGATAAAAATATCCATAAATTAAATCAGCAAATTTCATCTTCCCAAAGTAGGACTATAAAAATATCTATATAATGAAATCTCATCAGTTTGTCCATGATGGTTAATATTTCTCAGAAGAAAAAAAGGAATATTATTTATTTTCCTTAAATGTTTGCCTTAACTGGAGTAGAATACGTAGCAAGAATCATCATTGATTGGCTCTTCTGTGGACATCATGCCAAAGAAGCCAAGAATTTCTGACAACAAAGAGGTTTTAGTATACCTTTCAATAAAATACTCCATTTTAAAATAAAATCCTCTATAAATAGCTATTGTGAACAAAAATTAAATTGAAGTTGATAAGTGAACTACAGTATTTCAAGAACTCAGAAATTCTTTGCATATTTTCAAAAATTGCAGACATTTGAATTATGGAAAAAAAAGAACTAAAAAAATCTACAAGGATACAGAAAGTCTTTTTATACTTTTCCTGTTACCCTTCACTGTCTTCCGCAAAGGACTGTAGCGCAATGAAAATATTTTTATGTCTTTTTGGCATTTAGATACTCTATAGATAGAAGACACACTTGGATGATATTCTGCTTTGACAGGCTATCAAAATCTGCATGAGAAAACAAGGTTGGAACTAGAACTTCCGCAGCTTCACAGAGATACAGATTAAGACAGACTATCAAGAAAGAACATCTAAAAGGTCTTCTACTATTTAGAAACCTTGGAATTGACATTTCTTGCTCCCTCTTCCCTTCACTTACCGCAGAAAAAGCAAACAAATAGACTAAAATTACTTTTGCCAAGAACGAGTAGTGAATTGCAAACCTCAATACATTTTTCCCCCTTCTGTACATAATCAAGAAGCCATTTGTTCTGCAGTAAAAGCTGCTTGATACATTGCCTCAAAAGCACTGCAAGGAAGGCTGATAACACACTTCACCATTTTAGAGGCAGCAGGGACTGCGCACGCCCAGCGCAGTTATCACCTAGGAAACAAATGATTGCATCTTATTTTTGGCATAAGGCTGTAGGTGTAGGAAAGATCTGAAATTCGCTCCCACACAGAGCTGAACTCATTCCTCATGATGCCAACGGGAGTGCTGAGCGGAGCCGCTGGAAGCACCTCCTAGTGGTAGCCAGGGAACCACCCACGGGCACTAGACACGGTGTCAGGGCTCCTCGCCGCGTGAATTCCCCAGGAACAGCCTGTTCCGGCCGGCAGAAGGCACGAGTCAGGCCAGGCAAACATAATGGGCTCTTTGGAGCTGGAGAGCTCCAAATGAAATCTGTGAGGCACCCAGAAGCAGCATGCATCAAGATGTAAAAGCATTCAAAGGGGTTTTAATGAAACAATTAATTTAAGTGCTCTTCAGAACTTGATGTAAATTGCCTCTGCATCAGAGCATTACAACAAGAGGCGTAATATATTGATAGATTTTAAGGCCAGAAGGAGCCATTATGATCATCTAACCTGACTGCTTGCATAGTACAGGTCAGACACTCTCACCCGAAATTCTGTAAGTAAAGCCCATAACTTTGGATTAATCGAGGGCATCTCTTCCTGAGAGCCTTCCAAACCTGATTTAAAGAATTTTAATAGTAGAGAATCCATTTCAGCTCCAGATAAATTGTTTAATGGGATATTATCATAACTCTTAAGGTTTTGCCTCTTATTTTTAATCTTCGGTTTCCAGATTATTACCCACCATTGTTTTTCAAGCAAGCAGTTTGCAATATGATTGTGACCTACTTGGAAAGAGCTTGGTTGTGAAGTCTTGAGCAGCCTTGATGATCACAAAATATGTACAAGCAATTGCCATTCCATCTTTTCTTCCTCATCTCTGAAGAGTCACCTTTATAATGTTCCTACGACAGATAAGCATGTCCTTACCTTTGTTAAATGGATCAGCATCATTCTTTCCATCTTTTACATGCAAATGTTTGCCATGAAAAATGTAACCTTCAGGGAATAAACCTTTGGTTTAATTCTGGTGTCATTATGCAGGATTTTCCTCAAAAGGGAACATCTGTAAAGCATTATAGGCATAAATTCATATGGAAATTGGTATTTTACAGCGCCTTTCCACATGGACATGTTTACTGCAGAGTTTACTGCACCCAGCTTCAAGAAGAACGAGCTCCTGTAAAATTATTAACGCACTACATGTTCCCTTTGCTCCTTATTCCTCAGCTACCTCCCTCTCTAGGCATGTCCGGAGTGCAAAATGATGTTTCATTCTAACCTTAACACACATATGTGCAACCTCACTGACAGCAGGAAAGAACACTTGTGATTTACACCCAGCAAGGAAATGAGAATGACCTCTTCTAGAGGGATGAACAATAAAGGGAATGACATAAAAATGGTGATTTCATTAAATCTGACAGGGTAATACCGATATGTGCCGATATATTTAACAATCTAGTCTGCCACCATCATGACTTGCAGCATTCGTGCTATCTGTGCTGTGATGGTTTATCTGCTAGCACTAAGATCAAGTTTTTCTTTTGTCTGTACAGTGCCTGGCACAACAAGGCCCATGGTTAGGGACACATGCATGTTATTACAGCAGAAATAAGAAATGCTAACCATAGTTCACTTCAGTGGGACTCAGTGTGCCCATATGGTCTGTCCATATGGAGCTGATTTCAGGATGGGTTTCTTTATGTGCAGAACCTTACTGGTTCACAGACAAAAAGATGAAACTTTCAATAAGGAAAATAAGTAGAGAATAAAAAAGTAAACCTGATGGCCAGAGACCAAAATATTATTTTTCCTTTCAAATCTCACAAATTAAAAACAAAGACAAAAATAGCAACAAAGAAGTTAAAATCATGACTGCCTAGATTTGAGATGCTCATTAATTATGGATACTACTTTGCATCACACAATGTTAGCATTGTAGCCAGGATGTATGCTAGGAGAATTAATATCTAAAAGCAATGATGGTATGTGGGGAAGCTGCTTCTCTTTTGAGCTAAATAATGGGTACCTCTGTTCCAGCCTGATAATGTTTCACAGCTTATAGACTACTGCTTGGTAGGCTGAGGTTAATATGATCATGTAAAAATTCCATGTCCTGAGACATCTGTGAAATTATTTCATCTTCTCAAAGGGGAATGCACACAAATCGATGTTAATTGCAACATTCATATTTCTGACTTCGTCAAATGCCTTTAAAGCCTGATGATAACAACAAGCTGAAATCAGCAAAGTGAATGTAGCGAGGTGGAGGCAAGACAAGGATCAAGGGATACGAAAGGGGAACATTTCTAGCATCTAAGCCACTGCTTTGGAAGCACTGTCCACTGGAAACAGCTTGACCTCCCTCTAACACATCTATTATTGCAAACAACTTTTCAGAGAGGCTGCATAACATGGTTGCCAGCAATCCTGCTGCTTCAGTGCTAGGTCTGTGATGAAACACACCATAAAGTGAGGATAAAATATGGCATCTTTTTCTTGGACAACAATGACTTCTTATGAATTAAGGCTGCTGGATGAATAACTCTGTAGGTAAATGCGAAGAGGTACAGGTGTATGGATCATAAACTGTCTGTCTCTGCAGCCTTTATTAACATTACTGTGAATTTTTGTGCATGCCTGAGGGAACAGCAGACCCCAGTAGCCCCATACTAAGACTGTATTTACTCCTATAATTACTGGGTTTTGTTCATTATAATTTTGACATTCTGAAGCCACTGTTTACAGCAAACTGTTTTATTCCTTCTGTTTTTTTCTTAATTGTAATTATGTCAAGAGTGTCTTAGACTGAAAACAAATCACACACATTCTTTATTCCTCACTCAGATTTTCTTCCTACTCCTTTGTCTCCAAGTTGCTTAATGAAATTACTCTGGAACTTCTGTCCTTTACATGCAGCTTTCATAAAATATCACTTTTTGAGTACAATAGCTCCGGAACTGCCACCTGCTTCCTGCTCCCAGGGTGTTCAGCCCATGCCTGAAGTCCACAGAGAAGCTTATGTAGGATACTGGGAAGGAGTATGTGGAAAACACTACATATATTGCATGTATATATGTTGTAATAAATTAAAGACTGACACAATATTTTTATTGAGTTCTAGAGTTATATTATTTAATTTCTTATTTACTCTCTGCCACTGTAAAGGAGACGGATTGTAAAAAGACTCTTCTACAGTAGTCAGACTCATAGCATGTATGAAGTGAAATGATTTATTACATTGGCTACAATGCTTTAAGACTGGAAGTGTCATTTTCTAATTAAAGTGTCGGAACAGCTGGGATGATTTATAAGGGTGATATAATGAAATTATTATTCTGAGGTTTGTCTGTTTCTTGTAAATTTTGTCTACTCCTGGCATGTGCATTAGTCGTGTGATATTTATAGCATGGGCTTTCCAAGCATAGTTTCAGGGATTAATGTACAAAAAATTAATGTATAAATCTTTGAAAATCAGATTAGCAGGATAAAATAATAAGGCCACTGTCAAAGTAAGAATAACAGCCTGGCTACCCAATGTGTTAATTCTCTTTTGTAAGGCTCTGAAGATAGAGCACAGGTCTAAATGTGCTGTGCTTTACACATAGCACTAACCCTGCAGATTCATCTTGCCCAAGGGAGTCCTCTCTGCAGCACAAGCTAAAAGCCATGAGGACATGGCCAAGCAGAGGCAAATGTGAATTCTCAAATGGTGATACTTATTGCTCACACTTTTGCTTCAAAGCCACAAGGTAAATACATTTGGCCTGTGTAATTTCCTTAAAGGTTTTCAAGCTCTACTGTGAACCACTCTTTCCTGCAGCAACACTCCAGTTCAAGGTGGATGCAAACACAACATTCAATCTATGTGGTATCACAATATGCCTTTTGAATACCAAGATTATTTTTCATTATTTGTAATTGTGATGATTCTTTTCATTATTTTTAAAGCTTTGTGACTAATTAGACAAAAGTTACCATTTAGTAAGATTCTGTTTCAGAACAGGACTCCCTTGAGATGCCTCAGTCTATTCCATCAGCTTTCTGTCTGCCTTGTCCAGAAGGTACCAGTCTGCCTCCTGGTCTCTCTCCTGGTCCTCTCCATCTGAAATGGCTCAAATATCTGTCTCCAGAGACCTCAGCTAAGTCCCTGTCTCACCTGTCACACAGCCAGGCAGGCATCTTCTTGCAGGTAAATTAATGTATGCATCTTAACTCCCAAAAGAAACTGTATCTGCCAGAAACAATTTTAGTTTTAATTATTTTCACCCTTTTCTTTGACAAGGCTACACAAAACCTTTACATTCTAAAAACAGACTTTCCAAGGAAATGTCAAAATAAAGCTGTTTTCATTTGAAATTTAGCAATTTATAAAATATTTTGCACATATGAGTTTTCCTCTTAAATGTGTGTGTTTGTTCTGAAGCCAGATTGTGTGTTTTCAGATATTTGAACAGATATTTAAAAGAAAAAAGGGTCAGTTTTTCATTAAAACTATAGATTTGATCACTCTAAAACAAAAGGAAATTGAGCTTGAATCTGGCTAAATGCATAAGAGGAAATTAAGACAAATGAAGATTTAGTTTGAGAAATTTTAAAAAAATATATGGACTTTTCATTTTAAAATGGAATTTTAAGCTATCTTTCAACAAATTTAAACAAAACAAAATTATTAAAACCTCTAGACAAATCATGTAATAAACACAAAATATAATGGTTCTGATTTTTTTTTTTTTTGAGAAACTGATATTCTGTTTCTTTTTCTTTTGACATACAGTGGTTTGGGTTTTTATTTTCTTCTTTTAGGAAGAAGAAAACTAAAGTTAAGAAAGTTATAATTACTATTATTCAAACTCAAACTCAAAATTTAATATCTATTTAAGTAAGATCAGGAATGAGGATCCTCAATGTTCTCTATATTGCTACATTTTCAGATGAGAGTCTTTATGCTTCCCACATTTTAATTGTTCTGTACCCTCATACAATATGTGCTGCAATATTAAGGAAACCCTGAAAATGTAATGGTTTTAAAGTTTAAAAACTGGCAATACATCTATAATTCTATCTCCTCTATTCCAAAGAAGTACATGGTAGCTGTAAAATCTTCCATAAAGATCCTGGTTGCTTGCAAAAAATATATTTTTTAAAAAATTTGACAAGGCACCTTTTTTCACACACAGTTTAATGTAAATTATGCATTTTCTTTTTATTTTTTAATGACCAGCAGCATGACAAATTCCATATCTTGCAAACTTTAATATTTTCTCCCAACACCATTCTTCACAATATTATTTTTATTGTATTAAAATTTGAAATTTTTGTGATTTTTTTATTTCTGCCAAAAATACATTTTTAAACTTGAAAAACATTTTTGTTAATAGAGGCTCGAAACACAAAATGAGTTGATTAATAATGAAACAAATCCTCTGAATGATTAGATTTTCATCGTTTATCATGACACAAATTAATTTCCAAGTCTTCTAGGATTTTTTTCTTCATCTTTCAAGATTCTTTAAAATTGGGTGTTTGTCACTAGGGAAATAATCTGGTAAATACAGATTATTTTNTTACAATAAATAGTAAGAAATAGGTGTTTATAGAATGTATTTCAGATCCTTGTGATGTAGATGTCTGAAAAGGCCATACTGATTGCAACTAAAATCATCCATTTCTCTATCTTGATCAGAAACCCTGCACTAATGTACTCAGGTGCATACTTTTGCAGTGCTATTTTTACTTGGTAATATTTGAAAGTGAAAATTGTTTAATCAGTAGATACCCCAAAATTTTGGGCATACAAAATTATTAGTATTTGAGAAAAAAATGTGTGTTATTCATGCCTTGTTATCAAAAAGGAGCGTGGAGAAGTCAAGGAATGAAAATAACATGCTGGAAGACTTTTATTATAGAATTCAGCATGAAAACCTTCAGCTTTAATTCTCAGCAAGGAAAAGACTTGAAATCAGTCCAGGCATGAATATGAGCTTGGCAATCTCTGAGATATCCTCTTTGTTTGTTGTTTCCATAGTAATTGCATTTCAAAGTCAACATATGTATAGACTCCTTCAGTCAAAATTGGATATTTTATTTTAAATGGTTCTGCTTTACATCTTCAACACTATTTTTCTAGCAAGGGAGAAATACTCCGTGCCATGTATTTGCTCATACATCTGGTAATGGTGAACTTTCCTTTTATTTGTAGGAAACATACTGTTCACTGTTAGGAAAGCTACTTATCTCATAATATTATTTCTATTTCAGAAGGTTGTCTAGAAATAAAATAAAAGTCACAAAACAACTAATATTGCCAGAATTTGTGTTCTCTGATTTATCTGTACTTTGAAATGTATAGGAGGCATTGCTCTCATTTAAAAAATGGAGCATTTTCCAGCCTATTTATTTGTAAGGATGGTTTTGTAAAAGTAATGTAAACTTATCAGTACAGCTCAAAAATGCATAGACAAGTTCATTTGTGTGATAGATGCCTCTGGTAACTCAATCAGCAGCTCATTTCTGGGTTGTTTTTATTTCTGTTGCTTTCAAGAGGTAGGAAAATATTTCAGTGAAGATTAATTCAAACCAGTGCCGTATTGGGGGGCAGCACATGGCATCTCTGCTGGGCTCAAGGACTGCTCAGGTTCACCCTGGGGAGGCAGTGTAAGGCTAAATGGAAGGTTAAGATCACCTTCAGATATCTGTGTCTGGGCTGGTTAACTCATCTTTTCTTCCTAGTGATGGAGAGAAATTGTCACTATCTGAAAGGCATTAAACTGAACTCGTCTGTCTTGAGGTGGAATGACTGGACACATGGAAGGACACAAGTGGAAGGGTACTGCAATCAGGTCTCTTCTGCACTGTGTTCATGAAAATTAAATTTGATACTGTTGTTAGTTTTGATACATTTCTCAAACACATTAAAAACAGACTTTGTGTGGCCTCAGCACAGGGATGCTTCTTTTCTCTCCACCTCATTTTCTTTATCCAATAATTAAGTAAAATTTATACCAACCCATTAACCATTTGCAGTTCTCTAGATGACATGAAGTATTCAAAGCCCAAGAAGAAGAAAGCCCATAGAAACATACTGAAATCAAATGTGTGCAAGGACAATTTAAAAAACAAAACTGATTAAAAAGTCACCCATAAAAGTAGCTGTTGTGAAAAACACCTATCGTCCAAACAGTAAGGCCCACCAAATAGTAAGAAGTTAAATATTTTTTTAAGCACTGAAATAGAAAACAGGAGATTTGCCCTCATGAAATGAAAACAGTCCCAAAAGTAGAGCAGAACTGACACTTACTTCCAGTTCTAGGAGATCCCAAAATATCAGACCTAGAAAACTTGAGACATCACTCCATATAGAAAAGCTACAGGCAAATGTTTTTAGGAATTTCTGAGCTTTGCATCTTTCCGCAGGGGAATCTGACATGGCGTTTGAGGCAGTGCTTCCTTTAAATCATCATGTGCAAAATAATAATAAAATACTGAAAAAACCCCAGACTCCTTAAGGAAGCATCCATACAAGAGACTGAAGTCCCTTCTCTTCACTGGTGTCTTCTTACTTTTGGTGTGAGTGGCAATTAAGATTAACTATATGTATGTTGGCAGTAATTTTCACACTATGATTCACTCTCAGTCCTTCTCTCATTCTGCATTTATCACTTCTTAGTGGTGAAGAGATCTTTGGACATCCTGGTAGGCATGTGCTATCAGGATGCACAATATTGCCCTGCAGTTTCCACGTGTTTAAATGCATTTTAGCTAACATAACATTCAATGTGGCTTTGGTTTTGGTGAGTGGAAGATCAAATTCAAAATAAATTTGGCAGTACTTTATACTAGATCACCCTAAAATTCACAAATGTACAAAAAGCTTCCAGAAAAACCTTTTATGTGCCTGACAATGAATGTATTTGAAAAGTGTAGCAATTTATTTGTGGCGTGTCAGTCCAAGTCTGTGGTGTGAAAGCCCAACTTTGCATCAGTGCAAGTGAGCACACACATACAAAGTAAAATCCTTTAACTAATAATGGAGATAAATATTCCTTGTAGGGAGATAGAATTGTTGTGCCTATTATAGCTGAAGATGAGCAAAAGGGTGACAAAAGAACCTGGCATAAGCATGAGGACTTTTAGTATTTTTATGTGTTTTTATAAAAATGGCAAGTGTGATATAAAGTTTCCTTTGAGAACTCACTGAGAAATCTTTGCTTCTCCAACCTCCCAAGTGATCTGCCAAATCACAGTACTCAGAACCCAGTCAGTCCTTCACAGTTTCTGAAATTAGCCCTACTACTCAAGACCTTCAAAATTTTTATGGGATTTGGGGGAGTTTTGTTGAAATCATACTTTAACAAAAAGATTGGAACGATAAAATTGCTTAGGCCAAGTCCATCTCATATGACCAGGGACAATTTAAGATTAATTTAACCATTTAAGTCACAAGAATCTCTTACACTTATGCCAGAGATACTAAAGACATTTCTTCTTAATGTCTTTAATTTGTCTTATTTAATACCTTATTACCCTGCACAACTGATGCATCATTTCCTTTCTAAACTATTTATTTCTATATATATTCTACATCTTTGTTTCCTGCTATGGGGAGAAGAAAGGAATTCCAGGAACACACTTGGCCATTCATTTGTTTCAAGGTACATTAAGCCTCCCAGAACCTATAACTGGTGCACAAATTATGTTTACAGTATTCACGTGAATAACCTCCACAAAATCTGCTTCATTACTCATAGAATTGTTAGGCTTTTTTTTTGTTGTTCCAGACCTTGTTTTTTCTTCTGAAAAGTTTAAATCAGGCCTACTTTTTTCAATTTGTAAAATACACACCAAGTCTTTGTGTCTTCTGCTTTCTAAGTAGTCTAAGGATCTTGCTGTCAAATATCAAGGAGGGATAATATTGTATTATTTGCATTGTTGTGCAGTAGAGACCAGATGCCTGGTGACATCTGTGCTGAAGATAACACTGGCTGAAACTGGGCAATATTTAATCCACTTTTGTCATAGGAATGATCAAAATAAAGAATCTTTTTGTCCATTCTCCTGCCCCCTCAATGGCCCTTGGCAGATGCACTGTGGATCTGGGAGCAGAACAAGTCTGTACAGACACTTCTCTGGAGTGATCTCCCTCCCTCAAGAAATTTGGGGTTCAGAGACTTCAAGAGCCAGAGATGGTGCATTCATGTTCTATAATTCTGTGGCTTATTCTTTCCTAAACTTGTCTGGTCAATTTTTGAACTTATCAAAATTTTCAACTACAATGAGTATAGCAGCTTAACTATGTAGGAAGAAAAAAAATCTCATTTGCTTATTTCAAACACACTGCATCATAATGGCAAAAAATTAAGGAGGACAATGAGAAAAATCTCCCTTAATTCTCCTTCTCTTTGTTACTCAAAACTGTCAGCTGTTATCAGAATAATTTTACATTGGAAGGACTTTTCTTTCTCCATTTTCCCAAATGCCTAATGTCTTACCAAGACATTTTGTTCTTTATTCAGAGATTTGCAGGCTGAGTAATAGAGTTTCCTATCCACTGTTTGTATTGAAGTGAAATTGAATGTCAAGGTCTTATTTATATATTTATTTAGTTGTGGAATAATTAGTGAAGTTCTACAGAGAATGTAAGATTCAGTATGATTTGATTCTTCATTACAGTCATTATTTGGAAGGCAAGGGGGAGAAAATCAGAGACCACACATTATATTTGAGTCTTTCATGCAGCTGGGCCTTTGAGAACTGTCAGAGAGTTACTGGAGGTTAATAAGATTTTTTGAATTCTAAACAATGTATGTCTTTTCCCTTTATCTTTCATATGCTGTAGAGAGGTCTAAATTAATAGAAACATGAGTGGAGCTGCTATAGTCGCCTCCTTTGTTGCCTGCATCTTCTCCCTGCACTGATCTGGGAGCAAAGGACCATGTCACCTCCCCTCTGCAGGGCAGGGGAAGCAGAAGGAGGATGCACTTCACCCTCCTGTGGACCCACTGGGCTCGTGGGTCATCTCCTTCTTGCCCCTTCCAGCACCTTCCCCTGCTTGCAAACCTTACAGTAATAAGCAGATATGCAGGTAACACCCTGGCAATTAGGGAACATTGGCTTTCCACAGCTTCCCTTCTCTCATTGTATCTCATGGAAGATGTCTGTATGTTTTATATTGTAGTCTGTCAGCACGGTTTTATCTGATTTGCTCCTTCTACAAGAGTAATGAAGATAAGGGAGCTTCAGGTGAAGAAAAAGAAGAATCCACTAGCAACAACAATCATTAAAATTTAAGGGGTTTTTTGAGGTATGTGGAAGTCTAGCCAGTTAAACTTCTTTTCAAACTCAAATCAGGTAAAGCTTACTGCAGGTATGGATGATATTCAAAGGAGAATCTGAGAGCAGCATATGATATTAATTTCATCTGTACATATTTTCTTTCCACTAGAACTGGCCACGTTTAATCACTTTTTTTGGTGAGGTTTGTTTTTTGGTTTTTCTTTTCCTTTTTTTTTCAATTTAAAAGATATTCTGTCAGTGTGTAAAATTCAGGGTCTTTTGCCATCCATGAAGTTTTTATTTACCTCAGCAAATCTCTCAGATACACTTTAGAAAAACTATAGTATTCTCCTCACTGCTTTTGAGTATTTGAAGGACTTTAAGTAGCATGTTGAGAGGATCAATTTAAGAATAAAATAATGTGTGGTTGAATTTCAAAGAAAAATATGCATTTGAACTGCTTATTTGATGTACAAGTCCTCTTTCTACTCATAAGTAAAAGCTAGGTTTAATGGAAGCCCAGTTGCTCTTGGTCCAGAAGAGGTTATCTGAGGTGACCCCAGCCTGCAAGGGTCCCAGCTGATTTATATACCTGTACCTGTCCCAACTGATTCTCTCATTCCTTTTCCAAATTTAGTTTTTTGACACTGCACAGCTGTGTTTGCCTTACCACCAGGAGCTGCTAAGACCTGCTCTGTGCTAAATGTCACTCTCACAGTTTTTAATTCACTGTTTGATTATCTGTTTTTCAAAGCATGCACACAGAGAAAACCAACACACAGCTACTAGCAGTTTTTTATTCTTTTTTCTGTTTCTCTGCAGAGCTGGATAAATGGAGCAGGACAAGTCTGTGAGAAGCACCTGGGGGCACTTGTTAGACACAGCTGGTTCTGAAGATGAGCCCAGCACCGTGGGCAACCCAGGAGGAAGCTTTCTCCAGTCAGCTTGCAGAGGCATCACTGGAATCAGAGTATACTGGAAAGGAGGAGGAAGAGCATAGGCTTTTATAAAGTAATACTATAGAGTAAAAACCTATAGAGTAAAACTCTGCAGCTGATTGAGACAACTGTGGGGGACCTGTCATGATGGTAGAGGATGCAGCTTTGTAAAATAGGGGAGTCAGTCCAGGAGAGCTCCAACAGAGCAAAAGCTGGCATTGCCTCTCCTTTTTTTTTTGTTTCCACCACTAGTTTTGACCCCTCAGCAAGTAAGTTTCCCTTGGAAAATTAGCATAACATTAACCCAGAAGAAACATTAATAATTTCCTTGTAAGTTGCTGAAAAACCTTTGTGCTTTTAATTTCAGTGAGCTCTTAGAAGAGACAGATTTCCTGAAGCAGCACACTCTTATCCTAGTTAGAGCTGGGCCTTGGCCAGCTATCAAGGCCACAGGTATGAGCCACACAGTACTATGACACTTTTCCCCTGAAAGCTATAGGAAAGCATTCAGACCCACTTACCAAAATTTCCACTCTTCCCAGCATGCTCCCAAACCCCAGAAAACAGACTGCCTTCCAGCAAAGGTCTGAAAGCAGAGGTGAAATGTAAATGGAGTGTAACAAAACTGTAGAAGATACTGCTTCAGCACCCCCCTTAGATGCTCTCCAGTCATCCAGACTGACAGGTATAAGAAGGCAAGTTTTGTGCAGTCTGTGGACTGATAGACTGGTAACTACTTTTCTGCTCCTTGCTATCTTCAGTCTACAACAGGGAGAAACTGTCTTTTACCTTTTGCTAAAGTTTCTATGCTTTCATTGCTCAGATTGCATCAGCACCTCTTCTCCCTTGCTTTGGTCTGCAGATTGATGACGTTTTTCTTGCTCCTGTAATATTTGGTCTATGTTTTCATACCAATGTGAATGTCTCTTTTCTGATGCATTAAATCTGTATCCAGGTCTCCCAGTATCAGATCAAAAATAACATGGCCACATAATAAAAGCACTGATCTGGTAACATTCACTGGTTCACATAATCTGAGCCTACTGGTTTAACAGACTGAATTTCCTGGCTGGCTAATAGACTATCTGTCCTTCCAGTTGTTCTCTAATTGTGAAGTGGTCCTTGTACTTACCCATCTCTAATAACCATATCTTTTTCTCTTTTTCTCTAGACAGCTCTCATTTCCACTGGTAATTGAGCAGCATCAACTTCGTCTATCCAGTCTTTGTTCCTCCACAGTTTTATGCTTGACTTTGGAAATAACCACAATTAAAATGATTCTCCATTTTTCCATCCCAAATTTCTTTTTTCACTCCCTCAACATAGCACACTAGATCAAAAATCTCCACAGAATTCCTAAAAAGTATTAACAAACAATACTGAGGGATACTTCCTTCAGAGTGCCATCCTGCTATAAGAATTTTTTTAAACCCACTAATATTATTTGAATCTTTGATTGCTTTAGTGTTAGCAGCCCAGAATAGAAATTTCTGTGGCATTTTACAAAAGGAAGACAGATATTTTGAAGATCAGTCCATTCAGCTCTGAGGAAACAAAGAATTAATATTATGAGGTAATTTGAACTTCCATTCAGTGCTCTTGTTTTTCACTTGGAATGTTCCTCGTTGTTGTCCATAACTACATCTGAAAGCCATAGGTGACGCCTATGTGGAGTTTGGTTTAGCACTGCAGCACAGCCTTGAAAAGCTGATCCTAATGCTGCAAGCAAGCCAGCAGGTGAGCTTCAGGAAGACTTCTCACTGCTCTGGGAGATTTCCTTCTAGTAACTATTGACATCTCCCTAAAGCAAGAGGGGCGTGTGCTGCTCCTGAGTCACATTGCTGATTCAAAGCTTCTCATTTGTAGCATTTCACAGAGAATTCCTTGGTTAACCAGCTGCTTCGGAAACTCATCATATGACAGCTCTCAAGGCTCAGATCCTTATTTTGTAACACTGAACATAAAATCTCATTTGAATATTAAAACAGGGTATTGAATGTATTTGTGTATATGACTGTCTGCATAAATATATATTTGAGGGCTTTGCTGGTTCACTCTGAAGCTCTACCTCAAGTTCCTCCCAATCCCTGTAGCTTTTCAGTGAAAATTAAAAAATATGTATTGCTATCCTCAGAGATGGGTCTCTCCTCATGTATATTATTTTCATAGTAGCATCCATGGGAAGAACAGTAAACTAAATGGCAAGGTTTCCGAAACAGCCAGGTAAAAATAAAATAAAATAAAATAAAATAAAATAAAATAAAATAAAATAAAATAAAATAAAATAAAATAAAATAAAATAACATATCAAACAAGTAGCATTTCTACGATAGAAGCTCTTTTATAAGCCTAACATGGAAACCAGGGGAATCAGCTAAAAAAATAGTAAACATCAGACTATGGCTAGAAATATTTTTTGAAAAAGCAAATCCTTTCCCTTTGCCCTTCTTGCTCTATGCTCCCCCATCACAGGCTCCCTGGAAGTGGGACTCAGGGATAATCCCCTGGAATACCTGAGGCGTAGAAGCCAACAGGATTAAAGCACCTCGTGCTCCTCAGCATGGTCATGTGATGACCTCCTGATCCCAACAAAGGCCTCGTTTCCCAGTGAGGTTCTCACTTCATTTGCCTATATCTTTTTCCTACCCTCTCTAAGCACAAGGAAATAATTCACAAAGCTTTTAGTAAGAAACAAACCCAAAAAAACCTCTCTTACTAATAGCAGTAGTAGCTGAAGAAAGTAATGGATAATTGATGTGCGCTTTGCCCAGCAGCAAAATAACAGTTGTCGTCTTGCAAGGGGCAGCTTCAAAGAATGTCTAACTTCTAAATCTGCTCATGCAGCTCTGTCAGCTCTGCTCAGGCTAATGTACAAGAAGAGGTGGGTGGTCTGGAGGCTGCCCAGTAACATATTGAGTAAAGAACACAGATATGGTGTTTGCAAACTGCTCGATGGGAGAAAAACAGGAGTCAATGGGGTTTTTTCCTGATCCAGCGACAGCTGCTCAAAGTGCTTTCTGAAAAACTATTGGCAGATTCTCTGTGTTCCCCACAAAACCATGGAGAAGACTGTCATGCAGACTTCTGTGTGTCATCAACTGTGAAAATGCTATCAATTCTAGGGGAATAAAAATTATTTTCTTATGGAAAGTATATTGCTTCCCTCACTTCCCTTTGCCATATGCCAATCCGAGAAAGGCAGTTTACACTGAAATGTAAAAATGCTAAGTCAGATCTTTTGTTCTGGTAGTGCCCTATGTTCATATTTAATCTGACCACATTTTGGTTTTGCTTCCTGTTAAAAAACAATAGTTTGCTCACAAATTGTTTATTTTCTCATTTTTAGGTTCACTGTTCTTCTTATTTACCGACCAGATTCTTCCAGGTCTTTAACCAACCATTTACTCTAAAGCATATAATCAAACTAGGAATTCTAAGAACGTACAATTGATTCTGTGTCCAAACTTTAATTTTACTTCCTCTCTAATTGCCAGGGGAAAGCAATCATGTGCTAGGCAGAAGACGAAAGTTTATAATAAATGTCTGTATTTTGAAACTTGTAGGGGGTGGGAGGAAAGTCACTTGGCTTTCACCTAGAACATGTGATAATGAGATTAACCCTGAAGTGTATTTTGTGTGTAAATGCATCTCGGGTAGGAATGGGGAAGGACATTGAAGGGTGTGCTGTAGCAGAATTCAGCAGTGAAGCATTCCTGGTGGAGGAGAGGAATTCCTTTCACAGGCAGGCCTTTGGAGGGGTCAGAGAGAACACTCCACGCACTGAAGCATAACGCTGATGCTCTCCTGCTGCTCTGCCAGTATGCTGCTATTTGCCCTGGGTTTTCTGCTAGTCATCCTTCAGCCGTCCACCGGGCAGTTCCCCAGAGTCTGTGCGAACATGCAGAGTTTGCAGAGCAAGGAATGCTGTCCCCCCTGGGATGGAGATGGGTCCCCTTGTGGGGAGCTTTCCAGCAGAGGCTCCTGCCAGAACATCCTGCTCTCCCAGGCTCCGCTGGGACCACAGTTCCCCTTTTCAGGAGTGGACGACAGAGAGGACTGGCCCTCTGTATTTTACAACCGGACGTGTAGATGTGAAGGCAACTTCATGGGATTCAACTGTGGGGAGTGCAAATTTGGTTTCTCAGGGCTCAACTGCACTGAAAGGCAGGTGAAAACAAGAAGAAACATCTTCCAGCTCACCCTCAGTGAGAAGAACAAGTTTCTTGCCTATCTTAACTTGGCAAAGAACATCCCTAGCCAGGACTACGTTATTGCTACAGGTACATATACCCAGATGAACAATGGCTCCAACCCCATGTTCAGAGACATCAATGTGTACGACCTCTTTGTGTGGATGCATTATTATGCCTCTCGAGACACACTCCTGGGTGACTCCAATGTGTGGCGGGACATTGATTTTGCCCACGAAGCCCCCGGTTTCCTGCCTTGGCATCGGGTCTTTCTGCTGATGTGGGAACGTCAGATCCAGAAGATAACGGGGGATGAGAACTTCACCATCCCCTACTGGGACTGGCGAGATGCAGAGGACTGTGGGGTCTGTAATGATGAGTACATGGGTGGCAGACATCCCACCAATCCTAATTTACTCAGTCCAGCATCAATTTTCTCCTCGTGGCAGGTAAGAACTGGCCAAAGAAAGGGGAAGGGAATTACCCCATCTGATTCTAAGCACTTAGGGGAGGTGCACAAGATGAGGGTTTAGCCATATTGCTTTCCCTTAGATATTCCTGGAGAGAAAGTAAGCAATACCAGAGAGAAAATCGGATTTATGTGGACCTAATCTTCACTTTGAACTGTTCATTTGTAACTTTGTCTCATTTCTTTCTGACGGTCAGATTTAAGTTGTTTAATTAAGAACATAAAAGTAAAGTGGAAGGGGGAAAGCTATGCTTTTGTGTCCAAACATGGCCTTTAGCAGGTTAAACATATTTGATTCTGGTGTGGCAGTCAGGTCAGAGAGGCAGGATTTATGCACATAAATTCCTAGCACACAACCATTGTGAAGCAGTGGGTGACTGAACGATGGAAATAGAAGCAAAGGGTTTTCAGGTGCTCTACCCCTCTCCCAGTATATTCCTCCCATCCACAAGTTAAAAACTATCAAATTAAACTAATCTTCTTTCAGTGTTAAACAAATAGACAAACAAGGAAACCAAACCTTTAGAGCAGAGAAGAATCAGCTGTGTAATTCACATGACTAATTCAAAGAAGTAGAAGAAATAATCTCTGTTGCTCAAAGAAACTGAGGGGCAAACACGACAGTGGTTCTTGCCAATCAAAAGTACTTCAAATGAGCCCGTAAGACACAGTGAAATAACATTTTTGTGTAAGTGACAAGGTCTCATATAGCTGAACTATACTGTGGTGTTCTAACTCTGAGAGCTTTTTTTTGTCTCTTGCTCATCACTGCCACAATGCCTAAAATACAGTGACAAAGGTGTATCAGCTTCAATAGACACACTCCATCGTGGCAATAGCAACAGTTTCTTCTGGCATTGAAGTCTACGATTACGCTCCTCTAAGTCTATATTCTATTTATTTCTGTAACACCAACCCAAATGAAGATTGGGCAGTTTTAGTGATTTAACAGAAAGAGAGACAAATTGAAGCAGCTCCAGGATATTCTGGAATATTACAAATCAGCACCCAACTGGGCTTACTGGGGTGGTTGTGCTGTATTTAGTCTTGATTTGTGCCCTCTGAATGATAGAGGGTGTGTACACCTCTAAATTCAAGCACTTGGAGATACAGTAACAGAACTATTTAGGCTATTCTCTGGCATACCTTTTTCTCCCTCAGAGAGGTACTTTTCAGGGACCATTCCCAGGACAATGTTTGCATGGACACAGCCTGTTTATGAGACTAAAGTTATTTTACTGACACAGACATGGGTTACTTGATGTCATTTGGCCTCAGTGCCTGGGAAATTTCCTGGACACATTTAATTTAGTGTAGGCATACCCACAAAATACATTCAGAAACAAACATGCATTTCATATAATTTTCTAAGATTCTTCTGATTTCTAACAGTTTTAATCTGGATCAATTCTACTAGCCTAATTAGATTGCATAATCAGAAAGAAGTGGATCTTATGCTATTCTGCACTGAGCTGAATAAATGATTTTGTGAAATCATACATGTGGTAAAGTGGATTAAATGAAACCAGAACTGCAGTGGTTACATGTGTCAAATGGAGTTATCAACACACCACATTGGATAAGATAACCAAGATAGGAGGAGGCAGGTAATACACAGGAATCAGCAAGCTGCTAGCACAATTTTCTAAAAGGCATGCAATTGTCAGATAGTTGTGTTTGGCTCTTTTGAGTTTTTTTTCAGTATTTTATTAATTGTATCTAGATTTTTAAGCTATTTCCATGCTGGTAATAAATATCCACAAACTTTTTTAGTAGCAATTAATACATTTAAGAAATGGTCAGGTTTATAATTTCTCATTTAAAGTTAGTTCCCTAATATAGTCTTAAAATAAAGATTTTATTTTAATGGAACAAGTTGCTCAAAGAGATATTTTTGTATAACTTTAGGAGGTGCAGGAATTAAAGGTATGCTATGTTTAAAACACATTCAGTGTCAGTGTATATAGGAAAGAGCACCTAAGTCTTTTGCTGACATTTTCCACTTAATCTCTGAAAATATTTATCACTTATATTTTCCAGCCAATTCTAGAAATTTTACAATTTCCTCAAAATTTCCAAAATAAGTGATAACTTTAACTTCAAATAGTATCATTTCACCGTAATATCTTCTATCTATGTATGACTCTCCTGCCTTATCCAGAGAAATAATGGAAGAGATTGAACAGATCTGCATTTTCAGTCAGTGAGTTTGAGGCAAAGATATTTCTTTATTAGCCTTGAATCCAAATTTTAACAATTGGTTAATACAGAATAACAGTCTGTTAGCACTAAACAAGTAGCACAAAAAGATCAGAACATCACTATATCACTTCAGAAAATCAAATGGGAACAAA
Source organism: Notiomystis cincta (assembly GCA_013398075.1). NCBI lineage: Eukaryota > Metazoa > Chordata > Aves > Passeriformes > Notiomystidae > Notiomystis > Notiomystis cincta. Next base: position 742,601 of record VZRX01005343.1, on the reverse strand, counting down.
AATAGCCTTAGCTTGAACCGGAAAACAGCCATGGATCTGCTGCAGAATGCTCTGATTCTCTGATTAACGAAGCTCTGTAGCTAAACAGCACCAGTACTAAAAAAAAAAAAAAAAAAATAATAGGAGAATCCAGAAATGTGAAGGAATTTAGGCTTTTAACAAGCATTCGAAATAAAGAGGTCAAAAGAAACCTTTGAATAGCACATCAATAATATGGTGGGGTTTTTTAGAATTTTAAGTGTCTTTCCAAAGCATAACAAAACAATGCCTGTTATGTTAGGAAATGGTTTAGATTTATTTTAAAAAAGGTAAAGTGCCTATTTGCAGAACAGCATCCGTTTTTTTTTTAATCCCAAAGAAAGGAGAAAATACTTTATTCCATTGAGGAGTTGCCATGGCAACACGGATACCCATGGATACATGCTGAAATTCTTCCTTTCACCTTACTTTTTCTTCAACATGCTGCTGTTACCACTTGGCTGAGTGAATTATCCATCCACATTTTTCTCATATTTGTTATCTAAGTGACACTCCTTATTCCTGCCTCTTTCTTACCAGCAAGACTATCAGGAATCTTTACTGGTTTTGTTTGTTTGCTTAACTCATGTTTTAGGGTGAGTGAGAAGGGTTTTCTCATGTTTTGAGTTACTTGTTTGTGATGATTCAAGTGTTACACTCAGCATTAGGACTGCATGAGACATACTAATGCTTTACCAATTCTTGCAATTCCATGCCAACTTAACAGAAAACTATGTGGGAATTGGAGAAATTCCATTATATTTTGAGAGATTTTGTTTGGTTTAGTGCTCTTTTCTACAATTATTCAAGATATTGAATTTGCTAAAAAAAAAACCCACAAAAACAAACTAGTTGAAAATGTCCCTGCCTGTGCAGGGGGTTTGGACTAGCTGACACTCAAAGGTCCCTTCTAACCAAAATTTTTCTGTGATTCTAAATAGTAGGAGGTGAAATTCTGTCTTCTACACCAGAACTAATTTTGAGAAGGAACTGAAGTAAATGGAGTTGCAAATGCATAAAAGCCTACTGCAAATAAAAGCAAAATCTTACTGCTGCCAGTTAACATTAGAGTCTGGGAATCCCCACAGTGTGCTAGACACAGGATAGAGTAAATAAAGTTGGAGAATCCAAGTGCTATTTCAGTTTGCTATTGTGGTAAGCAGGAAACACCACCAACTTCAGCTCCCTCTATTCTGTCTCTCCTAAGGCTTGAGAGAAGCAATTGAATAACGTGGAGAGCTGGCTGCTCTCAGATATGCTGGGGTAAGCCTGCTGCCAATTCTTTGTTGCAAGCACGGAAAATTTCCCTTAGCACTTCATTCCATATCACCCTGAAGAACCACTTACACAAAAGCAAAGCTACTACTGAAGAGAAACAAGTTAAACAAACGGAAAATGGATAAAATGCTTCTGAACTAATAATGACACTACTTTAGATCCATTACCTGAAAACATGACTTCATAAGAAATATGAATTCAGCTATTCAGACACAGTTATTTAATTCTAAGTACATTTTATCAGGGAGCTGAATTGTCTGACAGCATTATTTGAAAGATTATTTTACATCTACCTTAAAGAACTGCAGGAAATTTTCAGAAATAAAAACACCAGAAGCCAGCACTTCTTGATTCTTAAGGCAGCCAAAGTCTTAAATCCATCTGCTTGTGGACACCCAAGGAACTCAGAAACTTTATTTTTTATTGCTACTTAATAGATTGTGGTGCCAGCTACAGGCTGGTACATTAAAAAGCAAGAGCCCAAATGGAGTGACTATAAAGAAAGAGTTTGTGAAGAGTGTTCTCTAATCTGTAATGCTTACATGGATTATAAATTTGAAACATTTCCTGTTAGGAAGAGGTACTTCTTCACATGCCACCTCAGAACCACAGCTGGAGGGATGGATCAGGATCTGTGCACAGCAGAAGCAGCCACTTGGTATCCTCAGCCTCTACATCCCTGTGATTTGCTATCTGTGGGATCATGTATGGGTGACAGTGGAGCTGAGTGCCTGGATGCTTGGCTGTCCACTGGTGTATAGCCAAGCTTGCTCAGGAGCCGTGGAAAGTAAAAGATAAAGAATATACACCTTTAGAGGTGTATACATCAACAGCTAGATTGATTTCATAAAACCTGGAGTTTGCTAATAATTCACCAGCAGAAGAAGCCTACCATGTCTCTAGAGAGATGAGTCTGAGTGATTTCACGGTAGACATGGAGACAGCAGCAGTGAGGGTACAGCTTGGAGGCAGCCGGAGAGCAGGGAATCATGGCCTGTCAAACCAGAAGGTGTTAGTGAATGCTTCATCAGTAACTGCTAACAGACTTCTCTACTCCAGCTCAGCACCATTTTGAGGTGCTTAATAGGGTATAGGTTACCCCCCAGTGCTGGGCTGCCTCCAAGCAAAAAGGTGAAACTCAGCCAGCTTTTACTGAAGGCTGAGAAAATACTTCGAAGGCACCAGGTTTGTTTTAATGCTGCCAGTTCTTGTTTGTCTCATCTCCTTTTACCTTGAGTTTCACAGCTCCCCCAGTTTATGTATGTGCCATAAAGGGAAGAAAGACAATTAAGGACCTTACCCTTTTAGAGGTTTCTTAGAATTTCTTCAAGGCTTTGCTTTTCTCCTTTTCTTTCAGTCCTCCACATGTTTAACTTTTCAATTCCTGCCAATATTCAGCAGTGCATGAAGAACCAGATATACATATATGCAATGTCTTAAAACCCTTTTGGTCTGCTACAGATACAGCACCTTTCAAAGTTCCACCTATAAAAACAGGGTACCAAGGTACAGTTTGTATCTGGGGATTTCCTTGCATTTTCCCAGTTTGGTGAATAAATTGCTTCTGGATGCCACTTAATTAGGATTAAATTATGCCAGGCCCTAATGCAGCCAAAAGAAGAGTAGAAATTAAACCTCTTTATAGCTGCCAAATGTTTTAAATCCAGTGTGAGAGCTGTGCTTTAATGACATTCCCAAGCAAGGTTGTGGGAATAAGTGGAGAAAGACAGAGAAAGACAATGAATCAGTGCAAAACCTTTTTTGGCTGCATAACAGGACCCAAGGCTCCAACTCAGGAGTCCAGACTTCATGTAGGACGAATAGAGGTGAGGGGAGGTGTCAAGGCAGGCCATGAAAGTGCCTACATCACATCTCTGTGGCTGGCACACATGAGCAAGTCAAGTGGTTGCTCTGTAGTCTGAAGTGGTTCTTTTAGGCTATCTAATCTGCAACACAACACTATGAAAATATGCTGGTACAACTTCTGGAGAGGGGCAGACCCCTGCTCAGTGGGCTCAGAAGAGAAGCAGAGCAAGGGACCAGTTCTAAGGGAAGCAGAGGTGTGGATTAGTCCTTTGAGTGGCTCCACTGCCCCAATAAACTGAGGAACGTTGGATCACTTTGTGAGTGAGCACCTATTTCAATATCACAGAGAATCCTCATTTCCCAAGTGTTCAGGTATATATTATCAGTGCTGAACATCCTTGTGAACACAGATCTAATAAGCAAGAGTAATCCCAAGGAATCTGTCACAAAATTCCCCAAAGCTTTGAATTTAAAGATAGCAGGCAAAAGGCTGAACATCACTGAAGTGTTCTGTAATGCAGTTCCCTTTATTTTGGCACAGGGGCTGCTCTGTGCAAGCAGCTGCAAAGTAAAAGACAAAAGGCTTTCCCTTTAGCCAAAGGTGTGAGACAGTAGCCTCTAAAGTCTGTTTTCTAAGAAACACTCCAAAGAGCTGTGCTCAAGACCTCAACTGTAGTGCACAGAGGGATATTTTTTGCTGGGTGCTACAAGGTCCACAGGCGATGCTGCATATTCTGGACTGCCATCTACTGGCACTTGCTCTGCTCACTACTTACGTAAGCTTTTCCTCAGAGTATCTTCCAACAATTTCCCTGGAACTGGTGAATTCACACAGGCAGATGTAGCTGGAATTTGAAGATTTGTCCAGAATGAATTGAGAAATTTGCCCAGGACTCTTCTAAAAGGGAATAAAAAATAGTTTTTATTTAACATCTTTATAATAGAACTTATTCCTGCTAAAGGAAAAGAAGGCAATGAGGTGACCCATTTTATGTATGCTTTATGCAGATTACACCCAGAAAGAACCATTTAACTGATCTAGTTCTATTATCACTTACACATCACATGACTGTTAAAACAGCAAATTATAATTTCAGGATAGACCCATAATTAATATCACCTCAGTTAAATCTTTCTGGAAAAGCACCTTGGTTAATTTTATGTCCAGGCCCTAATTTTTAATGCAGAAAAAGAAATAGCAAGAGATTACAGACAAGTGTTTTCATTCCTGGCACTTATGTTGTGGCATTTCTTGACCATGACTTTCCAAATGGCTTCTGTTTAGGATGAATTCGATTAGTCAGACAGTTAATGAAGGCTACACTGAGACATAAATGGAAAAAGAAAAAGCTAACAATTTATAAGCCTCATGACACTAACAATTACATTAAATCCCACTGAAATGGATAAATTAACAAAGGGGGAAAGTTTCTTTGTTTAGAGATATATTAGAGTTCATGCCTGAAGATTCTCTGAATATCTGAAAACTGGGTCTTGAACACAGCATGTGATTCCTCTTTAAGACACAATAGGGATCTATCCCCAGGGCAGAGGGAAATGGATGAAAGCTAGGAGATGGCAGGATGGAGAACTCAGGAGATATGGACCTAGGTAAAGCCCACAGCAGAGAAAATCCACATGTAGGTAGTTTCTGAGCCAAGTGACAAGTGAGAAATAGGCTGAGCTTCACCAGTGAAGAGACATTTGCCTTCAACGCTAACGCACTTCTAGGGACACAGAATGGTTCATTTTTATAAACAAAGAAATTACTAGAGCTTCTCCTGAATCATCCCCCTAGTTTCCTTCTAATGGGAATCAACTCAGTCAGTGACACAAACCAATCACAAAACCAGCACCATAGCTGTGGTTTGTGTTTATAACTCTGGGCCTCTCCATGTTGCTACCTCTCCTTTCTCAATGGGGATTCTTAGAAGAAACTCCTTAGAGGACACAATCCTGACCCACTTGGTGAGCTTCTGGGGGAAATGTGCACAAGCAACTCTCTGTTGGAAAACAACCCACAGCCTCCAAGGACATCTCAGTAGTTTTAACAGACATGGGCAGATTGCAGCTAACAGAGCAATGTCTGATAAACTTACTTATATATCCCCCAAAAAAGATGAGAATAATTTTTTCATTATATTCAAATTCAAAGAAAATTTATCATTTAAGAACTTCAGATTCTTAAGGACTCTATATTATATCACCAGCTTCATCAAACATTATCTGTGAATTTGTCATCAAATCGCTTACAAAAGGATTTATCTGATCTCCTTCCACTCTTTCAAAGTTAGTTCAGCAGCACATCAACTTGCCTTTGGCTCTGTCTTTAGTTAGTTCAGAAGCAAATCTCAGCCTCCAGGGTGTGATTCATCCCACCCTAATGCAGAAGCAGAGCATTGAGTTGAACACTCTTAATTTTGCTTCCCTTGCTAACTGCAGTCCAGAGACAGTTTCTGCATTGATTTTTTACTCATTTTATTTCATTGACTTAGTCAATGGAGAGAGTTAGGCACCCTAGAGGTAAGTACATCTCACCTACCAGACATCTGTTTTGGGAGAGCTGAATCACACTCAGGAATTGCCTCTCTCTCCCCTGACTGCAGAGGTCATCCTAAATTGTTGCTTCAATCTCAGAGTTTGCACATGGCTAGTAGAGGTGAAATGAATCTCCCATCCACTTCCTTCAACAGACAAGCTCATGTTCTTCCATCTCACTCAAAGCAGAGATGATTGCTTTCACTCACCTTGCTCATTGTTTCAGTCCATGAAATAGAAATATACCTTCAGGATAAAAGAAGTAGAGGTTTCAGCATTAGGTGTTTTCTCCCCTATGATGTCTCACTCATTAATGAGACCTGTTCTTTCTCCACTCAAATTTCTCATTAACCACATTGATTACTTGTTAACTGCAGAGTCCTGTGTTTTAAAGGGGTCTCTGGTGGTTTGGAGTTTTACTTGTTTTGGTGTTTTTTTTTTCAGAGGGAAAGCAAAACAATAGACAGCGAGTTTGATTCAGAGCTTCAGCCTTACCTGCTAGGGATACAAAAGAACTTCTGTGAATTTTGAGCTACTGATGCTCTGTTTCGTTCTCACAGACCCAGCACTGAGCTACTTTGCTCTTCCAGGAGTCCCAAATTGGACCGGCAGCCTCTACAGATCATCTGACAAATAATGATTTGTTATGCCATTGTAACTGGACTTTGTCTGTGAACCCAGAACATTTATAAAAATGATGCTGGATTCAGGCAGTATTTTACATCTGTACCCATCTCTCTGTTTAAGATCCTTTCACAATATCCATCACTATGGTATTTCAGTTGGTGATGTATGTTCATCTCCACATTTCTAGGAAGCACAGCAGCAAATTTCCCATTTCATACATGTAGCATCATTGAGACATAGTGAAAGTAAGTGCCCATTTACACTGCAAAGCACACACAGATGTTTTCATATTTTTTTTTTTTTTATATTTCGAGTCAAATTTTCCACTCCTACTGTGTGAGGTAAAAAAATCTGTGATTATGGCTTTGTTCTGTATCCTGCTGAAGCCAAAAATCCTCTATTTAGCAATTTCAGCAGCAGATTTAATTCTGTGTCCTGCTGCATCAGTGGGTAACACTGAATTTAGCCTCAGTGAGTTTTCTAGAGGGCTGTTTTCTATGAAATAACCATATTATATTAAAATCATACACATAAAAGGTAAAATATTATATATATTCTTGAAACAAACATTACATTGTACATTTTCTTTGTTCTGTAAAAAATCCATCAAAGTACTAAAGTAATTTTTTTTTTGTAATTGCAACTCCTCTAATAGAAAGTGTTTTATACAGGTAATTTGCACTCGGTCTGAAGAGTACAACAGCCAACAGGCTTTATGCAGTGCCACAAGCGAGGGGCCTCTAAGGCGAAATCCAGGGAACCACGATAAATCCAGGACCCCAAGGCTCCCATCCTCAGCTGATGTTGAATTTTGCCTTTCACTGACTCAGTATGAATCTGGACCCATGGATAAAATGGCCAATTACAGTTTTCGAAACACTTTGGAAGGTAACACGCTTTATTCTGTTATCCCGTTTCCATCTGTAAATTGGTTCTCTCCGGGGTTAGAGCCTTCAAATTCTGGGTGGTTTGAATTGATTTCATGAAGAATAACCAAAAAAAGAAAGAAAAAGTTATGCTTTCACCTGGAATAGCAGCAGACAGAAAAAAAAAAAAAAGCACATTAAAGGCATTTGACAACAAATCAGAAACTTATAGTCTAATCAGCCCCTAAGTCTGTTAGGAGATGCTGTCTCCTGCCACAGTCAGCACCAGGCACTGCCAAAAAAGTACAGCAGAGCAGCAAAGGAGAACATCCAATAATCTGCTTGTACACAACCATACGTAACCATGCATAACCTGTAGCCATGGGAGGTTTGCCCTGGAATTTGGTCTTCCAGGTATCAGGCTGGATAAACAAGAATGAAAGAGGATGTTGCCAGTTGGCACATTATGTCTACATCATTCCTCTGTGAACTCCACAGCAGAATTTTTCCCAAACTCTAAGGAACATGGATTAAGCTATCTCTCAAAAATGACACTTAGTATAATTTCCAAAATAATTTAGTTGTTTATTTTAGTTATCTAGCTATTTAAACTGTTTTGTATTTTCCTAACTGGCTAGTAAACGAAGATCCTTTACTAAAAGAAATTCTTAATTATCTGTCTGCTAAACTCTTTTGAATCTTGTAAAATTGATAATAAGCAAGGATAACACATTGTACATTTATCAATAAATATATTTCTACAACACCATATATCAGCTGAATCAAATGTGAGCTACTTTCGATCTCCCAGAACTTTTGGGTTGCAAGGAACTGCAGGAGGGCCTAACAATATAATATAGGAGTAGGATTGAGGATAAGAAGGGAGTCATAAAGATGATCAGAGGGATGGAGTAACCCTTTTATGAATACAGGCTGGGAGAGCTGGGGTTGTTCAGCCTGCAGAAGAGAAGGGTTCAGGGGAAACTTATTGGAGCCTCCCAGTACCTTAAAGGGGCTTATAAAAAAGAGAGGGCAGATGGTGAGAGGACAAGAAGCAATTGTTTTAAACTGAAAGAGTAAAGGTCTAGATCAGATATGAGGAAGAAAATCTTTACTCAGAGGATAGTGAGGCACTGGTAGATATTGCCAGGAGAAGCTGCCCCATCCCTGAAAGAGTTCAAGGCTGGGTTGGTTTGAGCCCTGAGCAATTTGATCTAGTGAGTGGCATCCCTGCCTATGGTTGAGGGAGTGGAACAAGGGGTCCCTTTAGGGTCCCCTCCAACCTTAAACTTTCCAAGATTCTAAGACAGCAAAAGTTTTAATATGTTTCAGTCTTAGTCTTAATGCAGTGTGGAATGGCATAAAGCTTTCTTGGGAAAAGTGGACCATTTTCTTTTTTAAAAATAGTCAGAAATTCAGAATTTGTCTGTTGCAGCCTAGAAAGAATCCAGAAAATAATTGTCTATATCTCCAAACATAACTGTGCTTTCTGTCCTTGAAAACAGAAACTACATGAAATATTGGAAAGAAAAAGGTGACATAACTGAGTAGAGGTTTGCCTACATTTTACTCCATAAATGTGTGAATAGATACAAAGACTGGAGAAGGAATTGAAGTAAACAAGTAATGAATTACTGAAGGTCTACCATCATGCTACTGGTATTGCAAACAAAAGCAAAAGCTTGGTCTGTGGGAGTTTTTTTATTCTGTTTTCTAACCTGAGTTATTTCAACACAACTTTACACCACAAGACCACAAACATCTCTGCCAACCAATTTTATTTAGCTACAAGATCCTGAACTGCAATGTGAAGTCAAGAATTCATGGCTAATGTTGAAAAAGATGGTGAAAATGTTTAAAAGAAATTTTACTGGGAAAAAACCTTAGAATTGCATTAACTCCTTTCTTAAAAATAGCTAGCTTAGTTTTTTGTTGTGTAAAAATTACAAGCTTAAATTGGAGACTTGCATTTCCTGCGTCTGTACCTACTTCTTCTTGACTGCATTCTTACAAACCTGTTAACACTTTGTAGTTCCTAACATTTTATTCTTTTTCGAAGTAAAACATTTTCCAATCCTGCTTTACATATTTGCACAATTTTGTGCCAATACACCTAAGGTCAAATTCTAATTCCTTTTAGATCCCAAGGAAATCCAAACTAAGTGCATTGACCTTACTGGAGTTACTCTAGACTTGCAAAAGGTGATCAAAACTAAGCCAGTGACTGTAACTGAGCAGTTTCCTGATTTACATCAATGTGAGATTTACATTTCAGTTTCACTTCTGTAATGAAAAATACCTATGATGACATAGAAGATCCCCTTCTGGGCAAAACTTTATGCTTTTTCATTCTTCATTGCACTGGAACAAAGGCTAAAACTTTTATCCTTCAAAGGGGCAACTGTCAGCATCATTATGAGCAAATGACAATGAGGCAGGCTGAAATTTCTGTTTAACTAATATAAATGCTGCTGCAGAGACAGAAATTGTGTCACTGAAGAATTTATATCACAACAGCCATAAACAGAAAAGGTCAATATTGTTCAATAAAACACCCCCATGAGGCTGAGCCCATGAACTGCCCTCTCACTCTGTGACAGACCAGATTCTGCTATGCATGAAAAACATCAGGTTAAAAGCAGTTTACACTTTGCCCCTAGAAGCAATTATTCTAAATAGGATTTCTGGATTTGTGGTCCTAACTAGGGAACACTGCTGACTTCATTGGAAACTTCATGGATACAAGAGAACAGAAAATCAGCCTAGTTTAAAAGCATCAGGAAAGATCAGAAATGGCTCAGCTGACTGCAAATTAAGTAGCTTGGCTTCTTTGTTCAGTTTTGGTGTATGACACCTTGTATGCTACTTCCTAAGAATAAGAGATGGTTGAAAAATTTAGACTTTCTTTATTTTATGAGCAGATTTCACAGTTGAAATTAGTTTATTCACAACTTCAAACAAAAATCAGAGCCTTCTAAGTTTTGCACAAAGTGACAGAAGAACATGAATAAAATTCTAAAACCCTGTATCCCCTTCATTATTTATGAATTAACTCATGACAAATGGTATCAAGCCAAACCATGTCAGACCATTCCATTGTCTGTCACAATTATGTATTGTTACTGCTATTCTGTCATGAAATAATGGAATAAAACATCAAACATTTCAAAATGTAATTTCATTTCAATAGGACATTTTCCTTTTTTTTCCTGAAATGAGAAATTTTCATCTGGAAAATTTTTATCAGTATTTTCACAGCAATCCATAAAGCTATAAAAAAAAAAGGTTTCTAAAAAGGAAGTTAGCCAACAAAAAACTTCTAATTGAAAAAGTTTCAGCCTACAGCCAAAACTCCTCAGCCAGCTTGAACCTCCACCTTTATGTAAAATTATGCTGCACGCTGAGAAAATGTTGTCAAGTTGCAAAGAGCCATTACTAGAGAACTAGAAAGACTGCTCAACACAGACCACATTGAAACTCTACAAGAGAAATTTTAAGAAAAAAAATGTAGATGGTGACATGGTCTAAATTAGATAATCACAAACTTTCATTTACTCCAGCCACATAGGTCAAATTCTATGGATCTTGCAGCTAGCTCACTCTAGAAGGATTACAGTAATAACACCACCTGAGAAAGTATGTAAGATTTAACCCCAAAATATTTCCTGTGAATTTGCCAATGGCATAAATACTGCACAAATATAAGCTAGAAGAACATCCCTAACATCAAAGAGCTTCAAGAATATGACCTTAAAATTCTTATAGTCCTTCTGTTTCAAAGCAGATGCATTTATCTATCCTGAACTCTAAAATGTGAAAACTTTATTAAAGAAAAAGCATATTCAGGGAGAATGGGACTAATTTGGACTCAGATAGACAATCATAGGATCATTAGGTCTGGAAAAGACCTTTAAGAGCATTGAGTCCAACCATAAATCCAACACTGTCATGTCCATCACTAAACTGTAGAATCACAGAACATTAAGATTGGAATAGACCTCTAAGATTCCCAAGTCTGATTATTAACCTGCTATTTTCACTATTAAACCATATTTCCATGTATTTCCACATATTTTGTAAACACTTCCAGGCATGGTGTTTCTACCGCTTATCTGGACAACCTGTTCCAATGCCCAGCCACTGTTTTCATGAAGAAAGTTTTCCTAAAAGCTCCTCTAAACTTCCCCTTTGCCAACTTGAGGGAATTTCCTCTTCTGTTGCTTGTTACACTGACCTCCATCTTCCTGCAGCCTCCTTTCAGGCAGTTGTAGAGAGAAATTAGTTCCACCCTGAGCCTCCTTTTCTCCAGGCTAAACACCCCCAGCTCCCTCAGCTGCTCATAACCAGACTTGTGCTCCAGACCCTTCCCCAGCTCCATTGCCCTTCTCTGGACACCCTCCAGCCCCTCAATGTCCTTCTTGTAGTGAGGGGCCCAAAACTGAACACAAGATTCAAAGTGTGGCCTCACCAGTGCCCAGTACAGGGGGACAATCCCTGCCCTGGTCCTGCTGGCCACACCATTGCTGGTACAGGCCAGGATGCCATTGGCCTTCTTGGCCACCTGGGCACATCCTGGATCATGTTCAGCTGCTGTCAACCAACAGGTCTTTTTCCAATGGGCAGCTTTCCAGCCACTCTTCCCCAAACCTGTAGCACTCATGTTGTGAAGCACTACTTCACCTGGTTGAACCCCATATAGTTTTCCTCAGCCCATCGATCTGTCCTGTCCAGATCTCTCTGCAAAGCCTTCTTCCATTCCAGAGGAGGCCAATAGGGAGAGTGAAGGGTCTGTAGCACATCTCTTATGAGGAGCTGCTGAGGGAGCTGGGGTTGTTTAGCCTGAGGAAAAGGAAACTCATGGGGGACTTTACCACTATCTGAAAGGAGGTTGTATCTATGTGGGGTTGGTCTTTTCTCCCCAGAATCTAGCAGCAGGATGAGAGGACATAGCTCCAAGCTATGCCAGGAGAGGTTGGACATTAGGAGGAATTTCTTCATAGAAAGTGTGATTAATCATTGGAATGGGCTGCCTAGGGATGTGGTGGAGTCACCATCCCTGGAAGTGTTTAAGGAAAGACTGGGTATGACACTTAGTGCCATGGTCTAGTTGACATGGGATGTTTGGTCATAAGTTGGACTGGATGATCTCAGAGGTCTTTTCCAACTTCATTGATTATGTGATTCCTGCCCTCCAGCAAATCAACCATCCAGTTTAGTGTTTTGTGCAAATTGGCTAGAAGTGCAATCACTCCCCTCAATATGCAACATGCAAAGCAGAATTTGACCTTTAAAGTACCAGCTGTCCTTATCACTAGCCTAGAAAGTCACACAAAGTCACACACTAAAATTTATTTTGTAAGAAATACTGTTTTGCAGTTGAGAAAACCACTTGCAAAACTGTTATGAATATCTAAATGACGTTAGGGATGCCAGAGATACTAAGAGTTCTCTAAGATAATTAAAGGAGATAGGATTGTTGGAATGGATCTTCCATTTTTGTAGCACTTTGCAGTGCTAATGCTCTCCAAGCTCTGCATACCTGCTGTTAAGTGTAGTTACAGCACTGCAGTCAGTGGCAAATGAGCAACTGAGGAAAAACACTACCTGCTTTCAGTACATAAAGCTCTGCACTTGACTGATCGTGCATGGACTTCTATGGTCTCTGTTAGTAGATTGCAAAATCCACAGTTAATATAATTAAGTACTCTATTAAAACACATACACCTGACCTAATTGCATGCTCAATGAGAACTGCCTATATACCATCCTAAAAACTGTCAGGCAGCCTTAATTTTGAGTGGCATCATTAGTTTCTATTATAATAAACTTTGGTCTAAATTCCCACCTGATTTAATTCGGCCTGGCTCAGCAAAGATACTTCAAATCCACTGAATCACTGTTGCTGATCAACAGTATTATGAGCAGGAGCCGAAAGAGGTTTATGAAGCTCTAAAACTGTGATTTTTCTCTTATCAAAATCACTGGAGAAACTTCACTTCAGTGATGTATGTCCTCATAGCTATTTCTGATGCACCATAATCAACCAAGGTTTATAAGAATGTCTCAATGTTACAGCTTCCTATACTGGCCAAGATGATTTAAGAGCTCACTGCAGTCTCCTCCATCCATTTGTCAGCCGCTCTCCCTCCTTCTTTGCTACTGTCACTCGTTCTCATCATATCCTTACATGAGATTCTGCATTTTAGTGGCCTGGGAAAAAAGAAAAAACAACTGACATCCCACACTCCAGGGTAGTTTACTGCCAGAATAGTGAGTGAAATCAGTTCACAGAAGGACTGACGAGGTGAAGTTAGTGCAGAGGAGAGGAAGGCACAGCATGGGGCAAGGCAGCTGAAGGAAGAAGAATTCCCCCATATAGAGACAGGGAACTCTTATTTCAGCTCACTGCTTGTATCTGTAGTCTCACATCTGCTTTAGAGGTGATTTTACTGCAGCTACCTCAGCAAAGTTTCCTGTATTCTGAAAAAACTGTAAAGTTTTTACATATGCTTCTCAGGCAACTCTAGTATGTCATCCTGCATAGCTGATTGTACTGAAGTATTTTAAAAAGCCTGAGAGAAAAAAATAAGACACAAGCTAATAAGATACACTGACATCACATCATGGTTTTAATCCCACTAACTTAAAAATTTATATGGAATTTTTATAACAAGAGGTAAGATATTAGAACTTCTCACATGCGGAGTTAAACACGACATCACCTTTGACACTGACTGGATGCATCCCAATTATCTGGAGCCAGAGAATGGGGTTGCTAAAGCTGTTCCAGTATAGAGATTTTGATGATTAAGAGAAATTGCTTGTGTGCAGATGTTCCATGAAAAGCTGTCCAGAGCCAAAATGAGTGTTCAGTGTATTTTTATGAATTATTAGATCAAGTGTTTGCAATGCATTAAGAAATGTAAGAAGTATCCAAAGTCCGATAACAAACATTTAGCTGCCTACTCAGACCCTGAAAAAAGTTTATCTTCCCTTAAACATACTTACAATGCAGTGGAATATGAGTGGAAAAATTGCTTCATAATGATACACAGATATATGATATCTAGTTAATATTCAGAGAAATGTCCCAGTACTGCTAAATTGACTGATCCAAATTACTATGTGCTGTGGCCAGCATCAAGAAAGCCAAAATGGTTGCCACTGCTTCCTGTGAGTTCTGGACAGACTGTCAATGAACACCATTCTTCATAAGTAATATTTTACTCTACCTTTTCCCTCTCTTTGATAGTTAGGAAACATAGCATTCACTATCATCCAGATTTCTGTGAGCTCAATTTTCCCTTTGAAAACTTCTGTCATTGCTGTTTGTGCCACTGAGCAGACTCTTCCAGAATCCCGGTCCACATCTGATGTACTTAAAATCTGCAGGCATTAACATATTCCTCTTTGTTTTCTAAATCTAGACTTACTTTATCTTAAAGACTTACAGTTTTTGTAGGAAGCCAAAACCCCACCGTCTCCAAATGTCCTAAATTTGTTTTCAACTCTGACTTCCCCTGAATTTCTAAAAAGCTTTGTCATACTCTTAGACTCAGAAACATGGATAGTTATTATGGTATTTTGGTTTCCAGGTGCCATGGTTGTGATTTGACTCTTATTATAGATGCCTGGTTTATGCCAGATGCTCTCCTCTTGTTTGAAGAGGTTAAGTGACAAGACAAAGCCCAGTGAGGGAATTTAGAGATGCAAAGCAATGCAATCATTTCATACAGAAGATCAGAGTTCCAGTTCAGTGTAAAACTCAGGTTTCCAAGTTCAGAGTACAACTCTACTCATAAGGCAACTCTAGCCACATCTCAGTTAATACTTTGTGTGACTCGGAGAGGAGCAAATCCAGAGCAAAACAGCTCAAACTGTCGACCCAAATTCCACGTTACACATTTGGGTTTTCACAGGGAAGGCTTTTTTTCATAACTGGCTCTAGTTCAGTCCTCTGAACTGAACACCCACTGATAGTTGGCACATTTTAGATTTTCTACAAAGGGAATCCAGCTTGCAAAGTCAGAAATTGCCCTGTGGTATGAGCCACAGTGTCAAATAGAAAGACTGTTAGGAGATTCACTTCAAAAATATTTTACTGATTCTCATTCAAATGATAGTTCTTGGTCCAAATAAGTAAATAAAGCAAGTGTTCAAAGTCCATTAGGAATTTCCCATAGATAAAAGCTAATATCTTTATTTTCCTCACCTTGCAGATATGATAAACTGCAACAATATATGGAAAACACTGAGGATCAACACAATGACCATATTATTCACAGCTCTTTTTATTTGATAATTAAATTATGAAGATGTTTTAATGTGCCTCTACTATGCTTCCTCATCCTACAGCTTATAGGAATTATGAGAAGAGATCTTCAGGAACCAAATAAAAGAGACAGATCAGAGAGGTTTTGTGGCATAGGTTAAATATCAAAACTAGCATCAGGTTCAGAAATAGACTGGGAGGACAATCCAACTTTCTCCTTCTATTCTCCAGGGAAATCCCAGAGAAGGATCAGATGGTTGAGTTGGCTTTTACTAGAAGTCCTTGCAAGTGGGTTGGAAGCATGGCTGGCGGGATGATGAGCAGGGCTAAAACATCAGAGTTAAATATAGACAGGCTACCAAGATAAAAACTAATGCAGAAACTCATCTCCCAGTATTTCCTGCTTGGGGGTTGGTCTGTGTAAACTCTTCTTAAAGCTCATCTTTTAAGTGTTCTCCAAAATAGCAGTGGCCCACAGACTCCCATCCTGCAAGATTATTGATTACTCACCAAATCCTTCTGTAGAGATTATAGCTTGTATTGTGTTGGCTCCTATCAATAAAAGAACGTGTCCTATAGAGACAAACATTAATAAATGAGTATATGATGAGATAAAATAACCTGTTTTATCTTAGGAGCCTGTAAGTATACAGATTAAAAGTGAAAATAAAGTGAATACATTTTCTCAACAAAAATAAATGTCCACACATAAATGTCTATAGGGATTATGTTGAGTTTTACCAGGCAGACAAAACGGACAAAGAAATTTAAAAATATAAAGCAATTAAGCAGTACATTTGCTGACATGCTGCATTAGCTACATGGCAGGAGTTTTAATTTAGCTTATTCTAATTTCATCTTTGCTATGCCTTTGAAATATATTAGCACTCCTTTACAAGTTTTTCCTAAGCTCTTGTCTAAAAAGCTGAATGTAAATGAAGGGAAAGTAAGTACTTTGATCTTCACTGCTACTGGAAAAGGAATTATACACATTGTCATATCAGGGTATGATTTCCTCGAGTCTACAGGCTTTGCTGATCCGCAGACTGCGATATCGAACCCAGCGCAAAGCAGTTTGCATAACGCACTGCACATCTACATGAACGGCTCCATGTCCCAGGTGCAAGGCTCTGCAAATGATCCCATCTTTGTGATACACCACGCCTTCGTTGACAGGTAAGTTTAATTTTCCTTAGTAAAACTAATTCAGTATGTGTGGTTTTTCTTTGTTTGTTTTTTCGTCTTTACTGTGAGCTTGTCCTCTGGGTTTGAAAGAGTGCAAATATGCCACATGTCTTTACACACACAACATTTCCAGACACGTAGAACTGAGCTCTGCTGCTATTTGAAAGCACGTGTCTTTCCTAACCAGCCTGTATGTTCACTGGATTAAATATAATGTGATGAGTTGACAAATGCACTCAGCTTGTATTAAAAAGGTAAAAATAGTTCTTCAGTGATGTCATAATGATTAATATATATGGATGTGTATGTCAGGAAGTTTGGATCAAAAGTGTGTGACTCATTTTAACACGACTAGAATCATTTGGAGCAATTCCTTTGCATTCTAAATGTCAGGGCTGTTTTAATTTCTATCCCATAAGGAAAATCCAAGCCTGTAATTCATAAATAAAGAAGGAAAAAATCCATATTTAAGTGTGACAAACAAAATTATGACTGTCTTTTGATGAAAGACAAGAGTACAGCTGTGCAGAATGAAAGGAGAGCAAACAGAAGGATATCATGTTTATTAATAAGAAAGGATAGGAGAGCACAGTTTTACAAGAAACTGGTGAAATTGCCACATTAAGGGCAGTATTCCAAGATTTATTTTCTGTGTCGCTATAGTGCATGTGAATGGCTACAAACAATTTACTCTGGACTGCATTTACACCAATTTCTGATGACTAAAGAGCAATTAAAAAAAATAAAACAAGTTAAGCAAAGAACTCTAAAAGCCACACAAACACTTGCTCTGAACCAGTTTATATTTTCTTATCCATCTTCTACTTTTTCTCCACTGAATGTTACTTGACTACTGCATTTCTTAGGAGAAAAAAACAAAACAACAAACTATTCCTTGTACAAACTTCCATAAATCTGTATGCTCAGAAACCTACTGTCTGAGACTCTGCCTGCATGCAGCAAGGTGCCTATTGAGATGAAGACCAAAATGGTTTCTTCATTTGGGCCACTGAGGCAGGCAGTATGGAGGTGGGGGTGGAGATTACAAGCAGATTAAAACTTGCAAGCATCATCTTGCAGTCTCAGGCATTCACACCAAAATTCTTATGTAAAATTTTATCATATTTAACAAAAAAAGCTAGTAGGTGTAAAAAGACAAAATCGAAGTTGGGATTTTTCTCCTCACATATATTTAAAATATATCAGGAATGAAAAAAATAATACAGTTTATATCTAATAAATATATATATATATTAAAATAGATTATATATTTAATGAGCCTAATGATTATATTCCTCATACTTTATCCATCCGAAACAGGGTATCAAGTCTTAGCAGGTCACCCAGGCATCAGTGGAATGGTTCCTTCAATGGCTGACCTATCTGTCTTCTGCTTCTCATACTGTAGAGTATAATTAGTCCTCTGGAGGTGTCAGTTTTGAAACTCCTTAATGTGGAAAGCTTTTCTTGAGGACATTTTAAAGTTCCACAGTGTAGCTTAGCTGTGATTTAGCAAATCCATGCATTGACTGCTTCACAGGATGGATGGATGAGGGTTTCAAGTGTGGTTACTAATCTCAAGTTGGTGCCTGGAAATTAACTTTCCAACATCTAGGGTATTAAAAAATTGGATCAGTTGAATATTCAGAGAAAAGGAACACAGAAGAGAAAAATTTACCACGTGCCATATCAAAAGAATTGTTTTCCTTAGACATTGTCCCTTCCATGAGACCTATGAACCTCTTAACTACTACTCATTGCAGGGCTTAAGTAGCACCTTGGTCTTCATGCTGCCCTTCCCACAGAGGAATTTCAGTCATAGTCACTATGAATTCCTGGAAACAATTGTCTTAACTGTAGTTATCAATTTTAAAAGGCAAAATTATTTGCAAAAGATACCCTCATTAAATTGTACTAATGTTGAGGAAATAAACCACTGCACAGGCTCTGTGGGGGCAATACAACTATGCATGATGCAACCTCATGCCATCAGAAGGGCATCACCAGTGCTCTGCAGCTGCTGTGGGCATGGGCCTTCGTACACACAGATGTAAAATCTGAGCATAATGCGGCCTTTTGTGTAGATGACAGAAATGCATTAGCATGATTCGGGTTACTTAGCAGCCCTATCTGTGACAGATTAATCATGCTTTTAGTTATAATTAATAAGTAGGTGACTGATAGGTACATACAGTACATTCTAGAAAACCCTGTTCCTCTCCTACGTAGACTCTAAACCTGAAGGGCTGTGAAGAAGTTCTTTTCTGAAAGGCAAGCAAGAATTCGAAGAATAGAGGAAGTGGGAGACAATCTCCAGAGCAGCAGAAGAACATTTTTTGGTCCTTATCAACTTTTCTCATTTGGGCAGAATACTTTTGAGCTGACTGCTATCACTGCATTGGGCCAATGAGCTTTTAAATAACTTTTTAACTGTGTCTTCTGATGACAATCACCACCACAGTTCTGCTGGGTTTGCAGAGGCAGGGAGCAGCTCTGTGTCAGGAAATTAAGAATGGTCCAGCACTTTGAGCATCCAAGTAGGATCCCACAGAGGAATTTTCTCACTCCACTGCAAATTGCTTGGGTGAAACCTGACATGCAGCTTGCTCTCCCAAACTTTCATCCCCTAGAGACGTGTTTCCTTCCCATTGATTTCAATGAGGCTTTTGAGGAGCTGTGGATCTGAGCTTGAGCTAACCCATCTGTACAGTGGGTGATATTAGATGCCTACACAACAGGGATGCTGTCAGGGTAAATGCATTAATGACTGTGAAATGCTCAGTTACAACCATAATAGGAGTGATAGCAATAAGGCAATAGATCATTGGAACTGATTTTGCATGGAAACATATGGTACAGAGGAGGATAAACAAGTGTATATGGAGTCTGCTGACAGGTGTGAGCCAAATGTTAGGAGCTGCTTTCTAAACTGAGCAACAGTCAGCCTACCATCTGCTGTCCCTCACCTTCCCTGCCCAGGCCTGATGCACAAAAGGAGGGAAGGATAGATGAAGCAGAGGTGCAGCTGAGATCACTCAGGTGAAAAAAACACATTGGCTTATAAACACTTCCATTTTTTTTAAGGTCATTCCCTCTCAGGAATGCAGATGTACGAAAGTACCCAGGCAACAGCTTTCTTAGCAATGACTAATCAGGCTCTTTGCCTTCTTATTTGCTAGAAGATGTAGGGATCAAATCTTAGTGCTTGGTAAAAGCAAGTGACTGCCCTGAAAATTATTAATTGCTAATTTAGTGGCTTAAAAAAAGAAAAAGAAAAAAGATGCAACAAAATATACATTCAGCAAAAACAAGAGCTTTTTTAGCTCTCTGAAGCATTTCTCTTAATTGCAAATCTCTTTACTATTCAGATGCTCTACAGTCAGCACAAGGGAATAACAAGGGAGGAGTCTACCCACTCAAGCTGTAAGGAGCAGCTGCACAGGCCATGAAAGCACAAGCCCACGGTCCCACTTGAGATCACTGGGGTGTTTTCTGTGCTCTGAGAAGGAACTCTTTCCTCTCTTCTGGATCTTTTAGACGTTTCACCTCTACAAGCATGTAGTATCTTCATCTGTTCTCCCTGCATTTATCTCCTTTGAATATTTCAGCTTTCTTCTCATTTATTTCATACCTCTATACTTCTGAATTTCTACACCCCAACCCAACAATTTCCCTAAGAAAAGCTAAATAACAACAGAGATTAGAAGTTATCATTAAAAATCTCCTTACAATTTTATTCCCATGCAGCAGCTAACTGCAATAGTGCCTCAGTCCTCATCTCATTCCTAAATTCTGCAGCAATGAGCAGGGTTTATTACAGTAATGTGGATGACTTCCAAAGGCCCTGGTTTTAGAACAAGCAATTTAGAACTAATTTTCTGAAGACACACAACAGATGTATAGGATATCAGTCCTTCACCTCTCTGATGTCTAGTATTTGTTAGACTATTTGCATGTTAGACTATTTACATATTAAACTAGAGCTATATCCAGATTGCCAGTTCTAGTGATGCCATTAGTCATTACAAGACCTGTTTTCTCCAGCTGCCATAAACAACTGCACAGCTCAGAACACTGCTGCAAACACCATCACATTAATTCAGCGCTCCTCTTAACTCCAAGTGTTCTCTGTTCATACCCTTCTGCTGCTTCTTTGTTCTCTTCACATCAGATTGACTGGTTTCTGTTGTGAAGGCCCATTATTGCTCAACCCCAAATCATTTCTTCTTCACTGTTAAGGAATTCACATACCCCCCCAAAATGTTCATTATACCAATATCTATTGTAGACCTTTTTGGCATTCAGACAAGCCCCTCTATACTCCTCCTTAGGGAGTGGATTATTGCAGTCCCAGTGCATGGCTGCCTGGTCCTCCTCTTATCTGTTTGCACCTCTCTGTTGTGCCTTGTCCTGTGTGCATGTTATAAGCTTTGTCATTAGGTGACTATCTCATTGCACTGGTCTGTGCAGCACCTGCCATGTCCTTAGCCTCTGACTGTGGCTCTCAGGTATCAAAGAAATAGGAGATGGAAATTGCTTCATTTACTGTTGCATGGAATAGCAAAGACGTGACACAGCTGGACATTCCTGCTCTAATCAGCAGCACCCCATTCCCTCAGCCAACTTTCTGGACACTTTCAGTCCCTGTGGATTCAATATACTCACCCTCATGCCAGCATCTTCTTCCACTTAAAAAAAATAACAATATCAGCACTATGGGAAAAGTTGGAAAAATGATTTTGTTGGAAAATGCTTTAGTAAGAGGAAGTTTGATTCTCCCTTCCAGGAGATGTCAAAATAAAAGCTTGTTATTTTTACTCTGTTTTTGAAACAGAACATTTCCATTTTCTCTTGAATGTCGTCTCAGGGTTTTCAAACCAAAAAATGGCACAAGATAAAACGAAGTCGTTCTCTTGTTTTGAAATGTTGACAGGAAACAAGAACTTATTTTAGAAGTTAAAAACTATTTGCTTTAAGGATTTGGAACATTTGGAGAAAAGGCATTCAGAAAGAATCATCAGAAATTCTTGTAAGACAACACTGTTTCCAGACTTGTTTAACACATGAAATAAGAGGGATATTTTACCCTGAACTGTCTCCAGTGGAGACAACACAGATAAAGCATGAGGCCGAGGAATTATTTTCTCCTTTTGGTATACTGAAACTTAGAGACACCAAAACATTTGACTGAGGTGCAGCTGATATGGAAATTGTAATACAATGATATCTCAGATAATAATAAAGCACCCTAAAAATGGAAAAATCACATTACAAATGCAAAGTGTGTGATTAATTTTATTCCTTGATATGGGCACAGAAATGCTATTACTGCTTTTTGAGGTTATGTTTGCAAAAAAACTATGACACAGCCTAGAAAGTCATATTTTCCAGGAGCTGAATGAGCTACAGCTTGGAGTCACTTGAAATCTGTTAGACAAAGGCAGGTCAAGAGGTTGCCATCAGCAATATCCTGGAAAGAGGTCTGTGATCAGCATGCACAGCTACATCCCACCAGCAGGCTCTGTGGCACAGCAGCAAGGTAGCCCAGCTCTCGCCCTTCCCCGATGCTTAACAAAATCACCCTGTTACAGCAGCTCCTGCTCACAGAAAGCAGCTCTGTTCTGTTACAAGGGACTTCAAAGGAAGAAAACTGCTCTCCAGTAGAGTGGTTCAAATGAGGGTGGGCCAGCAAGGATTTTGGTCACAAGCTTTGTTGGCACACACAAACTCCTACAACAAGTATGAGATACAGAGCAGATAAGTACAGAAGGTGGGGGGAAACTCAAGCGTGGAAGTTTTTAGAAAGGAAATTTCTACATTTTTAATTCCCCTTGGGGATACCTACAAATGTGCAAGAGGACACATGCTCCCTCTGTTACTGCAAGCCCTCTCTTGGCACCGAGCAGAGCTGCTAACCTTTCCCTCCTAACCTCTGAGGCTTTGCAGCATGTTAACCAGAGCTACTCAGCTTGTTTGATGGAGCTGACTCACTCAAAGTGGGCTCAGTACGTGGGCAGAGTGAGTTCACATCTCCTGTGAAATACCACATAAATATATCCACAGAAAGAAGAGTGTAAGTGGGAAGGATGGGGTGTTGCTGAGAAACAGCTCCCCAGTATCTCTGCTTTAATATCGCTGTGTCTGGGGCTGAAAGGCAAATCATACACCAAGATACTGAGCTGGGCTCTAACATCTACCTCAGTAAGCCTGAGCAGCTGCAATTGCAAAGCACCCAAAGGGATGCAGGAACAGCCTTGGAGAGTCATATCACCTATCATGTACCCCATATCATGGCTAGAGACAAATGTGAAGGGGTAAATGTTTAGAGCATCCCTCCTACTGTGGACAGAGGGGGACAGAATCTACATAGTACACTTGAAGGTTGCACCTGCATTTAAAGTAACCTTAAATAAGTCCTCTGGTTATCCACAGATAGACCATACACAGGTAGAGGCAGAGAGAAATAAGGACAAGGACCAGGCACTGGAGAGAAATATTTTTTTTTATTGATTAAGCATACATATAACCTGTGGTGCTGCTACTCCCTCTTGCTTTAGAGGAGTGACCAGATAAAAGGTTAAACAGATGTCTTCTGGGTCATATGTGAAATATGAGTTGGCAGTCTCACCTGTCATGTCATTATTCAAGTTAGATGTTTGTAATGATCCATCCTGTTCATAAAAGTCAATTATATGGCAGGTTCAGTTCAAATAGTCCCATTTAAAGTGCAGGTTTCATATCAGTCTTACTGCAAGATTTTAGTTCAGCCAACTCAATTACTGAATGGATCACTTCTTATACCACATATTTTGCAAACAATTAGTGGTTTTTAAAAGGAAAGGTAACACTGCCCTGAAACTCCACAAGAGCTGCATGGTTAGTCTTCACCTATTCTCTTAATGCTGGAGGAGGAGGAAGCTCCCTGCGGCACAGCGATCAAAATGAGCTCTGATGCAGAGAGCTAGCATTTCCTTCCTGCAGCACTTCTGCAGTAACAGCTGATGTAATTGCTCAAATTGTAAAAAATCACAAGAAAACATGGTACTTTTCTCACCCACATGTAGCTACCTCCTATTCATCAAAAGAAATTATCACTTCACTCCCATAGATGTGATTTATGTATTATATGCCCTTGTGAACCTCAATAATGACAATCTTTACCTCTCAAAAGAACTGAATTGCAGAGCACAAAAGTGGGTTCCATAGTGTCAGTCCAGCTACCTCCACAGCAGTCCATTTTAATCTGCTTGTTACCTTTCTCTTCAGGAAAAAGTAGCTATTAAACTTTGGAGCAGCTGGCATTTTTACTATCTCTGACTTCAAGAGATGTTTTTGTGTTAGCAATAAACCATGGCAAAACTGAATCTGAGAAATTTAACACAGGATATACATTCCATCAAATGCTAACTTCTGTTTTCAATGCAGCACATAGTTGCATTTGTATTTCCTTATTTACAAAGCAAACAGGACACCCCATTATGTCTCCATCTATAACTTGGGGTTTGCAGTGTTGGACAGTATTGGAGACCTAAATCTGAACAGAAAACAAATCTTTCTAGCCAAACATTACTCTGGTTTGACAGCAAGGGGTGAAACCACACACATGATGACAGCTATTTAAGAAACAACAATTTCTCTCCTGTACCTCAGAAAAATAATTTACGACTCTCATTGGTGTTAAACAAAGGCTGACTTGACTAAGAAAAGCAACAAAGTTTAGATCAGGTATCTGACAGAATCTCAGCACAGCTAATCCTCATTTAAACTCATTTTTTTTCCCAGCAGAGGTACAGAATAAGCTCCCATAGGAATTAGATTATTTTGCCAATAACTGGGTTAGGCTAAGGCCCTACCTAGTCCTACACTAGAGAATATGGCCATTCCTCTGCACAGATTCCCACACATTTTCCCCCAACACTCAGCTCTTGTCTTTAGTGTCAAGCTTAGCTTATTCATTATCTTCCCCTTTAGTAGAAATCAAGCTCTTTACTTGGTGATATAAGAGCAACAGATCAAAGTTGGGCTCAGAACTTCTTTCATCCTACCCTGTTTTCTGAGAAGGCAAAACCCAGTAATATTTCAGTAAGGTTTATTTACTGCAAAAGTAGGTTACAGGACTGCCCAGCTTGTTAGACTTTGTGGCAGGAAAACTCTGCCCCAGACTTACATACAATGGAGTTGAAGCCCCAGGTAGCTACATGAGTTTCCTGGGAAGGATTAAGCAGCTTGCAATGCAACTGAAGGAAATTGGGACAGCAAATGAGGAATAGAACTGCAGGACTCCAGCAGCTCTCTCTGAGAGAGGAACCACACTTGGTTCTACACCACCAGCAGTGATCTCTGCTCAGGATCATTTTATTTGAATTCTCTGCAGGACTCTGGTGCTTGAGCAGCTTATTTTCATGACAGAGGCTTGAGAAGCTGGTGACTCTTATTCTAGGAGGGAAACACTTTGAGGACTACATGTATATTGGAGCAATGACTGGAATCTATTTAGCCCTCTGCAGCCAAACAGGCTTGCAAAGCAGCAATGAGAAATCAAACTGCATCTTCTCCAAATAGCTGTGGGTGCTCAAGTTGTTTGACATAAAGAGGAAAAGTTTCAGATGGAAAGTCTGAAGATCTTCTCTTCCCTTAATCCTACAGACCTGTTGAAGGTGTTTGATAGATAAGGGGAAAAAGTTCTAAATCACAATGTAGAGGGAATATTAAAAATATCTAATAAATAGCATGGAACTGTGTCGGGGGAGGTCTAGGCTCAAAAAGGGGAATCTCAGGAAACAGTTCCTTAGTTTAGGGAAAGTCTCTTCACCCAGAGGGTGGCTGGGCACTGGCACAGGCTCCCCAGGGAAGTGGTCACAGCACCAAGCCTGACAGAATTCAAGAAGCATTTGAACAACACTCTCAGGCACATGGTGTGACTCTTGTGCTGTGCTGGGCCAGGAGCTGGACTCAGTGATCCTTGTGGGTCCCTCCAAACTCAGGATATTCTGTGATTCTATGAACACAGCAGCTGCAGTAATCTTGAGGTTTTCAAGAAAGTGGGACATGGGCAAAGTGACATTGGTTTTCTCTTAGATGGGATTATTTGTGTAGGACTACACTCTTGTCAACTCCCTCCCTCTTGTTTCCTTTATCTGACACTTTCCAAACATCCAGTTTGTGCAGTGAGAACAAAGGAGATGGAATGATTGTAGTGAGATCCATGAAGCAGAGCAATGCCAAGATCCTCAAGTGTCACATGGCTCCCCAGCTCTGGTGGTACTTTGCTGTCATGGGTGGGCAGGTGTCAGCACAGTGTATGGTATTATACCTCACTCAGAGTATGGTACTTTAGGAGACAGCCTGCAGCCAGTATTAATCTTGCTGAAAAAGGAAGGGGCTTTATGTCATCTGCATGTTGTGCCTCCACGTTTCACGTATTCCACTCCAGTCCACAAAATCCCCACTTTTGGTTCAGAAGATGAAGTAAAGGGAAAAAATAAAATAAGCCAGACCTTTCCTGAAAATGAATATTCATATTTCAGAGGCATATAACTGATCTACATGGAAATATATATTCTGAGAAAAACAAAACAAAACAAAGCAAAACAAGCAGAAGTACAGCATTATGTGAGAAGACAGCCACACCAGGCTAAAATATCCCTTTTTTGTTTTGTGAAAGTCTATCTTTTAAGTGTTGGCAAATTGAGAAGCCCAAGCTGGTATGGCTACCACATTTCATGATCTTGGGTGCAGCCAGTATTGAGGTTGAGCACGTATTCCCAACCTCACACACACATATATGTGTGTAGGCATTTGTGCAAACATGCTTGACCAGATATGCAAGAAATGCAGCACTCACACAAAATTCAAAAATCCTCAGCAGTGATTCACCAGTGAGGGACACAACCTCAAAGGCTTTGGATGGATTTGCACAATAATTGAGGGCAGCATCTTAATTTTTAATCAGATGCTTGCATTATGACGTGTAATTTGTTTACAACCTTCCTGAGAGTCCCTGTAGTGTCTTTGGCCAACTTAAAACAAAAAGAACCAAAAAAGAATGCTGCAATATAACTGCATACATTGGCAAACAGTACAGTGCCTTGACTTTATAGCCTCAGCATCAGCACCTCTTCCAGGACTGAAGCACCAATCTTTCTCCCAAATGCTTGGGATGGGAATTACCTGAGGTGACTTTGCAATACCAGCTGACTAGTGCCAACTTTTAAAGTGATGACTACTGTGTAATCACAGTCCTTGGGCTGGCATTTCAGCTTTCTTTAATTTATTTCCTTTTTCTTTTCTTTCCAAATCCAAATACATGTTGCTTGCCAGATTTCTTCTACAGCATGTCAGATCTCATGGTACTGAAATAAATTGTAAAAATGAGCTCTAAGCAACAATGTTCTGTATTCCTTCTGGCATAGTCAGTCTGACCTTGCCTCAGTCTCACAACTGGAGATGAGGAATGAAAGTCTGTGTGTCAAATCTGGCACAACAAAGGACATGGCTTTGGATTTGAACTTGACAAATTTATTAGTGGCTTACAAAGTGGCCGTCTAGCAGCTGAATGGTTAATACTGAGTGCAGGCTTGCTGAGGCACAGGCTTACCAGGCTGTTGAGAAACAAAGGGCACAATTTCAATGTCGCTTTAAGTCAGTTTGACCTGGCACACAGGTTAGGAAGAAGTAAAAGTCCCACTAAAATTGGTGCTACCCAGAGGTGTTCACCTCGGTTTCTCCCTTGTGCTGGTACTGGCCATCAGACAAAAGAATAACGAATCAGATCCATGGCTTTATCTCACCTAAACTATCCCAGAACAAATGAATAAAAAGGGGAGGTTTGGTTTTAAACCAAATCAGTTCCTTAATCCTGCTCATGGTGTGGTTGTGCAAATGCTCACAAGGAAAGTGAGGGCAAGGAGGCAGAAGGAAATCCATACTGTGTCCCCTGCAGTGCGAAGGACCCAGAGTGACCATGAGCCTCCACCATAAGGTGGCTGTAGTCCTCCCACTGGGAACACCTGCAATGCCACTCTTGTCCCTTGTTGTGTGAGAGGGGAATTCATACAGAGGTACTGAACCCTCTTCTTCCCCCTTTACCTCTCTCCAGCTGTCCTTCATTGCAAGGTAAAACACACTGGATTAAACTTTTTCTGTTAAATCTTCCTGAAGGGACAGTCAGTTTACACTATGTGCCAGTGCCTCTGAGGTGGCTTAATCTTAGAAATGGATATTTAAGGTCTGGTTTCTCCTCTAACACTCAGTCAGACAAGAGCACCTCTGTTCATGACTGTGGCAGCATACTTGGGAAATCGCCCTTAGAAGGGACGCTTTACAAAATGATAAAGAAAAATGCCTACTCTTACTGTTTCACTCTACTTTTTCTAGATTTTAAGATTTCCTTCCTGTGAGCAGCATCTTTTTTCAGAGTGCACAACGCTATCTGGAACAGTAGGAAGGAACCTAGCCTACATACAGCAACACTTTTATACTCTGCCTGGTATTTCCCACTGGCAGCATAAACCCAGATATTTCTTGGCTCATCCTTTCATTAGTTATAATCCCATTGCATATATTATTCATAAAATAATATGAATTCATATTTTCACTAAGAAAATATATATTGGTAGCCTTTTTTAAATCATCTTCAATCCTATTTTTCCACCACTCATTAAACCAAGGTGGGTTTGTTTGTTTGTTTGGGTTTTTTAATTAATTTTCCTCTATGGCTCATTTAATTTCATTTTGCATAACCTGGTAGATATGGAGCAGAACAAAGGAAATATTTGAGTCTATTTATATGCAATTAAATAGAAGTGATACATCCATGTCTTTTATAGATGGCTTTAATTTTCACTGTACCACACTAAAATGTTTTGCAAAAGCAAAGTATATTTTCCCTGAATGGAAATTTAAACTGACAAAGCATCAACATACCAGGTGGGCGTCATTATTACTTTTTACCACATACCAGTTCTTTGGAACCTATTAGACCTGGTTCACAAAAGTATTCAGCTCATCAGCAGTTACAGTGATCTGTACAGAGATATATAGCAAAAAATTGAATAAAATAGAGCCCCCATGCTTGGCAATGCTATAACCTAACTCTTAGGGGTGCCACAGTTTGGTACAGACTGGCCCCACAGCTGATGTCCCTCTCCACTACACCGTGTCCGGTATAAATTTAGGTAAGTTATTTTTACTCTCTGTCTGTTCTGTATGGAGTGAAATGAGGCCTCTAAGAGTCTCTAAAAATTCTCCAATATGCAGAAAAAATATTATTTGCCTTTATAATTTTTTGGGAATCCTTCTGACCTTATTACCTTCCTTAGCTATTTCTGCACCAAACATGACTTCTGACTGAATCAGAGGTCTTAAGTGACAGTGAATTTATCAAGTCCCATGATCAATTTTTCCAAAGTTTAAATACAAACCTGAGCCTTATTTTAATCCACAGTTGTCTAACTCCAACCCATTATACAATATTAAAATTCTATTTCCTACCACAAAAATAATCTTTGCATTGGGTGTTGGTTGTCATAATCTAGTAATTACTTTAATATTACACCCACTACAAAATAATTTCTACTTGAAAATGCACTTAGAGAGACTGAGACTCCATGAGCACTAAATGTAAGACAGGGCATCTTTCAAAATTCAAATTATTCTCCAATCTTTTTCAGTTCTTGGGCCTCTTATTTGGGACATTCAGTTTCAGCACTTTGATTTCTTCAAGAGAAGGAAGAAGCCTTCCAGATGCAAACAGTATTTTCCCTAATCTAGACAGAATTATTTTTTAATCTGGCAAATGCTTTTAAATAAAAACTACTCTTTCCAAGTCACTTTTGCTTGCTGCTGAAGAAATACAGAGGGCATTAGGGTTATCTGGAGACTAACCTCTATTTAATTTGGTTATTTTCCATGTTTTAAATTTCTCTTTCTTAAGATTTGATTACACGTGACCCTTCTAGGTAGATCTCTCATCCTGGAGGATTTATACTTTATTGTTGCTAATCCCAGGCTGGGTTCTCTCCATTTCCATTCCCTGACCAAAATTCCCAGCAACTTTTGGGTTGCTTTTCTCCTCTTTCCTTTATCCCGCCTTGTCTTCCCACCACGCTCACATCCCATCTGCTCTCTTAGCACTGCCAACATCTCCCGAATGATGCCAGTCTAGCTGGAATTACAATGCTAAAAAAGTCTCTGTCGCTGGAAAATATCACTTCCAGCTATACAAATAGCTACTTATCTGCTTGCTCTCTTTGTCTGGATGCTGAGGAACAAAGTAATCAACCAGGCTTCTGCAGGAGCCAGAGAGTTTTCTCTCCTTCTCACTAAACTTATGTCCAATACTCTTTTTTTTGCATGGAATTAGTATGGACATTGGATACAGCAGAGCCCTGATCTGAGTCTTTGAATGGCCTTTTTGTTGCATTTAGTTAAATTATGTCAAGAAAGGGAGGCAATATGGAATAAAATGGCCCTGAAGATGTTCTTTACCTCATGGTCCTGCTTTGTTAGGCTCTCAAGTCCAGGGAAAGATGTAGAGGTTCATATGAAGAGAACATAAGAGCAGTGGCTTGCTAAGATAACCAACAACTCTAAGGAGTTAAGGTCTGCTGCTTTGCCACAAACCTGGCTTTTCTACCAGGAGCTTTGTCACTCCACAAAGGGACCAACTTATTACCTCAGCATTTTGTCTCTCTGCATGCAGTATTAATTCTGCAGACTTAGTTTCTTCCAAGGTTGTAGCTCCTAAGAAAAGAATAGGAAACAAGCACACATTTTCAAGGTACTAAAGGGAAATAACTTATATGACTGCTTTTAGGGGGAGAAAAGAAAAGCTGTCAGCTATAAGCAGATCAACATCTGATGATGGGAACACTGATTTCTTTCTGTCATGGAAACCACATGCCTCTTATTGGATTAAACAACTGTCTCTATAGATTGAGGCACATGGAAAAGTTGCAGTGATCCATCATAGCTGTTCAGACGTGTTCTCTCTCCTTTCAGGGAAGGATAGCCCTGCATGACAGAAAAAGTATTTGATGTTAACAGCCTTAAATATAGCCAGGGCTGGAGAAAGCATCTCATTTGAAGGAAAAAATTATTCTACACTGTTTGATGCAGTGGTCACAGTACTCTGAATAAAAAGAGAGTGTGATTGCTTTCTCTGAATATAGTTTGGGTTTTTTTGGCCCAAATCTTTTCAATCAAGTTCCCAAGGACAGGACCACCGTGCCAGTGTCACTATCTGGCTGACAGCAAAAGCCATAGGCTACTTCAGGATTTCAGTTTTCCTTAAAAATGTATGAAGGGAGTTAGCACTCTTGATTGGGGAGTCATAAAATGTAACTCTCTGATATGAAATGGCTTATGGTGCCCAAGGAGAACTATTTATACTTTACCAATAGAAATGCAGTTGAAGTTGTGCCCTGTCCACAGACTTTTCTCCCCAGCTGGATGCAAGTGGGAGTTTTCTTTTTCCATCAAGCTAGGAAATTGTTCTTGAAAGGCAAGAGTTAGGTTTTTTTCCATGACTTACAAATTATGAGTAAGGCAGGGAAATGACAGTGCCCTCCTTAAAAGGAGGAATACAAACAGATGAAGCACATGTAAAAAAATATTACTGATATTCTAAATCTGTCCGTTTTCTCATGCAAAATTAGAAAAACCCATGAACACTCTCTTCAAAATACAGATCACCATGCATTATCTGGCCAAGAAAAAAATTGTGTTTTGAGTCAATCTTACTGAATATGCTGGGAACAAGCCTTTAAATTGAAATAATAAATGCAACTTCACCCAATCATTTTATTACCAAGAAGAATATGATCCTAATCTTTCAAAGTGTCAAATAAAACCCAAAAGCAAAAAAACCCAAAGACTACTACAAGATGAATGCACATGACTAGCTGTTCTGAAGGGAGTAAAAGAAAATGTGACTCTTAAAGGTTTAAAGGATGTGTCTGAGATTTCTATGGTGGCATACAGATATGTTCAAGGAAAGAGGTGTCAGCCAAGATGATAAGATCTTGTGCCAGCTAATGGAGAGAACTGTTCCCAAACAACTCAGTGAAATGTGCAACACAACACATCTTGTGCATCAGCAAAACTCATCATATCAGGATTTAGAGGCATATGATTGCATCTGAACCTAAAGATCAGCTGCAAGGGCAGGCAATTCAGTGCTTCTGCTACTGCTAAGCAAAGCTTGATACCTCATGTGGGAACCACACTGCAAATGAAGGAATCCAAAAGAAGGAATCCAGAAGTACATATGTTCATTTCCATGGAAATGTTTGCATTTGCATTCTGCTTGAAAGATTATTGGCCTAAGGATTCTTATTGAAAGCTCTTATGCAACAGCAACTCTTCACTCATGCACAGAGGATGCTGCATTTCAGGGCATGTTTGCAAAGCTGTTTCAGGCAAATGAGGACTTTTAGCTCTGAACCTTGTGCTCATCAGCCCTCTGGATTTTCAGAATGTGACTGCTCAGCATTTTCTAAAAATCAGGCCCTAGGAAGCACCTCAGATTGAGCACCCCAAAGTTAGGGTACGGATTATCACCAGGCATTAAAAAACTGATCCAGGTCCTTCTTAAAATATATTCCTTCTTAAAATATTACCATGTTCCCACAACCAGAGTATCTCTGTACCTCTAACAGCTCTGTGCTGCAGAGAAGAGCCATCTCAGCTCCCATCTACAACTGCTAGGAAAATAAGGCTCTGATAGTCAGGGTACTTTACGCAAAGGATGAGTAAAAGCCAGGCAAGGAAAAGATTGGAGTACAACACTCCCCCACATCCCACCCCTCCTCAAGCTAAATTACTCCTTTATATTCTTTTTTTAGTGATTACTGAATTTCATCACACTGTTCTCCAAAGATTACAGAGTTTCTGTTCAATCTTTCTTGAGATAACTCCAGCTGAAGTCTTCATATTGTTTAAATTTATCCATCTGAAAGTTTCAATTAAACATTATTATTCAGATAAGAGATTTTCCAATATAGGGTTGATAAAATGAACATGATGAGATACAAACAAAGATTTTAATCAGAATTAATATCTGCATTTTAAAGGATAGACAAGGTGTACGATCACAGCCATGTTTTCCTTTATTAGAGTTTTTGGTCCTAAAAAAAGAACAAAGATTTTGCCCTACCTCCATTTTGATGTGTGAGAGGGCTTTAAATTGGTGGTCTATGCAGAGTGTTTCTTAATATTTCTGCCCAAAAACAAGATGTAGAAATCTACAGGCAGAATTCCTTGATAACCTGAAGAGATCCTGATACCCCTGAGCACTTGCATTTAGGGACAGTATTTTGGAGATAATCTGAGTCCCTGAACATCTTGGGGGGGAACAGGGGAGAGAAGTCCATGTCCTCCCATCAGTGGCCAGTGTTGGGGAGGGGCAACTGTTGAGCTAAGGTCTCCATTTTAAAGCACAATTCACAGGTCACTTTAGACCATTTCTATCCCTTATAACTGGTAAATGAATCCAGTGATCCTTCCCTGAGCCTGATGTTGATAATAACCTTTCACCAGTATCTTCTGATTTAGTATGGAGTCCTCTTTCTTCATGCAGAAGATATCTGCATCTGCTTGCCCTGGAGCATTTTGCCATCTTCCTTATTCCAACCTGGCACACTCAGGTGAATAAACACAAAGGGATCAGAGAAAGGATTTGAGGATTCAAAGTGAGAAGTTGGGCAGAAAAAGCTCAAAGGGAGGAGAACTGAATGTTTTGGAAGGTTCTTAATTCTGCTTTCCAAACACATTCAGTAATTGACTTGAAAGTGTCAATATAAACTCTTCCCTTACTGCAGCCTTTAAGCTTTCTGCATCCAAGGTACAGAGCAGACCTACAGCCCTGTGGTGACAGACAGCTAATGGAGGAAATTTTGGAAGAGAAGTGTGGAATGGAGCAGCTGAGGCTGGAGGTGTGGGGAACAGCTTCTATTGGGTTTACATGGCAAGGTTTTGGTAGTTGGGGGCCTACAGGGTTGGCTTTCTGTCAGAAGGTGTCAGAAGGCAGCAGAAACTGTCCCCATGTAGGTCAGAGCTTGTTCCAGCTGGCTGCAAGACAGACCTGCCACTGGTGATGCTGGCAGCACCTCTAGGATAACATATTTAAGAAGAGGTAAAATAAAGCTGCACAACAGCAGCTGGGAGAGAGCAGTGTGTTAAACAACAGCGCAGACACTAAGGTCAGTAAAGGAGCTCCAGCTGAAGAAAGACACTTACTGACAGCTGACCTGCTTTGTAATGATTTTGAGCTCATATAGCTCATCCCTTCTTCCTTGGATGTTTCCACTCCTTTGGTGATGTCCAAAGGACTATGGTGTAACCATACGTTATTGGAGGTGTGAAAATCCCTGCTAAGAAATTAGAGGAAGAGGAACAGGACAGAGCAGCTAGAAACAAGACCATTCACAACTAACTACAAATGTTTCTGAGAGTGAGGAGGAAGGACTGAAGTCTTTAATCCATTTCTCTCTATCCCTCACAACCAAATGAATTGCTGAGCACAGAAAGAGAGTGATTTACATTTCTGTAATTTAAAAGCACATTCAGACTCTTTGCAGCACCACAGGTGTTTGCTTTCTGTAGGCTTGCATAGGAACTCAGAAGTGAGGTGGATAACCCCAAATTTGGAAATTTGGAAAGCATTACACACACATAAACATGGACTTGCATGCAACTCTGTCTCAAGCATTTAAAAAAAAAATAATTATTTTAATCTTCAAGAAGAAAATACCTGCTAATCTCCATCATTAATCAACATGCTTTTTCTTCCACAGCATTTTTGAACGGTGGTTAAGAAGACACAGGCCCATGCTAGAAGTATACCCAGCAGCCAATGCACCAATTGGGCACAATCGAGAAAACTACATGGTCCCCTTCATCCCTCTTTACAGAAATGGAGAATTTTTTAAACCCTCAAGAGAGCTGGGGTATGACTATGAATATCTGCAAGAACCAGGTAATATAGTACTTTTGGGTAAAAGTTGAAATGTAAAATATATCATCTTTAACCTGGAATATGTCTGTCATAAGAAGATAAAAATTCCTTCTATTTCAGATTTTTTCCTATGCTCCCAAATTGTTCCTGCTTGTTTTCACATTTCTGACTTAATATATATACATATCTGACATGATACTGTCACAAAAGGTCCTACCAAAAATCAGTCACTGATATCAGTGCCATCCATCCAAGACTATTAATAGCAGAATCCCAAATGGTCAGCTAGTGATCAAAATTGGGGAGAAAAAGTGCTGGACTTCAAGCCTGCCATTATGGAGAAGATTATTCTGAGAGGTGTTGAAACACCTGAAAGTCAACACAGTCATAGGTCAGAGCCAGCATGACTTCATGATGGGCAAATCCTGTTTATCAAACCTGATTTCCTTTTATGACAAGATAACCCACCCAGTCAGTCAGGGGAAGGGAGTTGATGTCAACTTTTTGTATTTCAGTAAAGCTCCTGATGCTGTCTCTCACAGCACCCTTCTGGACAAAGTGTCCAGCACACAGCTGGATAAACACATCATGGGGTGGGTGAGCAGCTGGCTCATGTGTCAGGCACAAAGGGTTACAGGGAATCAAGTGACATCAGGCTGAGGACCTGTCACTGGTTGGGTTCTGCAGGCCTCCAACCTCAGTCCTGTGCTCATCAACTTCTTCATTAATGACTTGGACACAGGACTGGAAGGGTCACTAAGCAAGTCTGGAGACAATACAAAACTGGGAGGAGCTGTTGACTCCCTGGAAGGCAGGGAGGCCCTGCAGAGAGACCTGGACAAATCAGAGGTCTGGACAATCACCAACCATATGGACTTCAAAAGTGGGAAGTGTCAGATTCTGCACCTGAGATGAGGCAATCCTGGATATACAGACAGACTGGGGAATGAGATGCAGAAAAGACTTAGTCCAGGTTCTGGAATATAAGCTCTCGAAACAGCCAGATCAAGACTAGAAATATATATTCATATTTTTTAATGAAAGATATTAGTTTCCTAAACTCATATTATTGCTAGAATAGTACGACTCAGACAAAGTGGCAAATAGCATGACTTTCAGGAATTCTGAATCCGGAAATGGTACTGCAAGAGGAAGGAAATGGTAAAATACTTACCACTCAACAATTAATTTCTGTTGCTTCTTGGACCCTTGCCTTTTCCCAGGGGAGCACATAGTCCTCAGAAAGAGGAAATCTTATTAAATTCGGCCCATGTTTTTAACACAGAGGTAAGGAAAGTAGTTCCTTAATTATTCTGCAAGATCAACAAAACAAATGAAATTCAACCTTGTTCAGAAAGCCCAGATAATCATCAAATGTCGTTCAACCCCTTGTTAATCTCAGAGAGAAAAAGTGATCTCAAGCTATTTCTTATCTGAAGGGAAGAACTGGTTACAAATGGAAAATGGTTGGATTCTCAAAATACAGATACAGATTTTCTCACCACTCTAGTATTTAAATACAGACTTTCCTTCAGATAGGAATGCTAGATTCCTGTGTACTCAAAGGAGAAGAGAAAGTCTGTGACTGGCAAACAGGAAGTACTGGACAAGCAGGGAAAAGCTACCAAAAAAAAAANTCTTCAAGAAGAAAATACCTGCTAATCTCCATCATTAATCAACATGCTTTTTCTTCCACAGCATTTTTGAACGGTGGTTAAGAAGACACAGGCCCATGCTAGAAGTATACCCAGCAGCCAATGCACCAATTGGGCACAATCGAGAAAACTACATGGTCCCCTTCATCCCTCTTTACAGAAATGGAGAATTTTTTAAACCCTCAAGAGAGCTGGGGTATGACTATGAATATCTGCAAGAACCAGGTAATATAGTACTTTTGGGTAAAAGTTGAAATGTAAAATATATCATCTTTAACCTGGAATATGTCTGTCATAAGAAGATAAAAATTCCTTCTATTTCAGATTTTTTCCTATGCTCCCAAATTGTTCCTGCTTGTTTTCACATTTCTGACTTAATATATATACATATCTGACATGATACTGTCACAAAAGGTCCTACCAAAAATCAGTCACTGATATCAGTGCCATCCATCCAAGACTATTAATAGCAGAATCCCAAATGGTCAGCTAGTGATCAAAATTGGGGAGAAAAAGTGCTGGACTTCAAGCCTGCCATTATGGAGAAGATTAGTCTGAGAGGTGTTGAAACACCTGAAAGTCAACACAGTCATAGGTCAGAGCCAGCATGACTTCATGATGGGCAAATCCTGTTTATCAAACCTGATTTCCTTTTATGACAAGATAACCCACCCAGTCAGTCAGGGGAAGGGAGTTGATGTCAACTTTTTGTATTTCAGTAAAGCTCCTGATGCTGTCTCTCACAGCACCCTTCTGGACAAAGTGTCCAGCACACAGCTGGATAAACACATCATGGGGTGGGTGAGCAGCTGGCTCATGTGTCAGGCACAAAGGGTTACAGGGAATCAAGTGACATCAGGCTGAGGACCTGTCACTGGTTGGGTTCTGCAGGCCTCCAACCTCAGTCCTGTGCTCATCAACTTCTTCATTAATGACTTGGACACAGGACTGGAAGGGTCACTAAGCAAGTCTGGAGACAATACAAAACTGGGAGGAGCTGTTGACTCCCTGGAAGGCAGGGAGGCCCTGCAGAGAGACCTGGACAAATCAGAGGTCTGGACAATCACCAACCATATGGACTTCAAAAGTGGGAAGTGTCAGATTCTGCACCTGAGATGAGGCAATCCTGGATATACAGACAGACTGGGGAATGAGATGCAGAAAAGACTTAGTCCAGGTTCTGGAATATAAGCTCTCGAAACAGCCAGATCAAGACTAGAAATATATATTCATATTTTTTAATGAAAGATATTAGTTTCCTAAACTCATATTATTGCTAGAATAGTACGACTCAGACAAAGTGGCAAATAGCATGACTTTCAGGAATTCTGAATCCGGAAATGGTACTGCAAGAGGAAGGAAATGGTAAAATACTTACCACTCAACAATTAATTTCTGTTGCTTCTTGGACCCTTGCCTTTTCCCAGGGGAGCACATAGTCCTCAGAAAGAGGAAATCTTATTAAATTCGGCCCATGTTTTTAACACAGAGGTAAGGAAAGTAGTTCCTTAATTATTCTGCAAGATCAACAAAACAAATGAAATTCAACCTTGTTCAGAAAGCCCAGATAATCATCAAATGTCGTTCAACCCCTTGTTAATCTCAGAGAGAAAAAGTGATCTCAAGCTATTTCTTATCTGAAGGGAAGAACTGGTTACAAATGGAAAATGGTTGGATTCTCAAAATACAGATACAGATTTTCTCACCACTCTAGTATTTAAATACAGACTTTCCTTCAGATAGGAATGCTAGATTCCTGTGTACTCAAAGGAGAAGAGAAAGTCTGTGACTGGCAAACAGGAAGTACTGGACAAGCAGGGAAAAGCGACAAAAAAAAAAAAAAAAAGTCACTAGCAAAGATCCAGGTGGTCAAGAAAAGGCAGCATTCCTGCAGATCTTCTAGATGAGGAAGAAGAGGTAAGGCAGAGGAAGAGGACAAGACAGAATGAGCAATGAGCACACAAGATCTGGCCCCATTCTATTCTCAAAACTTGGCTCATTTGCTCTTAAAGAAAGTGGTTTGAGGGTGATTTTGGTGGTTCTGGGTTGACAGTTGAACTAGATGGCCCCAGAGGTCTCTTCCAATCCTAATGATTCTGTGATTCTGACTGTGAAGAGCAGCAGTTATTTAGGAGAGGTGAAATAGGACTACACAGAACATGATGAGACTGCTTACAAGAAATAAAACTTGGAAAGAATTCAATGACAAAATGGCATTTTAATGCTAAATTATATTGTTGTTGTGTCCCTGAGGAAAAGCTGATGTCTGTAGCTCTGCTTTCCACTG
The DNA here is from genome assembly GCA_013398075.1 of Notiomystis cincta. Taxonomy (NCBI): domain Eukaryota; kingdom Metazoa; phylum Chordata; class Aves; order Passeriformes; family Notiomystidae; genus Notiomystis; species Notiomystis cincta. Next base: position 704,113 of record VZRX01005343.1, on the reverse strand, counting down.
CAAAGCAAATCAGTGTGTAAGAGTATGTAATTTTAACTGCAGCCTCATTTATTTTTATATGTATGACAGGGCTGAAGCAGAAGTGGTCTCAGACAGTGTGTATGGAAATCCATCCCTCAGGACTCCAAGGCACATGTCAGAGTGTAGTTACTGGGGAGCTGCTCTGAGCAGAAGCTGGAGCAGACACCCAGCTTTCCCTGACATGAGAACCCTGAGCTTTAAAATGACCACAACCCACACAGCTGCCTGGAAATGAACAAAAGTTAGCATCAATAACAGAAATTTGGAAGACTAATGACACCACCTAACAACAGCTGTCAAGTTGCTCTGTCAAGAGCTGTTCCATGAGCTTGTATTTCAGCACCTGAACTAAGTATTTTCTGTATTTTTTTCCTTCTTTCAGAAACAAAACCAGATAAATTTACAGATGCAGTCTTGACTTTTCCCCATAAAATCTCCCTGTCCCAGTGGGAAGAGTTTTATAGAATCACAGAATCATTTATATTGGAAAAGACCTCTACAGTAATGAAGTCCAACCATAAAACCAGCACTGTCAAGCCCACAACTAAACCATAGGCTAGCACCACATCTATATGATTTTTTACAGGGATGGTGACTCTACCACTTCCCTCAGGAGCCTGTTCCAGTGCTTGACAATCCTTTCCATTAAAAAACATTTTCCAAGCTGTAATAATGAGGAGATTGATGAAATCTGTGGGAGTTGAGAACTTTTTACCACTACAAAGTAACTATGCCTTAAAACTGACTGAGGGTCTCCACAACTTGAATCTCTCCTTGCTCATCTTCTTAGTTTTGACTGTGGAAGTCTCAAAGGTATTTCTTTTGAACACCCAGAGGTATTCAACCAGTGAACAACAAACGCACAAGAAATGGCAGAAACAATTATCCCCCTTCATGCCTAGCTTAAAGACTTCTCTATCAGCCCTGCTAATTCCTGGGCCATGATGCTTTTCTCCCTCTGACTCACATGTACCCCATCTAACAGGGGTTAGCAGGCCTGGTGCCGTGGAAGCCACCCTGTGGACAAAAGCCCCAGAATTCCACCTATGGCACCAGCCTCTTGGTCCTGTATTGATCTGTTGAGTTTTCCTATTCCCTTGGGTATTTACCCCTAGTACTGAAGGAAACAAGGAGAATAGTACCTGCATACTTACTCCTTTAAATTAATGCCCCAGTGCCCTGAAGTCCCTTTAGATGACTCTGGGACTTCTTCCTTCAACCTCACCCCTACCCACCTGGAATACTAATAGGGGCACACCAAATCAGCAGCTTCCTGGCTCCATCTCTTACCCAGGCCCTGGGAGGCAGCATCTTTTCAGAGCACAGCACATGCAACAGCATACTCTTGGAAGTACCATGATCCAAGAGGATATATGGATTGTTTTTCTGGGAGTCAGTGAAAATGCAAGATAACAGGAAGACATTTATAGCCTTTGTGAGGGTACATCATACTAAATATGGTTGAGTACATCTAAATCAGTCCAGATGCATAAAGTGCATTTAAAAATAAACCACCATAGGAGTTCCCAGAAAAGGTGCCCATGGAGGTGCTCTTTCTTTTCCCTACTAGGTAGTAATTACAGCTAATAATGGTCTTTAGAGCTAGTAATTGGGCGATGTGTATTCCAAATCCTCCTTGGCCCAAGCAGACAAGTATTCCTATTTTTCAAATTCAATCCAGCATGTTATTGGGTGCATATTGAACAGGTTTCTTTCCAAGCTCTGTTGTGAAGTGTTGTGAGAGCCTTGCATGGCATGGTTTTCATAACTCATTAAGCCATAGCAAGAAAAAGACAGACACATTTGTACCACAAAGCAAGACAGCAGCTGATTATCTAACAGTGAGAAGCTGCCCTGGATTCACCAAAGAAAGAGGATTTCTTGTGCAAAGAATAACCACAGAACAGTTGTCTGCTGCCTCTCCCCACACAGGAACTGTCAAAGTAGGTTCACAATTAGTGAAAGGAAGCTTTTTTCCCCACTCAACATGTAGTTAAGGCAGGGATCTTTTTGCTGCTAAACGTTGTGATAAAAGTTCAAAGAGCAGCTTGAAAAGATGATAGAAGGAAAAAAAAATCCTCCAATGACTATTACACACAAAGAACATCTGGCTCAGGAAATCCATGACCTGCAAATTTTTGGAGGCTGGGTAATTATTTTGTGAGAGCACTGTAATAGGCTTGACCTTTTCTTAAACTCTCCCTAGTGTTCTGCCTCGGTTATTGTTGCCAAAGGATGCTGAGCTAGCAGGACCCTTGGTCATACAGTATCAAACTTCTTGGGTTACAGTCGGAAGTTTTGACGAAACCGTGAGGAACACTGGGGACAGTGAAGACTGTGCCAGCCTTGGACATGAAGATTGAGAAACAGAATATCAGGGCTGAAGAGATTTGTTTAAAACTATTTGTGATCTTCAGACAATTTCTACCACTCTTGCCTCTTTATACTCAGCCTTCCAGTATTATCTATTATAGAACTTCCATAAACTGACAGTACATTGTGTCAGGTAAAATGATCTTTTTCTGTTTGTTTTTTCTAGCCCTTGAGTCTTTCCAAGACTTTTTGGCACCCTATCTTCAGCAAGCCCGCCAGATCTGGGCTTGGCTGGTCGGAGCAGCTGTGCTTGGAGGCATTGTTACTGCTGTGTTCACAGGGCTCATCAGGGCCTGCCGGAAGAAAAAAGGAGGAACTGCTTCAGAGATACAACCCTTGCTCATAGAAAGTGAAGATTACAACAATATAAGTTATCAGTCCAATTTCTAGAGGCCTCCAGTAACTCAGTTGTGTTACTAAGGTGCTAATCAAGCATGCAGTGTTTGATTGATGTTTACAAATACCTTATTGAGGTGTGCTGCAGAAGCAGGATGGGCACTCTCAAGCCTCTTGTAACCTCCAGCATTGTAGCATTTCATCAGATCCACTGCTACAAAAATCTCCCAGATCCAACATAAGTTACCACGCCACCCAAAGAACACCATGTATTTCCTATGCTTGATTAAATAATGCTCCTACAAAACCAGACTGGTTTGTGTGGTGGATTTAATGTGTAATTCTCTTTTATTTGCTCTTTCACAACTATAGGGTTGATTTCCACAGCCCAATCCAGCCCATGTGTTTGGCTCATGGATATAGTGAGAGGTGCACAATTGGTGCTACATCCACTCTGTGTTTGAACGAAAGAGCTGAAAGAGCCCTTTCATTTAGTGAGCAAATTATACAGTGACTGAGGAGAGTGACTGTCTCATAGACATTTTTCTTCTGGGATAGAAGTGTTTTCCCTTCAGCTTCTATAATGTCCCATAATGTTTGTCCTTGACTGAATGCCATCAGCAGAAGGATGTGGAATCTCAGAAACTGCTTCTCACTTGCCTCAAATGCTCATTAGTTGCTGCTTTCTATACTGTCTTGTCTGGGGAGCTGGGTGATTTTTAGGAGAGGAAACCCAGTCTCTCAGTGCTCACCTCTGTTCCATTTGACTTAATGTGAGCAATCATTACAGCTCACTTGGTATGCAGATTCCACAAGGTGACCCACACGTAACAAAACAAGATGTGGTGGGTTGACCCTGGCTGGACAGCAGGTGCCCACCAAAGCTTCCCTATCACTGCCCTCCTCAGCTGTGCATGGGACAGATAATATGAGGAAAAGTTCATGGGTCAAGATAAGGACAGGGAGAGATCATTCACCAAATACTGTTAAGAGCAAAACAGACCTGATTTGGAGAAATTAGTTTAATTTTAATTTCCGGAAAATCAGAAGTCAGAATAGGATAATGAGAAATAATTAGAAAAAATAAAATACACCTTCCCTAACTCCTCCCTTAGTCCCAGGCTCAAATTCAGATTTCTTTACATCCTCCATGCCCGCAGCACAGGGGGATGGGGAATAGGGGCTGTTATATCTAACACGTAAAGGCCCATTAAATCTGTGGAGGGAGAGTGAAAATCCTATAAGTTTCCAAGGGCTTCCCAGGAAGAGTCTCCTGTTGGAGTCTGGAGCTGGTACACTTCTGAGGTCCCTAGTTCTGTAGTTGGAACACAACTAGAATATGTTGGAACTGTGTACCTTAAAAGCCCCAAATGTGCAGCTTTGAGACAGTCTGAATGGCTGTGGCAGTCTGGGACAGACTGGCAGAGCTGTGACCTCTGGTTGGGTGCTTGCCCCGATAGAAATGCCACTCTTATGTTTCACTAAATGTTTGTTGCCATTATGCAAAATATTTCAGCGTCAGTAAAGTGATGTTATCTTTGGAAAAGTTGTTCTGATAGAAAAATCCTAACTGTGTTAAGCAAGTTTATTTCAGTCTTTTCAATATTCCACAGTGATAGTATTTCATTTTCACACTGATCAAATTAATTTGTACCATATGTCATCCACTTGCAAAGGACATGGACAACAAGATTTCTGATTCAACTCTTCAGCTGTTCATGTCTTTTCCACAGGTCACTGGTATTCCCTGGGCCTCCCTCCTTTGGCCATGGCAAATCACCATGTGTGAAAGGATCAAAGTGAAGCTTTGGCTCATCAGGTCTTCTAAATCCTAGGTTTTGGCAGCTCTTGATCATCCCTTCTTCCTCAAAACCATGAAATGCATAATTTATACTTGTGACCAAACTCATGACCCATTAGTGAAAGTCTGTTTATGCTCTGCTCAGACCATTTACCAATTCCCAGGCAGGCTCTTTCCTTTCCCTTTTCTTCCATGGAGGATCTAACAGCCCATTTTCTTACCCTGGAAGTTTCATCACAGAGAACTCAAACTAGCTCTAACTGATGAAAGAGAATTTTTATCCCTTTCATATTTGTAGGCATACCCCCAAGCAATTTTCCCACTCACCATATGACCTGGAGACCACATCTGCTTTGAGAGGGAACAAAGAACACAGGCCCGTTTCCAACAGTCACCATGGGCTGTGGCCAAGAACAGACAGCACAGAGTATATTCATCTTAGTAACTAGGACGGAATTTACACAAGCAACACCTGATGGTTCTCTCCATCATTGTGGTGTTTCTGCTCAGACCAGTGGCCTGATGCCAGTTGGGAGTCAAACCTCTTCAGAGGTGTATCTGACTCTGAGCACATGGAACCCCAGCTGCTTCTCTTCTCCAAGCAAAGCTGTTTAGGTTCCTTTGGCATGGGAAGCAAACACCGCTGCCAGTCAGTGTGGACTGACAGAACCAACCTTACAGCAGCTGTCTTGGGACAGGAGAAATTGTGCTTTCTCATTGGCTTTTTGGGGACCCAACATCTCAGCTTGGAGCAGCCACCTAGGTTTTGGATGGGTCAGAAAGAGGGAGAGGCCTCATTTATCCCCATGGCACTAAATGTTTTCTTGGCCACCAGCACTGTCAGGAGACATTGTGCTTTCCTGTCTGAAAGCTATAAATGCAACAGCACATTCTTTTTCTTCTCATGGTCATGTTTACTCCTGTGCTCAGACATATGTAAATTAAGTGTTGAAGGACTTCTTTTCTTCATAAATGCTTCTCTGAAATGGAAGGTGGAGCTGCATTTGTTTTTTTAATTGGGAATGAGGTAATGCCACAAGGCCATGCTTGCTGTGTGATCTCACTGAATAAGAATGGTCAGAGTTTAAACAAAACCCTTTTACCTTTTCCAGTCTGGCCAAAGTATCTTGAAACAAGAAACTTCCCATTGCCATTAGGCAGCTGGATCAGGCTTGAGGAGTTTATCCCAACTGGAGCAATGCCAACAATGGGGCATTACAGTACTTGGTGCTTGAAACTCTAGATCCTGTGTCTATACACCATGCAACCACATAAACCTTCACCCAGTGGGCACTGAGGTTAGGCTTGTACAAAAGTTAGATGAGGAACCCATCAGCTTAAACATCCTGGGAATTATTGCAGCATCAGCACCATGTTGTTTCACATAATGAAAACAACAATAAGAAACCTAGAGGATACCTGATACCTTCTTTATAAGGTACACAGATTTGCATGTCTCTGGCCTTTGCAAGAGACTGTTACCTCCGACAAGTTTTCCATTTTCCAGCCTGGTCTCTTATTTCCTCAGACTGTTAACAGTCACATTTAGTCAAGGCAAGACAATTAACAGCTGTCAGTCTTTTTCATTCTGGTCTCCCTTCCACATTTTACCCAAATTTGTATTTTTAGCACCTGGCCTCTCCATTGAGTTAAATCTGTAATTCACCATCTGTGTACACACATGTGAATGGATATAAGTAATTTTGAATCAGTCTCCATAGTGAGCTGAAAATTGGCAGCAATGAGACCTTGTCACTAAAAATGGCCTCTAACTAATTTTTGTAATAAGCTTTGAATTAGATAGGAAATAGCTCTTATAACTACAAAATCAATTTACTTCTGCATATCCATCTTCCACCCATTAGGCTTTCTGATGTCCCATTTTATAAACTGACATTTCCCCAGCAGTCTGTTCATTACCTCCTTCTCTTGACAGCATCAGTTAAGCAGAATTCACATAATGCCAAAAAGTTCTAGAAATCTGATCAATTAATAAAATATGTAAAAAACAAGTACTTTCCCCACATACAGAAAAAAAAGTCTTCTTTGAAACAAGAATATGGCAGTGAATATTAATTCTGGACCCTCACTGGGGCTTAGCACTTCCAATCACGTCCTTTCATGAAAGTTGATTCCCTTTCCTATCATCCCAGACTGCGCTGTCTTATCTGACCAGGAAAGGGATCCCTGGGGGCTCAGTGGTGGGATTGTCCCACACTTTTGATGCTGGTATAGTGGTGGTGATGACAGGCATGGTAGCACATGTACACGAGTGTGTCACACAGATTTTAAAGGAATTTGGGTATATAAAAGCACCTCCCTGCTTTTCTTCACTGTTTTCTAGTAAAAGAAACATTCTCAGGCAATAACAAGCAAATAAGGCATTTTTGGGTCAATTACATATTGTTGACAAATTTTCACACATTTTCCTGTAATCAAAACAATGTTAAAATGCTTCTGGTTTGAATTTGCTTCTGGTTTCTTGGAGAACTTTAGCACAACCATTTAAATGTGCTACATTTTCAAACGGGTGTACATCTTTCCATTGACAACAATGCCATAAATATAAATAGAGTAGGCTGCAGAGCCTCTTAACTCTTAGGGTAGAGCCATGAACAAGGCTCTCCTTGTCTTGCATACCAATACAACCTTCCTTCTAATCAGGTTCTGTTTTTCCCCACCAGTGACTAATGATAGGAAATTTTCTACAACATTAATGTCTTTACTCACCTTCATTCCTTTGTGCAGCCTATTGCAAAATAAATAGTCTATACATACCACAGAAGAAAACATATTTCTGGAAGAAGTGCTAAAAGCTTAAGTTCTTTGCAGATGACCCCTTCATGAAAAGGCAGTAACATTGAAAAAAAATGCCAGCTATTTTGTCATAGAGCTGAACATATCAGGGAGATGTATTAAAAACTTGAAGGCCTAGACTCTTTCCTCATAAATTTATGGGGGATTGGCAGGGTGGTGCTCTGGTAAATTTACTATGGACTGATTACATTGTTAGATGACCTGCATGAAATATACACAGTTAAACAGCTTGACAAATACCAAATTATCAAAATGACAGTATTTGTATACAGAAATACTTAATGGTGCAATTATGAGAAAATGTGAAATTCTTTTTAAATTGAAGCACCATGCACATCCCAGAGTAACAGAGCTACTACAGTCATTAGCTGACAGCAAAATACATACATTCATGGCAAAAATACAAATACTGAAATAACTGTATACTTACTATAGTAGTAAAAGTAGTACAATATGTGTGCATATGTTTGTAGACAGGCACTAAAAGGACTCTTTTACCAGCTCCCCTTTCATCTGGATGATGTTACAGTAATTTACAACAAGAGCAAGTGAATGTAAGATTTCTCAATTCAGTACAGTGGCAATTTTGTTTTAAATTTCATCTTGGCAATTAATGCCAGTGACCACTGAAGATACAGACCACTACAGAATTTAGGCTCCTTGTCCTCTTTTACACCATGATGGACTTGAGATGCTACTTTAAAATTAATTTTAGCCTTTTAATTCTATAATCTGTGGTCTATTATTTGATCCAGGGGGCTGACTTTCAAAGCTTCAACTTCCTATCAATATTCAGGGAGAATCAGACTCTTAACAACTCTCATCTGAAAGCAGAAATGAAAACCAGGCTTTTCTGTCTTTCTCACAACTACTTCAGAAAATCAGCTCACTTCTAGTCAGAAAGACTCTTCCTTTTTAGTGAAACAAATATGCTTAAATCCAAAAGTCTAGATACAAAGTCTTAAAAATCGTGGCCTTTTGTCCCATCCTAGGAGCCATGGCACTCTAGGCATCAAACAGGGGTATCTGCAGGGAGGCTGTCACTTCAGAAATTGTGTTTAACAGTCTAGGCACAGATGAGAGATTGGAAAATCTCTGCAGTCATCTAATTAAGGTGACATTCTCCTAGAAGAAGACATACTACTGAAAAAGTTACAGGAAGGCTTGTTTGCAAAATTAATCTGTAGAGAAATCAGAAACTTTGGCCTAAAAAAATTAATTTTCAGATAAACCAGAAGAACAGTTTTGGAAAGGAAGACAAGCTGTGGTTACTCAGATCATCAGTCATCAATCCACAATGCATAATTTCAGATTAGAAAGCACACTGTTACTAAGGTCAGTCTAATGCTTATGCATATCTAACAAGAAACCAGAAAGAGAAAAGATAAATCATTGAGCCATTAAATTAATAGGAATTAAATTTGGGAAGAGTCAGAAAACAAATGAGAAATGCAGATTCTTTGAAGTCATCTTGCTCACAAAAAATGATTATGGGTTTTCAGGAGAAACAATCCAAGTTGTTGCATTGATTACAAATTATTCCCCTGTGCAGCTCTTCAGCCCTCCTGCAACATCCACATGCCTGCAATGTTCTTTGGGGCACAGCTAAGGCAAAGCATCAGGTTCCCTGCAGTGAACAAGGCTGTGACTGGACTGCACAGCTGCTCCCCACCTTTCAGAGGCTGGGGGCACCTGCAAGGGGCTACTTGTCCCTTTTACTCCAGTTCTCAGAATGAAGGGCAGGTAAAGAATCACCTGTGTGTGCTCCTCAGATGGTTTCAAGTTTTCAAATGTTCAAATAGGTTTTTCAAATGGTTCTTCAGCTGAGATAATTTAGTACAGGGGAACCAGTTCATATCTAACCAGCACACACACTTACAGCCCTTATCATGCTGTGTTCTCCAAATAAATGAGTATGTTCCCTGTAACACCAATGGAGGGGAAAAAAAAACCCAAAACAACAACAAAACAACAACTTTTGAAACTATTTTGTGTTCTGAAACACAAAAATCCAAGTCAGGTGTATCAGATCTCCCTGGAGGTCTTCAAAGGTTTTCACATCTGCCCCTGATGATGCGAGAAGGGTGTTCATTTACTTTAGGAGATTTGCTCCATCAAATAACTGAGTTTCAGGTGAGGTTGGTGCCCAGGTCAGGTTGGTGTCCAGGTCAGGCAGACAGCTGCTGCTGAGCCCACAGCTGCTCATGTTCTCTCTAGAAAGGCTCACAGATTACTGTGAGCAGTCTTTCCCTACTATTGCCAATCCTTCTACTCACCTTGTTATCAAGAATTTGTCATGATCCATGATGCCCATAGAGTGCTGAAGTGGGGAGAAGGAAGCAGTTTTTCTCTTTCATCAGGAAAACAGCAAACTGCAATACTTTGTTGTCCACTGCAAGGAGAGTTTCTTATTTGCAACAGCATTTTCAGCCAGGTTTTGTCAAAAAACAATTTTTGCGCTCCCCTTTCCATAATCTTCGTGCGTGAACAATGAGATTTCTCTCTTGATCAAATGCATTTGTGAAATATATAGTTTCCCATAAAAACTCTCCAAACATCAGACAGAAAATCATATCTCAAGAGCCAAAACACATTTTTCCAAACTTCATTAATTGGCATGGGGAAGGTGAGTGGGAAAGGGCATTTCTCTTAATGAAAACACCATCATAATTTTTGAAAATATAAGTTTCTTTCTCTGATAACTCTGCCGAGCCTGCCACTGACCCTGCATTTAGTATAAATAAACACATTTTGCACTTGCATAGATCAGGAACTTCCCTAAAAAGGAGCTATTAGCCTTTCCCATGAGTTTTTAATTTAAGAACAAAAAATGAGACAGAATATATAGGGTTTCGTTGTTTTGTTGTGTTTTTTTTTTAATCTTGCTGCAGTTAAAGTCCTCATTCTGGAGGGATAGTACCTTTTCACTGTACCAACACCACTCTGGAATGAGAAAGTAAAAGATACAACCCTGAGATCAATATATGCAGTTTAACTCTGTACCCTTACTTCTCAAAGATAAATTACCCAGAACTTTTAGAGATTCTGAAAAATCTCAGAGAAGTCTGCATACTTGTATTAATCTATGTTTGATGTGTAGTTTTCCTATAAAACCCACAACCCTGCCAAATGCAAAAATGATTAGGTGGACAGCCACCAGAACACCCAACACCTTGCAGGAAGTGGGTGCTTTAGACTGCAGTGCACCCAACAGACCCCTAAACACATCACTGGGAAGTGAATTATGAGTTTTAAACCAGTTGTTGCAGACTTGCTGTAGAATCAGCAGTGTCTTGAAGATCATAACAAAACACCAGCTCTCAGAATAATATCTATAAAAAGCAGCATGGTCTGAGCACACTGTGAAATATTTTGCCAGAGCAAGCAGACTAAAGCAAATGCCCAGAGCACGTTTCAATGTCAGCACTTAAGTGCTCGGCACCGGCGGAAAGGATCTCTACACACTTCTGACAGGGGAAGGAACTATGTTCATCACTGATTTTGATGGGTTAGGCTCAGGCAGATGCTCTTTTCTCCTTCCACTGTGCTCTAAACAGAGTGTAGGGGAGTGATATTCTTTTAAATCCCAACGTGTGTGATGATGAGGATGAGATAATGTATTTCTGTTTCTGAGACTGTCTCACAGTCACAGGTACATATGGAGTAAGCACATGCCTCATGGTCTAAGGCAGAAAATGACTCTGGGTGGCTAAACAAGGCTGCCTAGTACAATTCTAGTACTTTGGGTATCCTACACAACTTCCTGCTGTCATGACAGAGGATCCTGGGTCTCCTGCAGCATATCTGTGAACTCTGTATGGATGTTTCAGCAAGTTTAGGGCATCACAGAGTATCAGAGCCTCTGCTAAGGAGTGAAATCCCAGCCTCCCCTACCAGCAGTAATGCACATGCACACATGCACATCCACAATGCTTCCACAATTAAGGCAGCAGGTCATTAATTGAAATCAGGTCACAAACAGCAACTCAACCATGTTTTGCTCAGTCTTGGAATGGTTGTTTATTCCAAAGTCGTGAAGTTTTCTGTAAAGTAAATACCTTTAGAGTACAGTGCCATAATTACATGATGTATAAACGTATGGTGCTTTGTCAAATACAATAAGAGACATAAAATCACATTAAGATGATCTGCTAATATAACAGAATGTAAAAGTAACATCTGAACAGCAAAAGAACTCAGCAGCCAAATACTTTAGCTGCCAGGACTGCCATTAAGATAAAATGGCTAATTCAGACGAGTATTTTGGGAAAGCTCCTTTCCATACTGCAACCAGGATTTTGTTTTTTAACTAACAAATTTGAAATGAAGGACTATTTGTCAGGCAAATCAAAACTCCTCTCTGGTGTGGCCATTCCCAGTTTACTGGTAGGTAAAAAGAAGATGGGATTTTAGAAAGAAACTTAATGTAGTTCAGTATAAAATCCTCAGTGAAATTGAATTAATTGTATTACTCTGAAAATCCTATGCAGAGTGACTGGTTTGTAAGGAAACTCTGTAAGAACATGGGATAAAGCTCAAGAGTTCTTCCCCATCTAAGCCCTTTTTTTAGCCAATGGATTTCATCTACCCTCACAACACTGTAACTAAAAGAGGGACATTGTGGGAAAAGAGTGCTGCACATGACTCATGAAAAAGAGAAGAATTAATAAACCCTGAAGAATTCAGGAAAATAGGAAAATAGACACCCAGAGCTTTTTTAATGATCACTTTTCTAGCTCTGCCTTATTATAGAGATAACTGGTAAAAATTTTCCTCTATTTTCATGGAATGGACAGAGTCAGAAATCTTATTGCTTACTCTTTGAAGGTTTATGAGGCATGCAGGTACAACAGCAAACTATTTAAGCCCTTCCAGTCAGTGAAACACAGTTCCCCTGTTTGGCTGTGGGGTAGCAAGCTGAAGCTACAAAATGGGCTGTTTCATATGGCAAGAGTATGACTTGTTATAGATATGAACCCACTAAGTACTATTCTTTTTCTTAAAGTCAAGCTTGGGTGAAAAAACTTACAAATGACAGTTCAGGACCAAATTTTGCTTTCTGTTCCACTTGAAAACTAAGCAGACATTTCTCTTCAAAGAATTGTACCACATCCTGATCTATAAAAACATAAGAACAGATTGAAATTACATTAATATAAACAGGCACCTCTGAAAAGAACATTGAGTACTCAAAATTGTGGACATTTATGTGAAGACTTTCCAAAATGGTTATCTTGCACATTGTACAGAGATATAAAAAGTAAATGTCACCTTCCTTTTTAATAAATTATTTTTATTTCACCTCTAGTGGAAAAGATATATAATTACAGAACTGGAAATTCAGAATGAATTTTCTGGTCTCTTCCATTTGGGACAGGGAAGAGTGAGGGAAGAATGAGAATAGAAGTGAAAAAGTTAAAACCTGAAGCTACAGAAAAGACCCTAATTTTTCTATCACATTATATGAATCAACTGTAAGTAACTACTTCCAAGGCTCATTTCTTAAAAGAAAAATTGGAAAGTTGACCTTAGTTTATTGCTTTTTCCAAATTTTAGGGATTGCAAGAATTTCCTTTGTGGCCTACATCTTCCTTCCTGAGACTGGATTTTAATAAATTTGACTGGTGAGATAAAAGGCTAAGGTCTTTTCAGGATACTCACACTTGTACCAGTGGCTCCAGTTCCTGTCTGTTTACATCAAACTCTCACATGGCTTTTTATTCCCAAATAACCACCCAAAGTAAGACAAAAATGGATCATATCTTCTTCCTCACAGGAACCCAAGTCTAGACCTGCTGCAGACATTGACTGGAAGGTTCAGATGAAAGTGTAGACATGATCCTAGAGAGATGCCTTGCTTTAAAAGGAAGATACTGAATTGCTGGAGCTCAGACTGTGGTACTATTTCTTAGTTTGACCTGTACTTCTTCACTAATAAAGATTAGAAAGAAAAAAGAAAAAGAATGCTTTGTTATTAGAAAATAAGTTTTTCGAGCTAGTTTCCCATTTTCTTCTAAGCATCTTGGAAGAATTCTTTTAAAACAGATGTGTTTTGGACATACAAGCATTTTTGACACAAAAAAATGTTTGGGATTTAGTTGTTTCATTGGTTTTGCAAATGAACTTAGATTTACATAAACAATGTAAAATCACAGATCTTGAAAGAAACTGCCCATATACACATTATGGAACTAATATAGTTGGGCCATTCCAAATACTATTTTGGACATCAGTTCAAGGGAAGATATACCCATTATGACTTTTCTTCTTAACTACCACAGACCAAGAGAATCATTTCTTACCCAAACATGTTTCATCAAATTTGCTCCTGCAAATGATCAGAAGGAACAGACAGAGAGAAAAATTCAGTGGGAGTAAGGGTTTCACAACTTGGCACATGTGGACCAAGGGTACCTGTTTCAGAAAAAGTTAATTTAATAAGCCTAGAGCTTCATCAATGTATGAGGTCTGGAAGAGGGTCCCGGTCACATCTGAATCTCAGTGAAAGCTCTGCCCTTCTGCACTCACAGAAGCATCAGGGCCTCCCTCTCAAAGATGCAGAGCTGAACATTTGTGTTGGGAGTTGTCTGCTTAACAGCACAATACTTCTTCTTTCCCTTTATAAACAATGAGCTCTCAAGCTCCCAGAAGCAAAGAAACCAGGCGAGGAAATATTTAATCAGTGAAAGAAGGAAATTATGCAGTTGATAAAGTAGGGGCTGTATGGAAATAGCAAATGTAATTGAATAAAAGAAACCCTTTCCATCACTGCCCTGTGTCCTGAAATGCCTACGTGTGAAAGCAGAAGCATGACTTAATTTCAATGGTAGCCACAAGTGATCTGACTCACAAAACCAAATCCCCAGTTCTCATTCAGAAGATGAATGAGAATCTTTGCTCTTACGAGTTTTCCCATTTTCTACATAGCTGCCCTTGTAGCTCTGCCCCTCCTCTCATTGCCAAAAGCATCTCCAGCACTGGGATGCTGCACCCCTCATCTTCCTGAAGCTAATCAAAGAGACTACAAGAGCCCCATTGGACTGCACACACCCAGGAACTTATAAAGGTTGGTTTGTGCTGTGATCAAAATTGAGGCCCTCTGCATTTCCCAAAATGGCATTTTCCTGAGTTATGGGAAAAAGAGGGTGGAAGGAGCCTCCTAATGCAATATGTGCTATGGAGGGAGGAAGAGCACAAAAGGACTGTGTGACACATGAGTGATGATGTATTCAGTGATCCAAAGGTTCAAACACACCTCTAGATGAAGGCCAAGGTTTTATGCAGAGAGGAAGAGATGGATCTCAAAGCTCAGCTCCCTCTAATCTTCCTGGTAATGGAGCAGAACAAGGTGAATGAAGCACAAATGCATCCAGCTCCAACAGACAATGATATTTCATTATCAAGTGAAGATCCCTTGTCTCAGCCACATTTTGAAGCTTTAGGGCATTATGTTTTTGTCAAAAAGTGTGTATCAAACAGTTACTAAACATAAGCAGTCAAAAAGAATAATGTCATGGGTGAATCTTCACATTCATAGCAAATAGTTTTTAACAGTTAATTATGTTGCTCTGATACAATAAAAGAAAAATGCAGTGCTCATGTCTTCTCTGAAGAACTTTTGCCATTTATTCCTCAGGAACACTACTGCAGAAATAGGCAGGGTATATTCATTTATGGGTGGAAGCTGGCATTCACCATCATCTGTTCCAGATAGTACATTCTTTCAAGCATCTAACACATAATGAGGTCCAACAACATGACCTGCTTCCCTGTCCCTGAACAACATGATTCTACAAAGCTAGAGAAATACACAGGGAACATCCATACCTTCAGCTAACCACAGAACCGTGATGGTACCCAAAGGTCAGAACAGCTCATTGCCTACACAATTCACCCTCAGGTATGACAGCTCTGAGCTCCAGACCTGAAAGTGCACACAGGACACTCATCCAGCTCTGTGTAAACCACCTTTCATCTCACCCTGCAGACTCAGTCCAAGAGCTTCTGACTCTGCCTTTGCCAAAGCATGCCTAAGACTGGCTCAGACTCATTGCAGTTCAGGGATGTGACAGCCAGTGAGGTGACCTGGCCTGCTGCTGACCACAGATCACGTATCACTGATGTGTTCTCCTTGAAACAGTTACACAGAACAGCCTGAGTCAGAAAGGACCCACAAGGATCATCATTAAGTGAACGGCCCAGCCGGGGATCGAACCCACAACCTCGGCCTCGCATGAGCAGCAGGCTGTGCTGAGTGCAGCCTGGGACACAGTCCACTCTGCAGGCTCTCTGGTATTTTGCATTTCTCTCAGACTATTAAAGGGAGAAGCAAAAGCTCAGAGGCGTTATTTATTCAATCCGTAAGCAACCCGTTACCACTGTGTTACACTTCTAGCCCGCAAACACCGTGACACAGCACGGGAGGGAACCCGCTATCCCCGAAAAAGCAATGGCATGCTCTTTTGAAATCAAAATATGTGCCCTGCTGTCGATGAATATATTCTTGGTTACAGCACAAGGAGGAAGTTTTCGCTTTTCCTCCCCCACCTCTCATCCAAATTTCTTCCCCAGGGTTGCAGAGTATGAGATGAGCAACGTGACCTTGCAATGACAGAATTTTAATGAGTGACTGGTGCACCAAAAGCGATGCAGCAGCGTCTCCCTGCTCAGTGTTGCTATGTACAAGAGACATTTATGTAACACTGCTTCTCATCCTCAAGGCTGTCCTTTCCTAGGGTCAGCAGCAACAAACACAACATTTATTTATCAAACTGTCAAGGCTACTTACAGCTGACAAGGAGAACTCTACATTCCACTACTTTGGTGAAAAGGAGTTAACAGGTAAAGCTATTTCCCAATTCCACAGCTGCAGAATAGATGTTTTTTAGAAATAGGTTAACTTGAAAGAGTAAAGGTTTTATTTCAAAGAAATTGCTTATTTCCAGGGTGTTTGCTAAAATGTACTAGTTTTCTTCTGGGCTTTAGCACTAAGCTGTGCATGGAAATGCAATGTCTTTGCATACATTAGCTCTCAACCCTCAGGGACACTTTGTATCCACATCTAGAAAATGGGGTTTGCTTTTAATTTCTAAAATTGAGATGCTAAGAAGAATGTCCCTTCCCTTCCCTTGGCTCCCAGGTACAAAATATTTTACCCTGTTTATTGCTGGCACTCACCATCCTCTCATGCCCTCCTTGGGTTGTTCCTCAGTTGACAGCAGTTTACCTGGAGCTTCAGGACGAGCCTTTCCTCTCATCCAAGGGCTCTGCTAAGAAGCAATCTACAATTGGCACATGTGGCTTTTTCCAGCTCTCTCTGTGCCCATGTAAAAATGGGACAGATCCATTGCTCTTCGTACAAATCCAGCACCTTTCTCTTACAAATAAGATCCCTCTAGAGAATATAACACTCAGGCACAGCAAACCTTGAGGATCCACTGCAAGTTTAGAGATATTCATAATAGCAGGAAGTGTACAGCATTCCTTGGTACCAAAACAGATCCCATCCCTCCTACAAAACAGGTGATACAATTAGCAGGATACCAAACCTTCACATATCCTCATCCAGCCCTTTAAGGAGAAGCATTTGTTGCTCAAAACATTTGTGTCAGAGCATTCATTATACATGTCAGTCCAGCAGAGGACTCAGGGTTTTTAACCTTAAAAGATGCTAATTAATCTGTGGTGCCTAGATAGGAAAATTCAGTTGCTAGGATTTACTATGCTTAGTACAGGCACTAAAATACCAGGCTCTTTTTGGGAGTGAAGAGTATCACTTCAGCTCCATACATTTCACCAGTGCATCACCATAGTGGCCTTAATGAAATACACCAGCAGCAGAAACAATGCAAATCCCAAATCACCATTCACAGTTGAATCATCAGCTCTATTAAATATATATATCCCTGAAAAATGTACATTCATAGCAGAAAACCTCAGCTCAGCACAGGCACCAATGGCATTTTGATTAAACCTGGTTGTTAAATCCTCTTTACTAAAACAACAAAAAAATTGGTTGAAATTGTGAGGGTTGGAAAATCAGCAGAAAAATTCAATGCATAATCCAGAGAAGAACAGATCCACCTTGCTTTATATCAAACTGGTGCGTTTATGAAATGATTGCCAGGTTGAAGTGAAAATTAACCTACCTAGAAGCCTTTTTATTTTTTAAAAGAGTAAACAATGCATTTTAATAACTATGCCTCTTCTCTGACTTATAGTTCTTGAAGTACTGCAGGGAATGACTCTTTAGCCTCATGTCTGTTTTCCCTAAGCCATATCTTACAGTTTGAAACTATAACCTGGTGCATTAAACATTGAGTAGAGGTTTTCCTCTAAGGCTGCTGTTCTCCAGGTCCTACCAAACCAGTACTTCTCTGCTCTGTTAGGCTGTTACAGCTGAATTACTGTTCCCAACACGGCTGATCTGCTGCTTACATTATCTACCCTCTCTCAGCCAGCTCCAAATCTCTTTGCCACCTATGTGCTAGAGGCCAGTAGAGCAGAAAAAAGACAAGGAAGAACTCACATGCTAGTAGTAGTATCACATACTGAAACATGGAAGTGTTGCTCCAAGCAAGGGCTGGAATAATCATTGTGGAGGGACAGGCTGTTCTGCAGACTTCAGTGGCGAAGGTCACTCCCCACCAGGCCTTCCCACGCAACATCAGGGCTCATCTGTGCTGTTCTTTGTTGTGGCAGTGGACATTTACTCACACAGGTAATCTCAGTGATATGGGAATAGGTCTTGAGTACATCTGATTAATCCTGCTGTTAGCTGTGTAAAGCCCTGAGTCCCACACTGCTGCACAAGGGCTGAATTCTTGCTGCAGGGAAACAGCTTGGTTTCCATCATGGTGTGGAGACATTCCTGGTCTAAAAAAAAGAGTCCTGAAACAATTCTGATGAATAAAACACAAAGATCCTGCTGAGCAAACACTGAGAGGTCTGCAGCTTTGTGAAAGACAGAGTGAAAACTGGAAGAATACAGGGCGGGATCCTTCCCCTGCCAGCAGGACACTTTTGACAGACTCACAGGACACAGTTTAAAGTGCAAAGTGATGCTCAATTACGTAAATCCAGTTGATCTGCAAATGTGGAATTGAGTGCTGTCAGCCTTCACTTACTTGTCTGGCACTGACTTATATTTTTACAAACACTTGGCTTACAGATATAAAAGCAATGGAGTTTAAAAGAGGGCTTGACTCTGTTTTGCAAGCTGGAGACACACTCAGAAAGAGCAATGACAATACAGCCTGTAGAAAGATTGTGCTTATCATAATATCTGCCACTCCTGAAGCCAAGTCACAGTCACTCAATAACCCTTAAACTCTTTGCCTCTCTTGCAGAAGCATAGCTCAAGAAAAAGGAAGAAAGTAACTGAAGCTCCTAGACTTACGCCAAACTCTTCCTCACCTGGTCTAGCAATTACTCAAACCAGCAATAGAAAGGTTTACCCAAAATAAAACACAACTATATTTGCATAGCAATTAGATCTTTCCACTGCTTGTGCACCAAAGTGATCCCAAAACATTAATTAAGCCTCAAAACACTCCAGAAAGGCAGACAGTCCAGAGCTTGTTCTACGAAGTGGGTCAGCTGAGTCAGATACAGCACAAAGAGAGAAAGAGCACAGCCTGGGTCTGCTTAGATCTTGCTGTGACAGCACTGCTTAATGTAACAACATGTGTTTAACATGCCTACACGGGGCATCAACTCCTGCAACAATGCAAAATAAGAGCACAGTACTAGTATTACTATTTTAATTACAAAGTGTTACCTATACAGAGGCTGAGCCAGAAAATATAATCTGCTTTAGCACAGAGCTAACTGCAAAACTAGCTGCTCATTAATATGGTAATGGAGCCAATATCTGTCAGAGGAGATGTGAAACCACAAACAACATAGTGATTAGATGACTCTAAACTGTATTTTAAAAGCATGAGATACTAGATCCTGAAACTAGAGGAAAAGATCATTTTCTAGTTGTGGGTAATAGATGCAAGCATGATTTCAATCATGCTTTAAACTAACAGCATGAAAACAAAAAAGATATGCAGGACCTATAATATCCAGTATCTATGCATTTTGCCAACAGTTTTATGTTTATTATAAAATCCATGCAGGCAGTATTAGAAATAAATCTTACTGATTAAAAAGAATTTAATCATTTGCTGCACACCTCCAGTTTTACAGTGATGGATGAACGAGATCCAGTAGGAAAATAATGGTCCTTCCAGCCTCAAAGAGAAAAAAATTAAAATCAGTAGCTGTAATGTAGGCTCTCATCTCACACTGCATTTCTATTTTGGTTTCTCTCATCTGGGCTACTTCGAGAATTTTCGTCAGTAGGAATTCGTCTATCTCTGGTTCTTTCCTTCCTCCCTGGATTTCAGATTGGGCAGAGCCAGAGGTAAAGACTTCAGTGCCAAGTCTGGACACTGAGAAGCACATTCCCACCTGGCTTTGCTGGTGCACCTCCACCCTGTTACTCACTGAGTGCAACTCCTGAGCAGGAGCTGCCAAGGCAGACCAAACTCATTCTCACTGCTTATACATACAGCAGGCCTATACACCACCTACTAGAAAAATGCTTCCCTCTGAACACTCACACTGATATTTGCAGACTTCTGTACAGCATCCGTGTCCCCAGCAGAAATTTAGTGCCTTTCCCACTAAAATAAAAAAGTCTTCATTGGACAGATGTAAATGAAATCAAATTCACTGCACTAAATACAGGTGAACCACAGGCACAAGAGATCTCAACCCAGCCTCTGCCTGTGTATGCTGCAAACACTACACTGTACTGCTCCCAAGCTTCTGCTGGAGATCAAGGGCAAGGTTTTCAGCATGTTAAAGTGATGCTACTCTATTAAGAGGCACTAGAGTGGTGCCTGTTTATGCCAGCTAAGTGTCTGATTGCTGCTTAAATGCCCTCATCTCAGCAAAGTAAGGAAAAGGGAGAAAAGAAGGAATAAAGGAAGCTGGATTGGCTATTTGGATGGAGAACAAAAAGGTTCTCCTCAGAACCAAAAATTTATGAAGTACTAGTTTCAACCTTTGCTCTCTCATGGCAATTATGGGCAGAAAACAGCTGTGGGGAGGAGAAAGGAAGAAGAGCTTAAAACTGGGATGTTTCAGATCTTCCTCTCTGGAAGAAACTGAAAGCATACTGCAGCTCCTGCAAGGTTTCTATCTGCACACATCATCCAAGGAGCCACAGAGCTGAGGGGTTTGTTCCCACTCTGCTGCAGATCTGGTCTCATCCTGCTTTCAGTGGCAGCAGGGCAGACAAGGGTGGCTCCAGGGAAGATATTCAAAGGATCACAGTCAACAAAACATACTCTGGGATCTCTAAAACTGGATTTCAACCTCCTGTGTTGTAAAATAATCAGTCAGAGCATCTGGAAGCTTGAAGTATTTGACATTCAGGGCATGTGAGTGCAGAGTAAATGCAACTTCCATGTTGAGAGTGTGGTATAATAAAACTTCAGGTCCTGTCTGCTCCTGTTCATTGCTTTTCTTGCTCCATCTTTATGGCTGCATAAATCATACTTATTTTGCAAACTCACTGAATGCTGAATTGATGCAAGATACAGAGTTCTCCACGTACAGATGTGTGCTTGCCAAAAGGCTGTGACTAACATCACAGCAGAGGCTGCCCACTACACAATTGTGCTCACTTTTCCTTAGGTTAACTTCATTACAGAAGTAGACTAGCAAGAGTAACACTCTATATTTTAAATACAGAATCCCAGTTCTGCAATGCATAATAAAATCTTTAATATGGAGTATTTCCACCCCAAAGCCATAATATTTGTATACCAACAAATGTTTTGCCACTTGGATTAACCTGGGGTTTCATTTACTGATCCAGCTCCAGAGGACTGAAGTGGAAGAAATTCAAACATTCCACACATTGATCTTCCATCAGCTTTTAAAGCAACTGTGTCTCTCCCCAGCTTCTGTATTTTTTAATTAACAGAAACAAATCCAAAGAATCACTCCCACCACAAATATTGTGTGAGTGCATTTGAGTAAAAGCATGGATTATTTGTTGGTATACTGCTGCATCCATCAGTCTTAAATAATCATAAATAAAAACATTTGTGCTATTCTTTGGTACATTTCTGTCTGTTTAAACCACAGCTGAACTTTTACATTGTACAAACAAAAAATTGCACTTTTTTCTTCTAGAGAGTCTTGCTAGTCCAACAGACTTTCAGCTGAAGGATTCTTTATTGTACTCAAACCTTGTCCCATAAGAGTTGCTGCTGTTGCTCAGTTTATGAAGTATCTTAGAGATTTTGTTTGGTCCACAGCAGAAAACTCCAATGGTCTTCCTGTTAAAAAAAGAGAGAGACGAGGGGAAGTTATGACATTGTGAATAACTTCTAATAATAGACAGAAGTGGATCCTGACCTCATGGCATTATACATAAACCAACTACATACAGATTTGAAGGTGAGAACAGTTCACCAGATGATGCAGTTAGTATTACTGAAGCCACCATATCTCTCCCAAGCATCCCTACAACAAACCATATTATTTATCTGACTAAGACAACTGTAAGGAAGAAGTGCTTCATCTTAGTCTCAAGATACCAAACGATGAAATATTACTATTTTCCACTCTATTTTCTTTTCATGATTAATCACTTTCTCGTTAAAAGTGTGTCTCACAGTAAAGATTTCCTCATGAATTACACAAGCAGATCTAGTCACTAACAGTGATTGGTTACACTAATGAAAACAGAGTGCTACTAACCCATGATTATTTCTGGCAGCAACAGAATAATTTTACTGCTTTACTTTCACATTAGCATGCAGTTTTTCCTTTGATATCTATATTGGGAAATCTTATGAAAAGTCAAACACAGAGTACAATCCTTGTTTATCAACCACAGCTCTCGGCCCGGGTTCATTAGTTAAGCCGACTTCTTCACACCACTCTACTGACCACAGCTCTTTGCTCTCTGGTCACCTTAAAAATAGGCTGTAAGTCAGACTCACTGTCATACAACATCTGAGGGCTCAGAACTGTAGCCAACATCAGAACAAAGTACATCCACCACAGCAGGACTGAGCCATTCATGATATTCAACATCTCCCTTTATTTGGAAGATGAAGAGAGGGTAAGGAAGGAGAAGGGAAAGACAATGCAGTGCTGCCTTTTCTGCATCATGAAAAAAACCCCATCTTCTTCCTGATGAAACTGTGACACTACAGAAAAAGATCTTAAAGATTTACTAGGATGAAGTAAAATCATACAAGAGGGAACGTGAACTATTGTGATCTACAGCACTCACCAAGAGGCTGGAGATTTGGGTTCTGGACTCTGCTTCCAGAACTGTTTTGGTACTGTTTTATCCAGTAACTATTTAATATACAATATTTTAGCACATGCAAGATAATCCAACTCAATTTAAAGCCCTCTCTGTATGTGTTTGATGAGAGGAGGGAACTATTTCAGAAGAAATCTTTGATGCTTATTGCCAAGTGTACATGTCTGGTGTCAGGTAGCTGCTGGAATAGTATGGCAGTGCACACTGTCCCAGTGCACAGCAACACTGGCATGGGACAACTGGGCACTCAAACATCAAAAAGCATCGCAAACTTATGCAGGTAACTGCAATGGTGTCTTTGTGCAGGCACCTTACAGTGTGAATTTTAATTACCTGCCATGATATCATCTGTCATATCAATCTATGGCAAAGCCATAAGTCATATTTTCTCACCCTTATGTTTATCTATTAAGCTTTCCTGGCAGTGCTGCTTTTAATGGCAATGGGTGTTGTGCTGGTCGCTGAATGTGCAGCAATAATGAGAGAGCTGTTGCTTGTTGCTCTCAAGTAAGATTCCTCAGCACTTCCAGACTCTGAACTCCCTCTAATCTGTGCACACTGGAGGAAAAGGATTCATGAGCTGCCAGCAAAACTCTGTGTTCTACTGTGTATTTAATTGAAAGAATTAATGTTGTTGTTGGGTTTGGGTTCTTTTTTGTTTTTCTTTTTCTTTAGTCTAATTAGTACAGTGAACTGATAAAATAACCCCCAAAGAGTTCAGCTGCCCCTCTCCCTTTCACTACATAAAAATAGCCAACAAAGTAAATAAATGTCTAAGCAGCACATACTGCCAATGTATTCCCACTCCAGTAACATCCTTCCAAGGTATACAGAATTTTTGGCTACTAATCAGAATCACAGAAAGGTTGAGTGATTTCCCTGAAGTCACACAAGAGACCCATGGCTAAGAAGGTCTCCTGAAACCCAGCTGAGTCACTGTTCTGTGCAGTGAGCCAGAGGCTCTCAGACTTCCTTCCCAGGATAGCCACCATCAGTATCCAGTCTGGACACCCCTTTGTGTACCATCTACCTTCCTCAGCTCATGCCCCACTTCCTCCCCTGTGTCCCTGCCTGCAGATGCCTCGCTCCCTGCCTCACCCAGCTCCTGCCTGGGTGCTGGAACACGAGCAGGAAGGTGGCTGAGGGAAGCTACTACACAGAGCAGCACATTACTCCCCTGAGCTGATGGGCTTTAACTGTTTGTCACTGTTTGGGACAAAGGCTCACTTTGTGGCTTAGATGAAAACAGGCAGCTGTGTAGTCCTATGTCTGAAAATCTTCATTAATACCCTTAACATGCTTACAGTTAAGGAAACTACATTATAGGCCATTCTTTGTAATAATAATAAACTTCAATATAGGATTTATTCATTCAGAGCACTAAGCAAGTAACTCCTCAGTGTTCCTATGGGATGAGTAGCTCGGCACATATTCTTTCATCCATTTTATGAGCAGCAGGATGTGAGAGAGAGGTGAAATATTTTGCTACATTGTAAGGACAGAGCCAGGACTTGAAATGTTCCTGTTTTAAATCCCACATTCGTTCCTAGAGAGAGGTTTCTCCTTTACAGCACATGAGAAATGTACAACGGTGCTCTATGCTTTTTTCCCCCACAGGTATTCATGTCTTTTTCTAGGTTGTTCTCTACCTGCAAAAATACACATGCCCATTTGACCTGAGCAAACTGAGCAGGGTGCAAGCTTTTCGTGCAGGACACAGCTGAACAGGAACAAGGCTGCTGCTCCATTCCCCCCCCTCAGAAAGCATGAAAAAAAGGAAGACCGGTAATTTATTATGTAACGGTTCCAATGCAGATTGCCGGGTCTGCAGGTGTCATATGAAAGACGAACAGTAGATGGCATACGTCTGCACCTCTTTTCCAGGAAAAAAAACCGGGATCAGGAACCTGATGCTGGGTTGTCCCATGTCACGCTCTGAAGGTCTGGCAAAGCTCAGACACTTACAAATGCACTTTGCTTATTTGGGACCCAAACAGCAACAACAGCAACAATTCACAAAGCACACAGCAATCAGACAGCTACACAGTGAGAGCTTTGCCAGCTGCCTGTTTATTTATATGCAGCTTTTCCTAAAATCACAAGATAAAAACTGGAAAATATCTTGGCTGCCCGTAAACAAGCCCAAGGGGATGATTGCAAATGTGAAAGCCTGAACACTGGCACCAGATGTTGGAAACAACTTGACTGACCTGTTTTGCTTTAGTTTGGTTTTTCTGGTCTCTGTATAGCAGCAGGGACACTTAGGTGGAAAGTTACAGAGAAATAAGAACTGAAATAAAGCTAGTAGCAGACTTGGAAATTGGACTAGAGGGAAAAACTGAAGTTTCCATCTCATCCAAGGAAATGTGGAGAATAATTACCTACAAAAGGTAAATTTCTGCAGAACAGCTGAGGTTGTTAAAGGCTTCACTACTGTGCATCATTACATGTAACTACATCTATAGGTACAGATCTATATAACGCATGATAAAGAGATGACAAAGAGTGACAAAGCCTACATCTTAGCAAGGTGATCAAAAGAGTCAGAACATTATTTAGGTATTAAAAGACACCTTGCTTGGAAATGGTGGCCCAATTTAAAGACCTGATGTGAAAATGCAGAGGAAATGGTACTTGAAGTCTAATTAGGAGTAATGCAATGGAAAGCAAAAAAGAAAAAGTAAGTACAACTACTACTGCTAATGGATTCATCTATACTATGTGCTATTACATCCTTGGAAGGAAGTAGCAGCAATCTCATAATTTTCATCTTTTAAAATTGCACTCACATAGTTAAACAAAAAAAGACACTAGAATGGAGCATAAAAGGTCAACAGCCCTCTATGCAGAGATCTTTGAGCCCAGAGAGACAGCTTGGTTCTCTGAACTCTCTATTTCCCTTTCTTTCCTGTAGTTCTTTACTCTAAACCTCTTCTCTAAGTGTGAAAATTCTACTAGAGACGTAGCAGTCTTTGGGGCGTCCTGCTCACAACATCCTCTATGACCTGGATCCCAGACAAGAATTGTCAGCAGCTCACACTGCCCACAGTGATACATTTGGCACTCAGTATTTCTCAAGACCCAGGGCTCAGTGTTCCCTAGTCATATCTAGCCTCAGAAGAGAAGAATCAACAAGTCATGGGCGGATTTCACTTCGCAAGTGCAAGAGAGGACAAAAAGTTCTTGAGGGAAAGTTCTGCAGAGCATCTCTCAACCTGATGCACCCAGATTACTATCAACAGCTACTCAGGGGGATTTGCTCCCACATCACTGATTTTGTCAGAAGTGGATTAGGGAAAATTCACACTTCTTCCAGATCAGCTTTTGAGGCAATAAACTGCCAGTGGGGAGTAAAATACTCAACCAGCAAAGTTGGATCTGGACAAAGGCATTCCATAGTTTAATTGCATGTCTTCTCTCATTTACATTTGTCTTGTTTCAGACCATAATATGGTTTCCTAGCATAGTAAAAGGTCTTAACAAAGAATAAGAAATAGCTAGAAAAACCCAAAGACAATAAATCTTCTGAATAAAAACAGCACAGGTAATTCAAATTCTTCCTTGTGAATTCTGTTTGTAAACTAGCATTACAAAATATGAATCAACAATTTTAGGAAATGTAACTTTATTAAAAAAACTAGCACATGTTGAAATCAAGACATTGCCACAGACAAGAACATATGCAATCTCTGTGCAGTGAAATGGAAATCTGCTACTTTTATTTTCTGGGCCACTGAACATCTCAGCTGCATGAAAAGCTGAACTGCTCTGAGCAAAAAAAAAAAAAAAAAAGGTATTTCATTTTGTATAGGTTATCTCTCAGCAAGATAAACCCCAGAAATATTTTCAGACAAACATAAGTAGAAACAGATATGCTGAGGCATCAAACTGTGGCATCTTTCAAGTGGACAAGCACTTACCTCCTATTGCACTTTGCTATGTCATCAAACAGCAGCTTCCACCGGGGTCGTCCAATCAAAAGCCTGGAGTTTAAAGCTTGATATTTTTCACCAATTATTTTCTGCAAGAAACAAAAAACTCCATTCTGCCTGATTTGCAAATTGTCTCATATCACCCAGGGCTCCCATTTCTGCTATTGGCTGACTTGCCAGAGTGCTGAGGTGTAAAACCTGAGCACAAGTACCAAGCAGTTGTGATGAGAACTGCAGCCATTTTCTGCACCAATACCTCTGCTCAATATCTTTTCAATGGCTCTCCTTGGTGTTCGTTATACATTGTTACTCATGCAGCCGCTCACTAATTTCCACATTACTTTTAAATCAATTTATTTAAGCCATAAAACAATAACCATGCTCCTATTACTCATTCCCACACTGGCTTTTAATGCTAAGCTGGAAGAAATGCTGCTGATGCAAAAATCATATTTCTGTCTGAAGTCCTTTTCTTTTTAAACTTTGTACAAGTAACTAGTAAGATGACTTGGTCTGAAAAAGTAACAAGGGAAATCCTACTTTTCTCCCTGAGAGTAGTTTGCCAGCTGTTTTGAGCTGCTGTAACAGCAGAAAGCAGCCAAAACTGCTCCCCAGATGGAACCCAATCCATTCTAGAATGCTAACTCACCAGTATTTTGATAAGGTGAGATCCCCTCCCATTGCAGGGCACAACCCTGGGTTTGCTGCCCTAATGCAACAGCAAGAGGCAGAGTTCCATGTTATCTAGACTCCCACATTCCATCCCTTGCTGGACAACCTGAAACATTGCTCACACCAATGCGAGCACAGTCCTGGCCAACTCATCCTCCTCTGGGCTTGTACAGACAAGAGGCATTTGCTGCAGGGGAGGCTCTTACCACACAGGCACAAGGGCTGCTGCACAAAGGGAGCATGAAGTGCAACTGCCCTAATTTTGGTAGTGGTCAGCACTTTGGACCAACATCAGTGAACACACCACCTGTACGGCCATGGAGACTTGACTCCTCCTTGAGCAATTATGAGCAGCATTTGTCTCACGGCAGTTTTGCTCAACGGCCACAAAAAAAAGTGACTTTATAGGAAGACTCCAGCCAAAAAGCTGCTACTTGATTAGTATCTATGCAGTATTAGTATACTGGACAGCATCAGAAAACTCCCTTTGAACTATTATTTCACGTTCGTTATCTCATTGCATTGCAGTCCTGTTTCCAGTTTTAACTTTAATTTAATAGCTACATACCAAGTTCATCAATTAGGCATTTTCAAGCACTCCATTTCCATCAACATACGTTGTCAAGGCATCACATTTGTCATAGTCATGATTACTGTAGCTATCACATCATTTAAACTACAGGAGTGTGTTCTTACCAGAGCTGTGAATGTTATGCTATCTCCGCCTGATACCAGGCAGATCAAAATCCTTTGGACATGGTTTTCTCATTGCATTTCATGTTTTGCTGTTACTGTTAGGCTTGGCTCTGGACCCTCTAGCCAATAGAAAGCTTCCTGACATGGCACAGTAAAGACTTGTACCTAGGCTTATGTGCTTGTCCTGGGTTGCATTGTATTCTATCACCATCTTCATGAGCTATTGAACCAGGTGGGGTGGTGTTCCTTGTCTCCTCCCTCTGGACTATCTTCTGTTAATGGGCTGGCTATTGAAGCCAGGTGGGGCAGGGTTCTTTATCTCTCCCATGACCCATCCTCCCTTTAGGTGATATCTTCTGTTAATGGGCCCTCGAGTTTCACACATTATCCCATTGTGAGATGCTCCGCCCAGGGGGAGGGACCAAGCATTCCATCCTGGATATAAGCTGGACTTTCAAACACCTCGGGGAGCCCTTGCCTGCTGGATTCCCAGAGGAGAAGAGCTACTGCTGGATCTTCTGGTGGAGACCAGACCTTGTCTTCAGGATCACCACTTTCAACAAGACCACTTTCATCTGGACTGGTACCAACACCCTGACTGACAGGGTGCCAGGTTGTATTCTGACTCTGTCAGTGGTTCCTTTTTTCATGCTATTTCATTTATTTATTTTCTTTTTCTATTAAATTGTATTTCTGACTTAGACTCTCTCAGTGGTTTGTTTTCAAACCAGTACAGTGCTAAATAACGTAAAATGAAGATTGCAAGCATAGTTACAGGAGTTGCCAACAGTCGGGAATTAGCCTGGCCTTGGCATTGGCAGTACATGACAATTGACAGTTCAGTAGAATTTCCAGTTTTACACATCAAGAAATTTCTACCTTTCATCTATATATGAAGCAATGGAAAAAAAACAAAAAAAAGCTTTTAAAAATAGCTAGATTCTTTCAAAATATATAGGGGAAAAGAAGATTTGAGCTTGCAAGTTCCTAGAACTATTCTGGTTTGGTTCTTAGCCCAGAAACGATGCAGACTTCCCATCGAACACGGCCAACTGTCTGGTCTGTGGCCTGGCCTGGAAGGACCTCGTTCCTAGAAAAGGAAGATATGGATTTCTGCCCACACTTAATCAAGTTAAGGGTACTGCACTAGACTCTCAATGCTGTGGGGATGAACTGGCTCTCCTGCTCTATTAATGAATCAGTCACCTGAGTTTACAGCCTCATCTCCTGTTTTTACCATCTGCAGCAATCCCGTTCTGCCTTTGACTGACAGTTTGCATTGCCTATTACTCCAAGGTCTAGTTTAGTTTACAAACAACATTTGGCCACATACCTGTATTCCATCTGTTTGACTGAGGTACAGCTGGATATTTATATAGTCTGGCCGATTCTCCTGCCAAAGCTGGGAGGATGATAAAAAGAGCTAGTGAAAAAATATCCTTTTTCTTTTCTTAATGTAAGTGTACTTGTGCCTACTATGGGACAAGGGTTTCAGCATCAGTGAAGTAAGCTTTCTAGTGAAGAGGATGTGCTTGCATAGCACCTCTTTGTGAATGTTGCACATCATGCTGTGTAAAAAATATTATTTTAGGAAGCTACACGGCTCTTAAAACACACTTGAAATTGTAAATCCCACTCCCTTCTCAATCTGTCTACTAGCCAAATGACTAAAGGCCACTCGAGGCTTCCCAGACTGCATGCGCTGCTTCTTCCATCTCATGAAGCACTCTGGACACAGGTAAGTGTCCAGGCTGCTGGAACATGGCAACACTGCAATGAAACATTGGTGATGGATACTCAACCCGGGTTGTGCAGCTCCAGGAATAAATGAAGCCTGGATCAGGCAGCCCAAGCTACTGCTGGAGCTCACTTGTTTTGAGCAAGGCTGCCACTCTCTACAGAATGCCAGGTGTGTGGTGTGGGCAGACCTCACATTTAAGTTGTCAGGACCCCTCCAAACAGCACTCATTACCTTGTTATGCAACATACAGAGCAGATCTGCAAACCAGCGGAAAGACTCGATGTCCCTGCACACCCAAATGAAGTAGAGTCTTCTGAGCTTGTAGCATTTCCAGCCGTCACTTGAAAATAAAACGCGTGGGTAGTTAGCAGTTACAATTTAAAAAGGAAACATTAATTAGGATGCTTTATATTCATTAATGGAAACATGAATTTCCATTAGAAGCTAACTGCTAAATTGCTCTTCAAGCTATGATACATCAGACACTGAATTGACCAACACAGCCTATTCGGATGATCCTGCAAATATTAAATATCTGGCACAGAGCTAACAGCCATCATAGATACTGCTTCCACACTAGGAAATTGTCAGCTATACAGATGATTTGGGCAGCAAATATGGATTCATGTATCATCATCAAACTTTTATTTCAAAGCAAAGGAGACATTCTAAGTTCAAGTGTATTATGTCAGTGCTTTATTAGGTTTATAAAAAGGGCCCATAAGTAGAAAATATTGACAAATGCAATAATGTCATGACTTAATTCTGCCTTTATATGTGAAAGGCTCTGGTTGATTATAATTAATACTGTAGTGAAATCACAAAGACCAAACCAAATCAGAGCTCCATTGTGTTAGGGAACTGTGTGATATATTACAGACCTCAGAAAATGCTGGTGGATAAAGTGCAGCCATGGGCAGATTCTGGCACTGCATTTAGAAAAACACAACTCTCGTGTCAGATTTCTAATTCAATTAAAACACAAATAAGCACAAAGGAATGATTTGGATGAACTGGGAGAGAAAATAGAAATAAAAATATCCTCATAAATAATGAGTTCAAATAAAGCACAAGCATTCAGGAAGCATTTTCTTAGTTAGCCAACACTGGTTTATATTGTTCTGATCACTGAAATGGTCGGTGCACAGTTTCCTCCTTTTCCTCCTAAAATACTTTTCAGATAGAGAAAGCCATCGCCTGTTCACTTCAAATGCCAATCCTAGGAGCCAAGCCTGGTGGAAAAGTTCCATGATACATTTCACCACACCCACTGTGCATTATTCCAAACTCTAGAGTTGCTATAGGGTCAATAGAGCTATATAAGTGATGGCTCCAACCAGTGTCTTGCCTCCCCATATCCCTGCCCTGAGGAGCAAGGATGGAGACACCAACAGCACCTCAGCAGCATGTAGAACTGAGAACTCACCTTTTGTGGACACCCCAGGGAGATTTTAAAAAGTGCTTTCAAACTGGGGAGTACACCTTTCAAGTCCTGATTTCAAATTTTTTATTTTTAAACTGCTGACCTGCCAAACAGGATTTCCTCCATCTCTTTCTGACTGCCTAGACTAAGACAAGCCCTCAGGAAGGGTCACAATCTGGTCAGATGTGACAAGAGAACTATAAGCAGTAGCAAGGAAAATAAGTGCCTTTCACCATAAAAAGGGATTAAAAAAGAGAAAAATGCAAGTAATTTTGTATTGAAATGCCCCAGTTCAGTAACAAAACACCAATCTCGGTGATGAAACACTGCAGCTGGACTGCAAGTCCAGCATAGATTCAAAATAGCACCCTAAACATACATGCCTGGGTCTACCTCCATCCAGCAGGCTATATTGTGCAGGAGAGGCGCAATCCCCTATTACAACCATGTGTATGTAACATTTCTTGCCTATTTCTCTGTTACACTGCCCATGACAGCCATTATTTACAGACCCTTGTGCATAAAAGCCTCCAGCTTTCTGTAAAGTACATTATAATTTCTTAAAATAAGGCACAGGGTTCAACAGCTAAGTGGAGGGAAGGGCAGGGGCATGAATCAAATTATGACCATAACAACAGGAAAACAACAGAGCAGGAAACAAGATTTCAAGGACAGGCTTTGGATCTCTCCTAGACCTGCATGTCCTTGACACAACAGGACTGGCCTGGCTGCTCTGCAGTGCTGGCATCGTGAGGCAGTTTGCATGTTCATATCTGCCAATATTGCTTCCAAGCCAGGGCAAAGGCACAGGCAGATCAGCCACTAAACCAGTGCCTTGTTGATGTTTAAATACTGAGGAGGGAAGCAGACTAAGACTGTTATTTTTGCCCATAATGATTCCCCTGTATATTGTACAGTGCACAAGAGGAAGGATGGCTAAAAGGCAAGTTATGGCATTAGCTCCTTGAAAGTCAGTTTATGGCTTTATGCAGATAAATGGAAATTGCAAAATCCTTTGGACACTACCATTTCCTTGCAGTGTCTGTGCAAATTCCTACAGCCTCTGATAACACGCTGGTAGAGAAGAACATCTAATTACCTGCTGCTGGCCCATCTTTGTGTTCCGTGACATTTTTGCTAAACACTATCAGGGATAGTCCATCACAAGGGAAAGAGTCATTTTATCCACCTGAGCCCCAGGCTTGCAGCAAAAACATACCCTGTTTTTGAGAGGATGATCCATATGCTCTCAAGTACAGAAAATGAGGGAGCCCAAGATGGTCTTTGGGGGCTGCAGCACTGTGAGACACACAAGGCTAAAAACTTTCAGTAGCACTTGGCACTGTCAGATTAAGGACAGAAGAACAAAATTCCACACTACAACTTCCCTTTGGAGTTAGAGCTGACCATTGGCATGTTCATCTTGGAAGAAATGTGTTAATTGTGCATTTAAAGCCTTTCCAAAGTCAGTTAACCTCTCAACCTGTCAGGGAAGGTTTGCTGCTTTGGCTGATTATTTACACTGGGCCTTTGAAACAGGGTTGCTCAGCTTGTGACTGGAGCCCTTAACCAATAACTCTAGCAAATAAAAATAAAATCAATAACAATCATAAAAGGAAGCCTATTTCACACAGCATAGGATTTGGTGGGAACCATGCTGTCAATGTGACAGAAAAACAAGAGGTGAAAGGTTTAATTTGCATAGAATATCAAAGGCTTTATATTAAAATGAAATTTAAAAAGAGAGAGAGAAACAAGAAGGGAAAAATAGAAAAATGCATACCTAAAATTTAAACTTTTCAAATGGGGTAAAACATCTGCATGCTACCTGAATTCAGGTTGATCCCTTTCTATTAAAACCTCAAGCTTAGACATTTACGGAACCAGGAGAGCTGGCCCTGCATTTCCAGCAGAAAAATTGCCATAATTGTCTGACTCCCAGAAACTGTTACAGTACACAGTCTCATCTGAGCTGGGACTAGGGGAACAAGTCTTGCTGAAGGGCTGCAACTACATTAATCACAGGCTAGGCTGGTGGCAGGATACAAAGGCTGGTGACAGGATACAAAGGCTGGTGACACTGTCCCAGTCCAGGAGCATCACTGGAGTATCTCTGCCACAACTCTTTGGGTTACACAGCCTGTATGAGAGGATTTATGGCCTTAAGGGACATCCCAGTCCTCTCTGTCTTTTCAAGGAATCATTCACTTACACCAGTGGAAGTTTTCTAAGACCCTCAAAGCCTTTCTGACATGCACTGTTGCTGTAAACTGGGGCAGAATGGCTTTAAAGGCTTAAGCTCACTTACAGCAGTGTGTTGAGTATGGATGCAAATGGTGTAACTCCAATACCTCCCGCCACGCAGAGGCTGACCTCGTAGTTCAGGGATTCCTCAAAGGGACTTCCAAAAGGTCCATCCACATACAGCCTGCATGAAGAGCAAAAAGCACACTTTTAGAGGAAGCTGTTAAGATCAGACAAAGGTAAAGAAGAACAAGCTGGAATTAAAACCCTACGAAGAATTTAAAATTTTTATTAGTCTTGGGATGCAGATTGTGAATATCTTTTTCCCGGAAAGCTTTATGTGGACAGAAGTGAATATGATAATAAAAATGGTTATCTAAAATCTCTTGGAACGTTCCATGATTAGACAAGCTATTTTTTAATTGAACAAGTGGAGGTGACTAAAATATGGCTTCCTACTTTGTCTGGTGTTGAAGGGCAAAGAAAGAGCTGCACTAGAAACAAAAAGAACTTGGTGTCCATACATAGGAAAGAAAAGAATTCGGCTATGCCTGCCTAGGAGGTTCACCTTATACCGGTTTTCTGAAGAGGGAGAAAAACCATTGAGTTTTTCCTCTTTGACTCATGCCTCTCATAACCATTTTGTCCATTTGATTTTAAAGATTATTTAGGAGACTGTGTCCCATTTCCAATCCATTTTTAATACTTCAGATACTACTGGATAGTACATGGACTGTACTTTAAAAGTCAGCTTTAGGTATTTTCAAAAGTTTGATCTTCTACAAGATCTTCCCTACATGGCTGAGAATCTGAGCAAGGCCACTCATAGATAGCTCAAAATTTATGGGCTGTACAGACACTCTATTCTACCTATGGAAAACTAACTGTATCTCTCACCTCAGTAATAGATTCATTTTTAGAAACTGCTATAAAGAGAACTTGAACAGGACATTTCCTCAAGGCACGTTGTGTGCATGGGTAGCTCACTGGATCAGCACGTTTTAGGTAAGTGGTGACTACAGCCAAGTGTGGTGGGACCAGCACTGTGTTCAGCAGCTCAGCAAACACGTTTTTCCACATTGCTGACTGAGAGCAAGCTTTGGCCTGAGTCCACTAAAAAGCTCCAACACACATTGGTTTCATACACACACCCACACACTGGTACTATTGCACAACTAAGCTGCACATACTCCATGTCTAATGAAAGGGCCTGAGCTTCAATTTTATAATAACAGATAGAGAATTAAAGGCAGAGAAGACATCTCTTTTCCCAGACAAAGTCTTCCAAAACTCATCTGATTAATTCCTTTGGAGGGCTGGATTTTAGCCATAACTTAAGTTCTCAGTCTGATCTCATTTCTTTCAGTTTTGTGGTCTGACCCTTGGCATCATCTTACCAGTCAGGACAACATCTTGTCTGGATGTCTTCAGCCATTATGGTCCTTTTTAGGAAATTTTTTCCAGACCTCTGCTGTTGTTGACATCTTGATGCCTCATATGTTAGGCTCCTTCTTCTATGATGTCTTAATTGAACACAGATAACTACCAACTTTCTGATGGATCTGAAGGCTGATCCTTAACTATGTCCTGTCTTATAAACTCCTTACTTGGTGTCCTACCTGGAGAGAAAGGGAGAAGACACTGGCCCAGCCACAGACTTCATCAGAAGGCATTGGAAATGTTTTTAAGTAACCAAATTTTATAACTAAGCCATCTTGAACCTAAATATGCTTACTCTTATTTCTGTATTTATAGTCTCTACAGTATTCTACAAAGGTTCTCTTGGAGATTCTCAAAGCTTTGCAATATCAGGTATCTTAGTTCCAGTGTGATGAGAATATTAGAAAAACAAATTCACTCCTTACTTAAAACATATTCTTTCACACAATGGGGCCAAGAAAAACTTAACTGTCCATGTGCATTCAGTGTAAACAGAACTTTAAGTATCTGCTCATTAAATGTTTCCTCCTACATAACACTTTATATGACATTTACTTAACAAGGGTTTATTTTCCACTAATGAAATGATACCACTGCTAAGTGCAGCATGCAGCAGCAGCTGCTTGAAGATATCTAAAAGCTGCACTGTCATTTGACTGAGGAGGTAAAGAAGCATCTCTTGTTTAAATAAGCAACAGGGGAAGTTTAGTTTAGCTGAGAAGCAGGTTGTAACACTGAAATAAATCTGGTCCTAGGGATATTCTGTAAGAAGTCCACAACTGTTATGGGTCTAAGATGTACATCTAACAGATGTAATAGAGATCTAATTTTGGGATGTCAGAGTATATGAAAAACAGAAACCCCAAAACAAGTGGATAACAAAGACAAGCAACCCTGTCATTCCTGGCATACCTCTTATACATGTTACCCTAATCAGCCCCCACCTAGCTAGTGAAATCTAGAGAATTGCTCCTAAAGGTATGAAGGGCAAAAGCAGTGGCCTGGGGGAAATTCCTTACATTTTAGACAAGCAGCACTAACTTTCCTTTGGATACACAAACTCAAAGCCACCAATTTGAGCAAAAAACACAAGCTAATGAAACAAAAACAGTCAAAGCACATTTTTCCAGAAATTATCCCAGTGGATGTGATAACAGTCATATATTGTAGGGGTGTCACTTTACTGCACTACTTGAGCACTACCTGGAGTATTTACATCTGATCTCAGAAGGAATTAAGCAATTCCTGGAAAGTCTGATTGCCTCTGAATAACACTGACAGGATCAGGAGTGGAAAAATGCAAAACCAGATCTGGTCACCAGAAACCAGTCAAACATAGTGTATGCCAGAAATTCAAGAAACAACATGCAATTAAATATGCATTTTGGTCAGAATGCTCCAGTTTGTGGTCCATTAGCCCCATCTGGCCTGCAAAGTATTTCTATTTGCCCACTGTGTCTTCCTCTGAGGGACTGAGGAGCAGTTGCTTGGACAGCAGATGAAGTCAGAGAAGCCAAGAGCCTCCTGCTGTGTCTGCATGTGGTCCAGCACAAAGCTGCCTCACTGCTTCCAAGTGAGAAAAAGAGAAATGGGGAAAAACCTGGAGAAATATTGCTTCTGTGTTAACCCACTCCACCAGACTGCCTGAAAAGACTGATTGCAAGCATAACATGATCTCCCTAGAAGATTTTGTTGGAGGTCATAAACATGCAGTATTTAATCCCATTTTACTACAGGGCTAATTTATAACTGAGACAAATATGGCCCTGACGCTTTAATGGCAGTGGTCATTTATCCTTTTCTTCTTCAAGTCAGTGGAAGCAAGAAACCTCCTGATGCCATATCAAGTGGCACAGGGTTGAACAGAGCAGTGATTCAATCACAGACTTCTGCAGAGATTATGCAATTTTTGTTTCCTGTCAACATCATCCTCCTTTCATTTAGTAGGACTGAAAAATTTTGCATAAAAGCAGTTCATTACTGAAAATGAAATATCACAGCACTCAGTAAAAAGCCAAGAGGGGTAAGATGACTTTTTGTTTCTTGAGCTGTGGCCCAGATATATCACACTACCATGCTATACTCTCCTATCCCCCCAGCTTTCATTTAATTAACATGAAGGAAGGGAATGGAATTTTACTAAAAGTTTAGAAATTGCCCCTTCAGGCAAACTTATTCAAATAATGAGTTGTTCTCTTCACATGTATTCACTTCCAGTCTTAGGAGTGCTCTTGCTTATTATTCTGGCACAATTTCTTAGCTCAGAAAGAGGAAAAAAAGCTCTTCAAAATAGAATACACCACAAAAAATAGCAGAGCACATTAAAAAGCATCTTACAGATATATTCTATTTAAAGCACACTCCCATTCTACAGTGCAGTGGTACCAAAATAGCCCAACAAGCACTAAACCAGCCTGTTCCATTGCTGGGCAATGCCATTGCACTAACATGGGGCTGCCCCTAAACTAAGGGACACTGTCTCAGGGACACAGGCAGCTGCATTAATTTTGAGATCCAAGTCATTATCTTCCATAAGGAGCTGCACAGTGGTGTGTGGAGATAGATGCTCACACCTCTTGGACTTTGCTCTCAGTGCCATGCTTTACTTTAGGGCATAGGAGCCCTTAGAAAAGTTTAATGCTTGCATTGTACTTCACTACCCAACACTAAATGATGATACCACTTTCTTTTTTCCAGGCTCTCTGAGAGCTACTGTAAGATATTATCTGGGATATTAGTGGAATAACAGATGGATAGGGGAGTTAATTCAAGAGCTCGTAGGAAATTTTAATTAAAGCAATATCATCATCTGCAAGCTGAATAAAATGCTTGGATACAACGTACTGCATAGAGCACAAACAGTGAAATCCTAGTCTGACTGAAGTTTGGGGCAAACTGCTGAAGAAGAATTTAAACCAGCAGCACGAGATTTCATATCCTTGGTATTCAGTTCTTACTAAGATCCATGTGTAGGTATCTTTGTGTGAGCACAGTAAGTTCTGGATACAGTCACAAGACACAGTCAATAAAGCTAATGGAGCTGAATCCCTCCCCTAATTCCTTATAAAAACATCATTGACATTCTCCAAAATCAAACAAGCCTTCTCCCATGCTTGTTCTTCTCTTTTACTCGTCCTACCAAAATCACAGTCAGTACTGCTGGATTCAGCCTGAGAACTCCAAGGAACCGACTGTCTGATGGCTGAAGCAGTTTCCTTATGTTCTTCTGCTGCTCTAACTCTGCTGCACCAGAGAGATGCAATCACCTCCCTCTGATAACCCACAATATCAGCTCCCACCCCCACATGACAAATATTCAAACTAGTGCCTCCATGATCCTCCCACATTTTCCTTCATGCCTGGGAGGGAATCTCTGTAAACATCTGCAGAGCTATTTCATTATGTCCCTTCAAATTCCTTCTTAAAATTCCTCTTTCCTCTGATATCTAAAAAAACAGGCTCCTGATGTGCTCACTGTAGCTCAGTCATATTCTGGATCAGTACTGTCTCACTGTTTCCCTGAATTTGAGTGTCTGATTGTATCCATCTGTTGTCTGCTGTTTCTCCAGTTTCAGTTGGTTTGTCTCTCTGCTGTGTGGCTTGGTCTATCAGAATGGCTTCCTGATGCATGGCTCCTTCTTCAGGGCACCAGCATAAAAGAGATCAGAGAAGGATTGCTGGAAGCCACCCAAATCTGAA
The DNA here is from genome assembly GCA_013398075.1 of Notiomystis cincta. Lineage (NCBI taxonomy): Eukaryota > Metazoa > Chordata > Aves > Passeriformes > Notiomystidae > Notiomystis > Notiomystis cincta. The sequence continues at coordinate 665,575 of VZRX01005343.1, read as the reverse complement.
ACTTGTATCAGAGACAACCTTTTATAGCCTGCAGAAAGCAAAACTGACTTCTGTACTGTTCTAGAACATTTTGGAGTCCAAGGCTCAATTCACATTTGTCAGTAAAACCCTAGCTGCAACAAATGATGTGATTTTTCAAAGGAGCTCCATTTACTGCTAACGAAGATTTTAAAATATTTTCTGCACCAAAAAATCAAGACAGCCACTTCATTTTCCTAAGTCATCATACAATATTTCATTGCATTATTTAAGCCTCAATTTATACGTGTACACTCCAACACTATTTTACCAGAGGTGTTGTGATTACTGACGGCATTTCAGTACCAACTGCCTTTTACAAAAGAACTGCTAGTGAACAAAGCATGCCATCCTTGGGTTTTATGGATTTCCAAATCTACAACAGCTTTTCAGGGTTTAAAAGTGTCACAAAATGTGACATCTGGCATGTGTGATCAGAGATTCCCATGTGTTCTCCTGACATTGTGAAGGATGATGTTTCCATTAAAGAAATCATCAGCCCCTTAGACAAGTAAGCTTGCAAAACCCAGTGGGTCCAATTAAATCTATATAATGTTTTCTGAAAGATTGCAAAGGCTTATGATTCTAATTCAGATTTCATTAGCCATCCTCTCCTGATTTTTTTAAACTGCTTCAGTTTAATTTCTGATTGATTATTCACATTTTTTTCCTTACAACTTCAAACATATTCTTACAGTAAGTATCAGAGCTTGCAGAAGTTTCTTTCTCTTTTCTACTGAAGTTGCTTCCTTGATCAGCTAGTGGAAATATCTGATTACAACAACATGGGTGGCTCAAAAAACTATAGGATCAATTAGCACCAAATTTTCTTCAAATAGAAACCTGCTAGATCATTATTATTTTTAGAATCCTGTAAGAACCATCAGTTTTAGTACATCTCAGTTCCATTTATTTCTGACTGGGCAAAACAAAAGAAAATCATCTTTTTTCAGCTTATTATACTCTCGAGGGCCTAGAGGTAAGTAAAGAAGAATTTCCAGTTCTACAACATCCTCAGCAAATGGAAATATGTTGAAGACATAGTGATAAGGGTGAAAAAGTGGAACAGCTGAGCAGGTACCTGTATTTTTATGGTTAATGCTCCTCCTGTAAATCACAAACTGAGATATGTGGTTTTCTGTGACACACAGTGTAGGTTTGAGAAGATTCCACTGGAGTAGGCTGGAACACTACAGTAGCAGAAATTGTCCAATTACCTTCTGACAGCTGGACTTGTAACAGAGGAGTGAGGAGGAGGAGAGAAGAAGAAAAGAACCTCCTAACTATGAATGAGAAGTTCAAAAAAGCATTGGAGATTGAACTACCACTGATGGTAACAGAGAACAGACTTGCACCTACGACAGACACCCTTATATACATGGCTCTTCCTTGTTCATGACTCCCACAGCAATCTGAAAGCAACCTCTCAGACCAAGTTAGTTTTCCTCAGAACCGAATAAAATTATCTAAATATTGCCTCAAGTATTTATGGAGAACCTGTATTTCTGACTACTGTTTGCTGACTATTGCAGGAGAGAAGCAATAGTTTACACCATTCACTTACTCTGTTAAAAAGGTCTGTAAAACCACTATGAGAACTACAATCAAATATAATTATAAACCCAGGCAACTTTGTTCTCTGAAAGTACATGTACTTTCTGTACCAAATTTTTGGGTCAATATTCTTAATTAATGCTGCATTAATTCTTCTCCATGGCAACCTTTCTATGGTCATTTTTACAAAATGTTCTCAAAATGTATTCCTTTGATTAAAGAACCCACAATTTCATTTTATTATAACAAGAAATCCAGTTGTACACCTTTCTCCTTACCAATTTCAATTTCTATTTTGTGAAGTGCCTTGCCTCTATAAACTTGTGCCCTACCAATTTTTCCTGAGGTAATCAAGAAAAATAAAAAGAAAAGCATTTTTAATGACTGCACCACCTATTGTACCTTGCCTTTTGAAAATTTATTTGTTACATCATTAAGCGATAAAATGCTGCAGACCAGCAACCACAATGAGGTAGATTGTGTTGGCCATGTTTCTCCACAACCCATTCACTGACACAGTAGTTATCTGCTTATCTCACTGCAAACTGTATTTCTGCTTTAAGTAACCCACTACCATATTTGATCTTTGGTCTCTTTCAATATTTACAGGAAGCTTTCTGTTGCCTACACTGCTGCCTTTGGTGGTTATCTCAGAGAGACGATGCCATCTAATAGATGGCATGGAAGTAGCATCAGTATTAGCCCTCTTCCTTGCTTGGTAAATGAAACTCACTGAGATAGGATATCCCATGTCTCCACAGCAGTGGAAATACCTGTAGCATCAGTTTCTGTAGAAGCCTGGAAAGCAAGGTGGTTAATGTTCGTGTTGCAAACAGCAACAGCTGTATGGATAACTGTGGAGCCAAACAAGGGCTACTGGTAGTAACAGCCAAGCATTGTTTGCATGAACACACTGTGAGAAAGAACAGGTTGTGGCTGGAGAAGGGGACATACAAATGTAGGGCAGCACTTTCCTGGGACAAACATCATTCTTCTGGCTCCTGGAGAAGAGCACAACACAGTACAGCACAAGTGCAGCAGTGAGGTCAAGAAGCGAGATTGGAATGTAAGAAGGGATCAAGACCACCAAAGACCCCTGTCCATACTGATGCATACTGATGCAACCACATTGCAGATTTCAGATGCTGTTTCAAGTTTTTCACATCTCTAATTATTACATATTAACCAGCACTGGAAGTCTAATGCAGTCCCATCAGACAGGGTTTGGGTATTTCAATTGAGGTAAGAACGGGAGAACTACATGGGAGTTTAGGACTCAGGAAAGCCTGACAGTACATACATGAGTTTCCCACCCCTGGAAGCTCCTTTGCAGTTACAAATATACTCAGGAGACATATTACACCAAAGGGCAAAATATTTTTTTGGATAGAGTAGGCTGGGGGAAAAAGAAGACCACTCTAGTTAAAAATCTATACTGCCGTAGGCTTTCCCAGTCAAGCTCCAGTACACCTTAGGGCTGGGGAAAGAAAAGTTGGCTTCTGATGACAAATCCCAAGGATGACAAAATGCAGGATTTCAAATCCTAGCTAGGTGTCTGCAGTAACAAAAGGGGAAGAGAGAAGCAGCTGACTCAAGTGCTGGCAGATACAGCAGGCAGCAGATCAATCTGAAGACAAGGACAGGCATATCACAGTTCTCCCCAAACTCAGCCCATTCAAGATCTTTGGACTGGATTAAGTAGAGAAGAAGAATTCAAAATTAAGAGAATATGAAGGAAAAAAAGGAAAGACAAATCTCACAACAAATTCTGCAGTTATTCCTGTAACAAAATTGAATCCTTAATACATGGTAAATCTAAACACAAATATACTACCTAAAGTGTAATAAACCCTGTAGAAAAATTTGCTATGTCTCACTGCTGACTCTTCTGTGTTACATTGGGTAAACAAAGTGAATGTGTCTGGTCATAAGCCCATCTTTTATCTAGAAAACTCTCTTTTTAAAAAAATGTCTCTCTCAGCTACACTTCCTGTAAGGAAAGATGCTCTCCATGAGTTTCACATCCTATACAGGCCAGTGATTGTGCCTATAGGACTAAGTTTCCTTTGGAGCAGCTTCATGAAGCAAGCCATTACTGGCTTGGAGTCTGTAAAATATCTTTACTTGAATTTAGCTGTCAGAAAGCCTAGAAAGAAATTCTCTAAATATTCCTCTGACAGTTGAAGAGAGAGGTCTGTAAGACAGTGATAATGCAGCTTCAGATGTCTTCCAGATGTTCAGTGATGGTCAAACAAGCTCATTTCCTTAGGCAGAAAGCCTCTTATCTGGAAGGGGATCCAGAAAACTGGCAAGGCCAAAATGTAAAGAAGAACACCTGCCTGACAGTACAGTGAACCAGACACAGTTGGAATAAAATGGCAGATTAAGGATGAGATCACCCATCTTGGAGAAGCAATTTCTGAAGTCAACAGAAGCCTGCAGATGAGTCTGCATATAGATCCACTGGCAGAAGCTTATCATCTACCAGAAAATATACTGCATTACATCATAGATGAGCTCAATGCAGTCCTGACTATCTTGACCTCTTCTTTGTTTTTCTCTGAATATGCTCCAACTTCTTATTTCCAGTTCTGTTTTTGAGAGTGAATGGCCCATTATTGTCTGCAGTATTGCAGTTTCAGTCCTGCCAAGGCCCTGTATAATGACATTATTATTCATAGGTGGCAGTGTCATTGCTATTACCTTTCTAGCCATACAAAGATGCCTCTGTGCAGATGCCTTGGGTTATTCAAAATAAAGAAATTTTTATTCCATGAATTTTTAAATTCCTTCAAGCTCTTACCTTTCTATGTGCTAATATTAACAGAGCCTTACTTTTTAGCATTTCTGTACGAGTTATATATAAGATGTTTACAGAGAATAGGGATCCCAAACAAAACAGACTCGGTGAGACACAGAGAGATAGGGGACTAGTGTTTAATAACTGTAAATACATAATTCTTTTCCTAACCCTTCCCACCCTCACTTTTCATAAATATCCTGAGGTCTACAACCTCCTGGGTGTGAGATACTACTGCAGAGCATGGTGGCTGAACAGAACAGAGGCTGGGCATCACAGCAGAATGAATTCATCTGGCACAGAGTCAGGGTCTAAACCAAAGGAGCCTCTTCTGAAGGTTCAGTATCAGTGCCTATCGACCAGGACCCCTGAAGTTGCTCTGCATATATACAGAGAAACACCACTGGGTGTGACTGGTCTTGTCAACTCACTTCATGTGAGACTTCTTGCACAAAATCAGCATCCTGCACCTCCACAGCGATCCCCATCATATTTGTCATCATTCTGAAATGCAGATTCCAGGACTGTGCCTCAGGTCTAACCTAAAATGACAGTTTTGACCAGTCACAGAGGAGGAGAAGTTCACACTTTTAATCCCTTCTCCCTCATGCTTATCCACTGTCATTTCCAGAATGTCATTTACTTCCTCAGTTAATGCTCTTTGTTTTGGTGAAACCAGAAAGCAACATTCTCAGAACTCCCCTCCACGAGATAAGGGATGCTTAGTTTAAGTTTAATTAGCTTAATGTTTAAGATCACTTGAGGCTGCACCTCAAATCCTGTATTCAGTTTTGGGTCCCTCATTTCAAGAAAGACACTGAGGTGCGGGAGTGAGTCCAGACAAACGAGGGTACTGAAGCTGATGATGGCTCTGCAGAGTAAGTCACATGAGGAGCAGCTGAGGGAGCTGGGGGTTTATAGCCTGGAGAAAAGGAGGCTCAAGGGGGGACCTTATCACTCTCTATAAGTGCCTGAAAGGAGGGTGTAGCCAGAGTCTTCCCCCAGGCAGCCAAGAACAGAACAAAAGGACATAGATTAAGCAGTGCCAGGGGAGGTTCACGTTGGACATGAGGGAGAATTTTTTCACTGAAAGAGTTGGTTAAGTATTGGAACAGGCTACCTAGGAAAGTAGTAGAGTCACCATTCCTGGAAGTGTTCAAAAAATGACTGCTCATGGCACTTAGTGCAGTGGTTTAGCTGACTTAGTGATGTTTGGTCACAGGTTGGACTCAGTAATCTTGGAGGTTTTGTTCCAACCTTAATGATTCTGTGATTCCAACAGGTTTCATACTCTAATACACATGGACAAAAGGCTGTTATAAAGTATGATCCTAACAATTTCCCCACCCCATGTCAGTCTTTCTTAGTCAACAATTTCTCTTTTGATGAACTGTCTGACATTTCTGCCTAGTCCAACTCATCTTCCTTTTCTTCCATCCATCTCCTAAAATTTGCTAGATGATTCAGAAATTTCATTCCATCTGCTCTGATATACACTATCCTCTCTGGTCCAATATCATCCAAGGATTTAATTAACTGGGGTGTTTACATCTCCCTCCTTATCATTCATTATTTGATATATTGAAAGAACACATCCCAAGATGAATTGCTCCCTCATTCCTTTTAAAACTCCCTGCTTAAGAACTATTTGCTGCTTCTCACCTGCCAACATTGACTTCTTCTTTATTTAATACACTGTGCTATATTCTTATTTAGATAAGTCTTTGCTGAATTCTCTGTAGAAAAAAATCTGATTCCAGTACAAACGAAATGGCAAAAATTCCACTGAATTACATGATATCAGAATTTAGTTCTGCAGGAGCAAAAGGTATATTATCAGGCAGAATTACACTATAAAAGTAGATTAGCTTTAGTGGAATAGGTTTTTTGCCATTTATCCTGTGTCTGTAAGTAAAGACATCAGAGCACAGGGCAACACAGAGTGGATGAAATTCCAGTCCTCTGGGTTCTGTGTATCTACTAAACCTCATTCTTTATCTGTTTGATACGATCAGTGATTTAGGTGTTCCACATACCACTTTGCTTTTGTTTAAGGATTCCCTTAACAGCTGTAATTTAAACAAATTGTAAAGGTAAAATTGGATAGACAGGTGAATACTTTCTGATTGTTCCTTTCTGAGATTCTGAAAACTGCATTCATGTGTTTCCTAATGGCTGCATTTATCAACCACTCACTAAGCCACCACTGAAGCTGCTAACATCACCTCAAGTACTGTGAAAGGGCCTAAAGATCCCTAATCAAAAGGTACTTCCCCCTTGGTGCAGGAACTTCACAAGGAGCAAAAAGAGAAAGGAGGAATGCAGCAGCTTAGGTGCTGTGCTGGGATCCACCCAGTCTCTGTCATACCTTTCTTAGGAGAACTTGAGCAAGTCAGCTTGACTCTGTGTGACAGTATCTACCTGTTAGACAGAAATAGTTGTATTTCTCAGACAGAGATGAGCATTGCAAAAATGACTTCATTAAAAGTTTGTGAGGCCCATAAATACACTGTAATGGGGGTCATAAACCTCATCAATAAATGGATCACAATCCTTAATGAGCAAGTAGAAGGAAAGGAGTACAACATTACACAAAGGAGTGTTTCTAGATATTTGTTGTTTTACAGTTTCCATCTGTCCAGCTGATGGCTTTTATCTGCAGACCTGACCTGACAGTCTAAAAAAGGGTAAGTAATAGCTTCATATCTCATCGGAGAAGCCTTGCCAAGGCAAACAAATTAGAGAAAGAGTAAAGGTGACTGTGGATAAAGCCACCATCCTTGTTATTTCCTTGTTAATCCTATTTCATCAGTTTGGTTAAACTTAGATGACAGTGTTCAAATACCTGAGTGTCCAGGGGGGTTTTTAACACCAGTGGCCCAGTGATAATAAAACCATACATGATTTAGAATTACTTTTGATATACATTTTTCTGAGAAGAAGTTTTAATGGTAATTTCCCTTGAAATTTCATTCTTCAAGGAACCTTCAGTACAGATATAAACAGATCCCAGACTCTGAAAAATTGAGGCATTTTTTGTTTTTTAATAGATGCTAAATATTTCAGTCATGAGTCTTCTTGATGGACATCATAAGGATTGAACAAGGGAACAAGCTAAATTTAATTGGCTCATAATTGCCAAAACATTTCTACATGGTGCAGATGCTATTCACTGGTGCCAGAACCTGAGTGCAGGGCCAAATAACTAAAAACAAGTTAATTCCGTGAGGGGGGTGCCTCCGACCACAAACAGCTGGCATAGCCAATACAGACATAAATGGATTTCTTAAGTTCCAGTGGTGCTCTAAAGAGCTGCCTGCAGCCAACCTGCTCTATTTTGCTATCAAATTGCTTGAGAGAGGCAGATCAAACTTTGACAGCTCCTGTTTGCATGGCTTCTTTAAGTGGATGCCTTAACTGTAGTGCAAATATGCACCAATAAACAAAGTTAACCATCCACCATTACATATCCAGTTTCTGCCATCTAACAACAGAAAGGCAAAATATACATAGATACACACTAACTATACTCTCAGACAGCAAGGCATGGCTACAGACAGAGCAGTGAAAGCTAGGAAAGTTCCCCATCTCAGCTTGTGCTGACTCTGAAAAGAGGGGAGCAGGGGCTGAGCTCCAGGGACAATCCTTCTGCTGCACTTGGAGCTTGGAATTAAGATGTTAAGTGCTTATGTTTTTTAAGTGCTAATGGAAATGTGTGAAAGAAGACTTGAAGATGCTGAACTCAGCCTGTTTTCTCCTCAGGACACAGTAAATCGCAAATAAATTAATAAGACATTCCTTCAACCCACCTTCCTAGCACAAAACAGAGGGAGATGAGGTTGTCCATCAATACCAACATTCCTTGCCTGTCACAGAAGAGCAGTGCCCAGAGGCTCTCATTACAGCCTATGTCACTGAACAAGCTCATTACATTTTGCTCTGTTGATCTCACAAGGTAAACCTGCTCTTTTGAATTAAGGAATCTTTCTCCATGTAATGTAGGGACTGTGCACAAACCAGAAAATTACATCTTCCCTTGCCTTGCCTTGCCTTGCCTTGCCTTCCCTTCCCCCTTCCCTTTCCCCTTCCCTCCTAGCCATTCAGAAAACAAACTTATTTTAGAGTGTTTTCTCTTTGCTTCAGTTCAGCAGCCATGTCTGACATATGTGAGCTGAAGCAGAACTTTGTGGTGTCTCCTCAAAGCGAAACAGGGCTGACAGAGAGGTTGGCATGTGACAACTGTCCTTCACACAAAATCTGCTCTTTCTGGATGGAAAGCAGCACAGCATTTCACTCTGGCATAACTGAAATATGTAACCAATGACTTTTACATTGGTTACAGACCAGCAGTGATCCTTCAGGACAGCAGCTCCTGCCCTCTCCACTCCGAAACATTGGCAGAGACAATGAATTGATCACTGCATCACCCTAATAAATAGACTTTGGTACTTTCTAGTCTTTCTTCCAAAGTATACTAATAAATTATGGAAAGCCTGAGTTCAGTTCACAACTCCAGATTTTACCTTATCCCAGCTTGAGTGAAGTGCCAGTTTCCTAGATTTGAGCAAAATGAGTGGGATTTCTCCAACGCGCTTCAAACTCTTACTCATGGAGTGACGAGCTGAAATCCTAGAGATGGTTCCCTTGAAAACTGCAGTGGCAGGAGATACACCTAGTGTATTATTAAGATCACAGGGTTTCACCTTCACAGTGCCCAAATGTCCAGAACATAAGGTTTGTGACTCCTTGACAAGATAACGTTACATCTACTACATGATTTTTCTTACTCAAGTTGAAGCACAAGAAAATGGATGGTTCAGTTCTGCCATTATTTCTTTGCTTGTTCTGGTAAAAGAGTCCCACGTGATGGAGAAATTGTCGAGAGCCACTTTCATTGCTGTATTTTCCCTAACAACATTAAGAAGTAAGGCACGGGAGAAAAAAAGTACAAATAGTTTCCAAAAGTCTTTTGAGAAGGGATGCAAATACCTTCATTTTGAAGAAATCACTGGAAATGCATGTCTGCATTTCAAATATTGTTTAGGAAATTCTAGCTATCCATACAAATAAAAGAATAATTTAATCTATTGTAAGACTTTCAGAATTGGTTCAATATAATAAAAATATTCAGTCTATTCAGGTGATTTGTCTAAAAGATCAAAACCTTGAGAATATTAGAAATCACCAACACTAATGTACCTAGAAAATCCATTTTAATCTCGAAGACATAGTATACAGTGAATGGAAATACAAAGCTATAATATCCTTAGGTAACACCATGATGCACCACACAGAGGAAAACAAGACTTTGGACACTCTCAGGCATTTTGCTTTCATAAGGCACTTTTGAGTATTTTTTGAAACCAGAGAGGATATGGAGAACACTTGCACTGGTAAGTTTAGAGGTCCATGCTGGTCAACTGGACTTGGGTTAAGAGGACTGACCCTGATGCTGTGTGGATTTTTGGAGCAGGCAGCAATTTTGCTTTATGCACGCTCCCAGAGGAATGAGAAAGTTTTAAATGTTTGGTTTTAAATGAGAGCTTGATTCTACATGACATTCAACCCCACACAGATTTAATTTAAACCTTGTTTTACAAAGATACTTTGACAGCAATGGATAATTAAGTCATAAAGCAAAGTGTTATCTGAAAGTTATTAGGCTCTAAAGCAAATGATTTTCATATCTTGTCTTTCTGGTTGGTGCCTGTAAGACACCTTCCCTCATTGCTTTAAGGAAGAAAAAATGTCACCACATTCTTGATACCAGAGAAGCACATCACTAATCACCTCACTTGATATAAATGATGCCTCACTTTAGGTGCACATGCTTAGACTAGTAATTTTCTGCAAACTGGTAACCCACAAGATTTTTCTATTAAAAAACAACAACCAGGAACTCTGAATAACACCAAATTTATCTTACTATCCAACAAATCAGTACATATCTTCTCTTTAAACAGCTTTTGTGGTTGGACTTATCTACTTTATTCTCCAGTTCTGTTTGTGAACAGCCTCAGCCAGCTGATTAGGCAACAATCAGAAAGGATTTGGCAGCTAATATCACGGGCTGTTGCAGTCCTGCAGCTGCTAACAATGTTTTCCAGCTGCTAGCTGTCTGGCCATTCAAAAGCACTTGTGATTCTTGCAAACCACTTGACAAGGTCATAGAAGTTTCCTTGGGGCTAGGCTTGGCCCACTGGGCACTATCAACCAGCAGCCAACTCCTGTCCTCTTGATTGAGGATAATTAACATCTACAATAACATACTATAGGATGAGACAGCTTTTCCACTACTGCCAATTTTTACGACTTCATAGTTCTGAGCTAAGCCCTGGCCCAGATGCTGAGACAGCTTCCTCCATGAAATGGGGCTGACGTGTTTATTTGGGGATGCTCAGTTCAGGGTGGTCTCCTGGCATCCCACAGCCCAGGTCTCCTGTATATTTCTCTGAAGAGACAGAGAATGGCTGTTAGATCAACATGGGCCTGTTGCTGCCTCTCATTATCACCAAGAGTTTAAAGGCCAACATGTTTCATGAAAAAGAAATGTGAAGTGTCTCCCTTACATATACATTGAAGAGCCTGGCACTCAGAACCGACCCACTTTGCTAAGGTTGCTAAAACTGAAACCCAGGCTCATATCCTGAAAAGAACAACCCATCCTCGCACATTTTATGCAAAACTAGAACACTGTAACAGTCTCCTTTGTCTTGAATGTTAGTGCTTCCCTCTCCTCTGCAGTATTAAAGCATGAAGAGACACTTGTGGAACACATGAAATGCTCACCTTACAGTTTACCTGCATCTTCAAACCTTCTATTTGGCAAATTGCCAGAACTGCAATGAGTGTTGATAAATTTCCACTATTTTTAAAGACCAGGAAGTACATTTATGGCTTATGTCTTATATGAAACACAAAGGATGACATGGCAGGCAGCTTTTTTGTTTTCCTCCAAATATTTAGAGGCATAGGATTGTCCATTTTGCCCTTTATTATAGCTGGAATCTTTCTTTTCTCCCTTTTCCATCAAGACTTACTAACAAAACACCAACCAATGGTGCTGCCTCCTTTAACAGTTTCTAGGAAAGAAAACAGCCTTGAGGTCCCTCACTGAAAGAACTGGGCCAAAAATAAAATTGCTAATGTGCAGGTAGGCGTATAGGAGTGAATGAATGAATGAATGATGCTGCCCCCTTTTATTCAGAGTCACATAGAATCACAGAATGATTGGAGTTGGAGGGGACCTCTGGAGGTCATCTAGTCCAACCTGCTCTAGCAGGTTCACCCAGAGTAGGTTGCACAGGACTGCATCCAGGAGGAAATTACTACTCTCAACAACTAAGAACTTCTTAGCACTTGTTTCTCTTCTTTTCCAGAGCCTGGTGCTTGGATTTCTGTAACTATGGTAATTGCAAAACTACTTTTTTAAACTAATATAACCCATTATTTTTAAAAGTTTGATAAAATTGGATATAAGGGCGGAAGGGATCATTTTAACTCTCTTACATAATGAATGAATCAAAGGACCTCACTAATAATTTAAGCATCAAACTACTATTACTTCTGTTTGAGTTTTTTTTTAAAAAAAACATCCCTCAAGACATCTGGTGGCAGATAATTCCCCACAGTCTCGTGATTCTGCTCAGCAGTAGACAGGTATGTATCAATTAAATCAGAAGGCTTTATCAAGAACCATGCTCATACTCCCAGATAGCCAAATGAAAACCAGCTGTAATGATTTGTCTTAGCCCATTCACTATGAACAAAGCAATGATTTCAGCTCCCAGAAATTCTGGAAGGTTTAGTCATCTTTTATTTTCAGTCAGCCATTTCCCATTCTCAGCTGGGATTATGGCAATGTTTTGCATAAAACAATTTGTGCCTGCTAATGAGCCACAACTATGCTGTGATAAGCAGGTAAATTCAAGTAGCATTCTAGAATGCTTGGTACTTAAAAGAGAATATGTATGCACAAGGAGCTTCAATTTTGCATGTGTGTTGCTGCACAAATCTCTTACCTTTTTTTTCCCCCCACATCTTTCTACCTGGAAAGATTTGTACTTGTGCCTTAGATTTCAGGTCTGAGCCCAGTTGAAGTTAGCAGCAAAATTCCCCTTGACTTAAAGGGGAATGGTTCACTCTGTGCTGTTGTTACATGAACCTTTGGAAACAGATAAAAAGTGTCTTTATTCTGCAAGTTACTTGAGTACTGTACTAGTACTCTAAACAAATACAACCTATGTCTCGAGGAGTTTTTGACCCATATCTTAGCTTAATGTGTAGTCCTAATATTTCAAGATACTGATTTTGTCCCATTTGATATTATCTGGATGGGTCCACACCAGTACTTTGTAGAATCTAAGCTCGAAGATGTAATGCACAGTATGAATTACTGTCCTCTTTCTTCCTGTTTTCATTATGGTTTCAAAAATATTTAGATCTAATACTTGCTCTTTTACTCCTATAGCATGATTGCTCTTTTTAATGAACAGCTACCCCATTGCTACTCTTCTTTCCATTTGGTAAAAGACCCTAATGATAGGAAAATTCATTTTACTTAGAATGGTGGTTTTATTGTCATGGAGCTCAGCCTTGTACTGGTTTGTAAACTCTATGAATAAGGTGCTATATTTTCAAAAAGTCACATTAAAAAAAATATAAAATAAAAAAAAAATTTAAAAAAGACACAAAATCCCAGCCCTCTAGAAATACTCTTCTCTATAAACAGCTTGAATTTCTTTTAAAGGTCATTCCAGATTCCTTAAGCAGGTCTCTTTTTTAATCAAGTCATCAAAGTCTCTTGTTTCATCAAGTCATCAAAATTCTCTGAAACTCAGGTTTCTGAGGACTCAGACGGATGATGAGATAGTTTGCTTCTAGCCTGCATTTTGAAATAAGTCTCAGAGCATTTCAAAACTAGTAATTTTCATTCTCCATGTACAATGCTACACAAAGCATTTAAAGTGCTTGTGTGGGCACTTCTGAAAGGCTCCTTCACTTGGCACTTTCCCATCTGATTTCAGCAGTATGGGCAGGCCACGTGTTGTTGCAGTGGAAAACAGGAGAGATGCTATTTCAGATGAGAGAGCCAACTGCACACAACTGAAAGGACCGTGGAAGACCCGATTTCTATTTCTGGTCTTATCCCAAGGACAATTGTTCCTGGATGATGCTGGTATCTCACATCAGAGTGCCATGCCACAGTTCTTCCTCTGTAACAAGAGGGCATCTTTTGTAAAGCACTTCACTGGAAACCCTTTGTAGAAAATCACTCCTTGAAAGTTCTCTACCTCTTTTTAAAATTAAAAATCTCTTTGCCTCTGCAACAAAGAATTGGCAACAAACACATAGGTCACGATTTTTCCCCTTGCTGAACATCAGGGAAGATGTTGCCTTTGTTTCTAATGCAAACTGAACTGGGTTTCTAGGCCATGATCCTGCTAGCTCCTCTTGAGTGTGTTTCAATCTGTGATTCAAGGGAATCTCAGTGGATGCACTGACTGAGCATCATCACTTCCAGCAGCCACAACTCACTACTTTCTTCAGTTAGACACAAATTATTTTCCTCTAAAAAGAAAAATGTTCTCAAGACAGCTGCAAATAAGACACAAGTTTCAGTCCTGGGGTATTATTTATGAAATTTTATCTGTTTCTTGGCTCAGATCTCGAGCTGTAGGAAATTGCCACAGATCCATTACAGATCCATTATCATTAAAATAAATAGCAATTGGGAACCAGAGGACACAATGGTTTAGGGGGGGTACCAACTTTCCGCCGCCTATTTGTCTAGACGGCTCCATGATGAGAATTGAATAATACCATTTAGTTTTATTTGAGCTGAAACTTTCCAGCAGCTTTTCAAAGATGACCTTCACAAATATGAAGATACATACATATACATATATATCAAGATCCTTTATTTTCTGGTTTTTTTTTGTGACGTGCAAATTACTGGCATTTCTGTGCATACACAAGAAGAATACCTTAATTTACTATGAATATATGCCAGAGAATGGTTTGTAACTTTATGACTGATGGAAAGTAAGTGTATTTTGAATATTCTTTCATTACACCTGCTAGGTTCTAACTTAATTTTTATATTTCAAAAATTCAAAACTTTGTCATTCTATTTAAATAATAAGATTTATTTCTTATAAAGTCAAATCTATGAGTTTAGATTGTCTCCCTATTTGACTATAAAGAAGTGCTTGTTATTTCTCTATGTGCACATTATGCAAACAGTTACTAAAATTTTGTTTTTCTTCATTCCTGCCCTTTTAGTTGTTTGTTTGTTTTGCTTTATTTTAAAAACAAATGGGAAAACTTTGGAAAGGTTTTGAAATTTGGGGAGAGACCTTTTTAGCAAGCCTTACCCTGCAAGAAATTATTATTTATTTTGTTTAAGAGAAGGGCAAGTTTTAAATTGACCTCCAACCTTTTGTATGGAAGTGTCATTTCAGACGGTACAGGACCTTCTTGTTCAGCAGAAAATGGTACAGTGAGATGGCAGAAACTGGAAACTGAAGTTAAAACAATTATCACAGGTAAAGTAACTGACAAATGAAACAAGCTGATCTAAAGACTTGTGAGTTTTCCAGTTTTTCATATCTCAATTTGATTCTAAATTCCTGCTCTGGCTGAACGAGAAACTTGCTGCAGGGATTATCAGTAATGCTCTATGGCTTACGTTAAGAAGGAACTCAAATTAGCTGGAACGTAACTGCTCCTTCTGTTTTTAAAATCTGTGAATCATCCAAAAAGTTTTTTACGAAACCCACAGAAGACAAGAGTGAAGACTGCAAATATTTCTGAAGGGGGGGAAAAATAATCCCTCTAAAAACCCCCACATATTTATGTGAGGATTTCAGCAATATAAAGTACAGCTGAACTGTCAAATCACTTCTAGACAGAAAAAAACCTGCTAAGAACCTGTAACACCAGTAGCATTTCTGTCACATCCCTCTTTAAGTGCTGTTTTGTGCTGTGTCAGCCTCTCTCCAGCCTTATTCACCCATCAACCAAATTTCTCACTCCCGCACTTCTGTTTTCACTTCCCTTATCATTCTGTTCTTTTGGGTTTGCTTTTTTCTTTTGACATTATCAGGCCCAGCTACAAGAGGCACTTCCCCTAGCACTTCAAGGCAATTGCATATCCTTCCCTTGTGCTCACAGCACGGGCAGTCAGGAGCAGAGTAGAGTCAGCAGGGAAAGACCCCAGAGCCCGAGTGGATGGAGCAACCTAAGCCCCTGCTATCACCAACCACCCTATCACATGTTGGACGCTGCAGCCAAATTAATGAGCATAGTGCTTTCTTCAGGAGCAATCCTGTGTAGCCTTTTCTGTACTCTAGCAGTTCTTCCATTTTATGAGTGAAACTGTGGAAAAAAAATGTAGGCAAACTGGGCAACCAAGAAAAGCATGAACTTGATACCAACATGAGAAAAGCTCTTGCAGAAATGTGCTGAATGTGAAACGCTTAAAGGTTTTTTGTGGGATACAGAAGCCGTAATGCTCATTTGAAAGGTAAGGAGTCAGGTTAAGATTTGTTGCAAAAAAAGTTTGGTTTGCTGACAGACCTGACTGTGTTGGCCTAATTCCCCTCAGTGACTTCAGCAGGTTTGTGGAGTGAGGGAGAGCAGGACCACGCTGCAGGTATGTCTGTCATTTGCTTTGCGTGCAGAGGGTTTTCCCAGGCGGCTACGCCTGGCAGCAGCTATGCACCCCAACCCATCTGGTTGCCCACAGCTGTAGGTTTATTCTTAGTTTCAGGAATGTGAATCCTTGTAGACATGGTAATAGCTTCATGTCAGCAAGGAGACAGGTTTTCCCCTCAAAATATTTCTCTTTGTGGGTGGGTCAGTTTGTGGATGACGTGGATGAGGAGGGTTTAGTAACATCTGATTTCTGAACCACATTAGTCACTTGGGGTATCAAGAAGACTTGCCTGGATCAGACCACTCTTGCTCGTTCTGTAACCTGTAACTACAAGCAATGCACTGTGTTTCATTAAAAACTCTACTCTGGGCATGGGACTGAAGCATAGGATAGAGCCAAACTTCTTCTGCTCTGCAGCCCTGTGAAGAAAAGTGAGAGGCCAAACACTGCAGGCCAGGCTGACTGGGTGGGTGCTGTCTGTCCCCACGTGCTGGCAGAGCTCTGTGTCCCCCTGAGAACTGGTGCTCACGGTGCCGTGCGACTTGTGGCACACAGTGGTACATCAAGGTGGTGTGCTCTGTGGCTCTACCAGCTTTGATCTTTGGAAGATCAGACCTCTCTACAGTCTCTGCTTGCCAGAGCAGGTATTGGCTCCTTGGCTAAGCCAAGGCCATCCGAATAAACTCAGGCAAACAAGAGGACAATAAAAAAATCCTGCGTTTCTCCATCAACTAGGAGGGCAAAGCGTATTTTTTTGACACATTTACCCCAGAAAATCCTGGAAAATGTGCATGCATATTCTAGAAAACTTCTTCCAGCCATTCCACTGCATGGACACCTTCTCTGAGAACAACACGCACCCAAAATTATTCTGCTGTTACCTGGGAAAGGGTTCAGGTCTCAATATAATAAATGTACAAGAACATAATTCAGGCAAGAACACCAAGGTTTCTATTTCTTCCAAAAGTTGATGGATTATAGTTTGCCCATTTAGCCTTTAATATTTATTGCAATGATTCTAAATATCCTGAGTGGTGCTGAACATTCTCCTATCCAATCTCCTTCCTTTGGACATCTGTCTCTTAAATATGTGAATATTATCCCTTATACCTATTAAGCCCTGCTTAGTCAAGCTATTCAGCTAAGTCATTACTAAAAATTCTCTTCTATTTTTAACCTTCAATACTCTTAGGATTTCTTTAATCATTACAAGCTCCAGTTTGTGCCCTGTGACAACATCTCATTAAAATGACCTTCCTGCTAGATCCCTACATAGTACAACCAGTCACTGCTCAGCTGAAGTCAATGAAGGGACTGATTTATGAGATCTGTCTCTTCATTATCTTAATTGCTGTTAACTGATCCTTCAGTGAAAATGAGAATAGGAAAGGTGAAAAAATCACATGGGAATAAGATAAAATATATTATGAAGATGAACAGGTTTTCTACTTTGCTGAACACAAGTTCTTTGCTCAGAAGACAACTCCTGGGGAAATTTGGATATGTCAATAGCGTTCAAAGAGTTTCTAAATGAGCTGTAATATATGACAAATTTCTGTAACAAGCAAGCAAATTTGCACCAATTAATGATGCTAAAAACAAGAATCTGTTGCTTTTAAGAACATATGCAAACTCCTTTTCGGTTAGTTGCCAAAATCTAGCTGACTTTTCTATGTTAGTGGAATCACTCAATTTTGTCAAGGAATGTGGCTGAAAACATGTATCCTTTTGTGATGCAAAGCCACTGTAACTTCAAACAGCAGCAGAGCTCCATACAAGCTATTTGCTGTGTGATCTTTGAAGAGCTGAACTCACCCGCTGTCAGAAGATAACAGACAACTGTTGTTCAATTTGCCCATGAATCTGACATTGTGTAATATTGTTAGTAGACTTTTTGCCAAGAATGCTAGCAATAAATTGAATGTAATGAAATGGAAAGTCAAACATCTTAGGAATGATTTATATAGAGATAAGTCTGCTTTTTGAGGAAGGACAACGAACTGGTTTCTCAGACCAGTCTGACAGTGTCCATATCAAAAATGAAATAATCTAAGCCAAGCAAAGCATAGTACTGCCAGGGTTCTAAAGGATGAGGAGAAAAGTAATAATTCATGGAAGTCCTATTGAAACAAGCAGACTAATCCATCCACATAAGGTGCCTTTCACTATTTCATATATTGTACCTCCACAGTGTTCCAGTAATATAGTGACAAAGGACAATGCAAACAAGAAGCTTAGGGAAATAAAACTGTGTCTCCCTTGAAGTTAAAGTAAAACTTCACCATTTTCAGAATCAGGATTTCATCCTTGAGTGTTTTTATTTTCAGGAATTCGCAGTGAGGAGGTGCCTGGCTTTCAGCACTCAGCCTCTCTAATTGTCTGCTCTTAAAAAAAAAATTGTATTATCAGATTTAAAGAGATTTAATACCTAGCTCCACTGGCTTCTTATCTATTTCAGAAACTTTCTAAAAGTAGTAACTAAAATAAATAACTTTGCTTGTTTCCATCATAACTGGGGCACTGTCTTCATACATTCTTTCTTCCGTCTCCTTCCTCTATCCACCCTGCACTAGCATTCTTTCATTGCTCATTCTGGTTAGGGTTAATGTGAGGACTATTTCTTCTTCCCCTTTCACTGCCTCTGTTCAAGGTTTAGTTGAAAGTGACTGTTTCTTCTAGTCAATATAATAGCAAAGAGCTTTTATTGTTTCACTCAGGTATGTCACTTGGAAAAGAAGAGGTATTGTCCAGGATACACAATACATTCAAGACCTCCTTAACACCCAACACTACTCTTTCAATCCCTTTAGGGATACAGGCAAATATATACCCCTAAGAAGGGCAGCAAAAATGTTTCCTAGTGTTTGCAGGCTTTCAGAGAAAAGCCTGTTAAAATTCAAGGGAATCTGTCAACATAAATGATAGAATCCCAGAAGACAAGAGGGGGATTAGCCTGACAAAACATCTACCTGTGTCAACAGTGAAACAAAGCTCTGTCAGACACTGATCCAGGCAACTCAACAGCTGTGCTCCAGCATCACCACCTCCCCCACTGACAGCTGGGCGTGCTTGCAATATGTGTCTGCTTCTGCTCCACACCAGGCAAGGGATGCAGAGATCAGTGCTACTGTGGCTCCCTGACAGCTCTGCCTACGGACTTTGCACCAAAAGCATGGACTGTGCTATAAATGCTTTACTCTCCCTTGCTGCAAATAGATAAAGATTTTATTTCTCCCAAGAAGACAGTCTTACTTACTTGGGATAGCGTCTCTGCTGAAAGATGGGCAGAATCTCTGTATCTTGATTTGAATGTAGAAGCAGTAAATCCCGAAATCTTTCTGTCAGGACAAAGAAAAAAAAAAGAAGAAAAGAAAAAAAAAAAGAACAAACCCAGACTGTGACTCTGCATTATAAGTTCAGGCCACAAGTAAGCAAGCAGTATATCAGTGAATTCTCTTCTCCAGCAACATTTAGCAGAGGACAAAACTAAGTGATAGGGACTAATGATCACTGTTTCCTGTGAAACCTTTTAATATTTTAAAATGTATTTTTTTTTCATCTAGTACTGAATTCTAGTAGTGCCTATAAGTTTCTGAGGTCTGCACAGAGGTCTTCTGGTTATCATGCACAGACAGCCATCAGCAGTCCCTGCCTTGAAGGGACTAGTTAGTCTTTAGCTAGTCTAAACAGAAAGGAGGAGCCCCTAAGAATTCACCAGCTACTCAAGGATCACAGTAGTCTAAACAAACATAGATTAATTAATTCATCTAAATTAAACTGCAGTACAAATCCTTCAGTAACTGACTCATGTTTCCAAGGATGCTTGGAAGGCTGGATTGCTTTTGTGTCTTTGCTATCAATTTTAAAAACTGCATGGTAGGGTTATCTGCAGGAGGTGAAACTTTTGTAACTTTATTTCACTGACCACCGAATGAAGGGGTGGTTGTAGTTTGCATAGCTGCCTTTCTCTAGAGGTGGTTAGACAGTACATCAAGTGGAATCTGTAGGACCTTCTATCAGTCCCAATTTCTCAGTTGTGAAAGATGGAAACCTCCCCAAAATTCACATGATACCCAGATTCAGGGATAAAATAGGATTTCCTACCCAGATCAAATTCCTTTAGTACATCCTGTAGCTCTCCATAGCATGGGACATGTTTTGTTTCCTTCTTTCCTGCCATCACCTGCGACTTTAATCTGTCCTGCAGCCGCACAAAATCGATGCCGTTTCCACCTCCTACCCTTCCTTCAATACTTTGTAACTGTGGCTGAAAGTCTTCAGCTACAGATACCACCCTTCTTTTGCTAAACCACAGTTTGTAGCCTGTGTTGTGTGTGGCAGCTGTACCATGGATTTCTCTAAACTAACTCTCTCCCACAAAAGTTTTCATTCTGGAAACTGAACCTGAGGGTGAGTGTCCTCCTCCTCCTCTTAGATTCCTACATATCTTAAAATATCCTCTAACACCAAGTTTATGGATAAGGAAATTACAGGATAAAAAAACAAAACACATTTAGTTTTATGTTATGTTCTGTTATCAAAACTAAACTCCACTAATTTGGATATAATTCTGCTATGTAATCTCTAAGGTGGAAAGAAACCCACCCTAACCATACTTCATAAAGTAGTAATACCTTGAAAAAAAGCACAGTAAATTCAGAAAGAAAACTCTCTTGTTTAGGCCTCAGTTTTAAAGGTCAGCTGTCTCACACCACTAGTCTTTTCTCAGCTGGCTAAGATGCATTGCAAACACCTTGGATAAGATACCAGGATCTGCCAGTGAAGAAAGAAGGGCTTATCTTTGTTCTTTTATTTCTAAAATTTCTATTTACCTTTTCATATTCAATTCTGAAAGAAATAAGCACTCCTATCTCCAAAATTCTTACCATATCTTCAAAATGTAACTTAGCCTTCCTGCACCTAAGTAGAACAAAGACCAGATGTGGCCAACAAAAATAAATGCAATAAATGCAATGCTGCAAAGATGAAAGTTAAATCCAGTGAGTACCTTTCAGGAAACAGCCTGCTCCCTGTCTTGAGGAAAAGCTTGCCATTATGGCTACTTCTTGACCTCTGCTTGAATTTTTGGGAAGATGGAGAAATTTACTTTTCTTTCAGTCTTCTGGTACATGGCAATAGGCTGTACACACACATGCTCCACCATCCTTAAAGATGATACATTACCACCTTCAACAGCAACGGACAAGAACTGAAAGGCTTCAGAAAGCTTTCACTGATGCAAAATATCCCCTTATGTTTCAGAGCCAGCACGTTGACTGCCCCCTCTGCTTCAGTAATCTCCCCACACAACCTAAGCTACTGCTGCATTTCCAGGCACCCTTTACAAAAGCCTTTGTTTGAACAACAGCCTCTGTGTGTGCCCAGTGGTGGAATGAGAGGAAGTTGACAATGGCAAACACTGAGTGACAGCACTTCTTTCCTTGACTGGAGGATTTCGATCTCTCGAACAGGGTGCGAGACACCGCGATTAAGGATCTGTCTCTGCCCTGGCATGGCTGATTTACTTCTGAGGGCCTGTAACCAGGTGTGACAGTGATGTAAAACATGGAGAGACAGCTCTTAGTTCAGTGCTGCTCAACACCACATTACAGGTAGGCGAGTGAAGCTGGTTTCTCAGATCTTGGTAAGGATCTGTGACTCTCCCAGGAGAGACAAAACACATTTCAGTGAGTGTGCAGATATGTCCCATCCCATTGTTCTGTCTGAGATGGATATCACCCAGGCAGAAAGCCATATTGCATCTCTATCTCCTACTCTGTGACTTCTTCTTTTGCTGCTGCCCTTTCACATTGATCAATGCCACTTGGCTGCACTCCAGGACTCAATTCAGCAAAGAGTGATCTTGAAAATATTTTGAATAGTAATGTGACAGGGCTGGCCAGTACTGGAGCAAAAGCAGCCAAGTTATGGCATCTGAAATTGCCCTGAACAGTTTTCCTACTAGATCTTGTTTTAGTTAAAGTCAACTTTTTTTTCCCCCACGCTATGGCAAATTTCCCAGGCAGATGTATTTTCTTTTCACCATATGACTTTACTCATTTTTCCATGTGGTGTGGTTTAACCTCAGCCAGCACCCAAGCTCCACACAGCTGCTCACTCACTCCCCCCACAGTGGCATGGGGGAGAGAATCAGGGGAGTAAAAGCAGGAAAACTCGTGGGTTGAGACAAAGATGGTTTATTAGGATAGACAAGGGGAAAAATTATAATCATGGCAGTAATAATAAAAATAATTAGAATACACAAAACAAGTGATGCACAATGCAATCGGCTCACACTTGCCAACCAATGACCAGCCAGTTCCTGAGCAGCAGCTCCTGGCCAGCTTTCCTCACAGTTTATGCACTGAACATGATGCCATATGGTATAGAACATCCCTATGACCAGCTGGGGTCAGCTGACCTGGCTGTGCCCCTCTCAACTCCTTCTGCCTTCCAGCCTTCTTGCTGGCAGGGCATATAAAAAGGAAAAGTCCTTATCTTAGCATAAAGACTACTTGGCAACAACTAAAATATCACTGTGTTATCAACCTTATTCTCATCCTAAATCCAAAACACAGCAATGTTCCAACTATTAGTAAGAAAACTGACTCTGTTCCAGCTGAAACCAGGACACCACAGAAATACAATATATGGCACTGTTGCACCTCATCTCAAACCCATCCTACAACTTCTCCCAGCACATTTAACCTCCATGTCCTGTAAATGCTCTTAGGAGAAATGGCATGCAGAAATCTTTGGGACTGATTTGACCCATGGGGCCATTGTGTACACGTGTCACTTTTCAGCTCTATGACATTTTCCAATTACACATATGTGTGCATAGTACCAAAGTCACTCCAGTACAAATGACACTACTGCCTTTAAGGACTATCCATCAAGGTGATGAGGGAGGTGACAAGAGCCTTGGCAGCTACTGACAGCATGGGTGCTTTTGGTGGCCTTACAAAAGTAAATCTGAGAAGACTAATGCTTTACAAGAGAAGGCTCTTCAATTCACAAGAAAAAAGTCAAATCATAGCTTCCTAAAGGGGAGAGAATGTTTTCAGAAAGCTAAGACCTTGTTCTAATTCATGTTACAACAACAAGTGAAAGACTTGAGAACTAATGAAACCAATAATTGCAGCATTTTTACATTANTACCTTTCAGGAAACAGCCTGCTCCCTGTCTTGAGGAAAAGCTTGCCATTATGGCTACTTCTTGACCTCTGCTTGAATTTTTGGGAAGATGGAGAAATTTACTTTTCTTTCAGTCTTCTGGTACATGGCAATAGGCTGTACACACACATGCTCCACCATCCTTAAAGATGATACATTACCACCTTCAACAGCAACGGACAAGAACTGAAAGGCTTCAGAAAGCTTTCACTGATGCAAAATATCCCCTTATGTTTCAGAGCCAGCACGTTGACTGCCCCCTCTGCTTCAGTAATCTCCCCACACAACCTAAGCTACTGCTGCATTTCCAGGCACCCTTTACAAAAGCCTTTGTTTGAACAACAGCCTCTGTGTGTGCCCAGTGGTGGAATGAGAGGAAGTTGACAATGGCAAACACTGAGTGACAGCACTTCTTTCCTTGACTGGAGGATTTCGATCTCTCGAACAGGGTGCGAGACACCGCGATTAAGGATCTGTCTCTGCCCTGGCATGGCTGATTTACTTCTGAGGGCCTGTAACCAGGTGTGACAGTGATGTAAAACATGGAGAGACAGCTCTTAGTTCAGTGCTGCTCAACACCACATTACAGGTAGGCGAGTGAAGCTGGTTTCTCAGATCTTGGTAAGGATCTGTGACTCTCCCAGGAGAGACAAAACACATTTCAGTGAGTGTGCAGATATGTCCCATCCCATTGTTCTGTCTGAGATGGATATCACCCAGGCAGAAAGCCATATTGCATCTCTATCTCCTACTCTGTGACTTCTTCTTTTGCTGCTGCCCTTTCACATTGATCAATGCCACTTGGCTGCACTCCAGGACTCAATTCAGCAAAGAGTGATCTTGAAAATATTTTGAATAGTAATGTGACAGGGCTGGCCAGTACTGGAGCAAAAGCAGCCAAGTTATGGCATCTGAAATTGCCCTGAACAGTTTTCCTACTAGATCTTGTTTTAGTTAAAGTCAACTTTTTTTTCCCCCACGCTATGGCAAATTTCCCAGGCAGATGTATTTTCTTTTCACCATATGACTTTACTCATTTTTCCATGTGGTGTGGTTTAACCTCAGCCAGCACCCAAGCTCCACACAGCTGCTCACTCACTCCCCCCACAGTGGCATGGGGGAGAGAATCAGGGGAGTAAAAGCAGGAAAACTCGTGGGTTGAGACAAAGATGGTTTATTAGGATAGACAAGGGGAAAAATTATAATCATGGCAGTAATAATAAAAATAATTAGAATACACAAAACAAGTGATGCACAATGCAATCGGCTCACACTTGCCAACCAATGACCAGCCAGTTCCTGAGCAGCAGCTCCTGGCCAGCTTTCCTCACAGTTTATGCACTGAACATGATGCCATATGGTATAGAACATCCCTATGACCAGCTGGGGTCAGCTGACCTGGCTGTGCCCCTCTCAACTCCTTCTGCCTTCCAGCCTTCTTGCTGGCAGGGCATATAAAAAGGAAAAGTCCTTATCTTAGCATAAAGACTACTTGGCAACAACTAAAATATCACTGTGTTATCAACCTTATTCTCATCCTAAATCCAAAACACAGCAATGTACCAACTATTAGTAAGAAAACTGACTCTGTTCCAGCTGAAACCAGGACACCACAGAAATACAATATATGGCACTGTTGCACCTCATCTCAAACCCATCCTACAACTTCTCCCAGCACATTTAACCTCCATGTCCTGTAAATGCTCTTAGGAGAAATGGCATGCAGAAATCTTTGGGACTGATTTGACCCATGGGGCCATTGTGTACACGTGTCACTTTTCAGCTCTATGACATTTTCCAATTACACATATGTGTGCATAGTACCAAAGTCACTCCAGTACAAATGACACTACTGCCTTTAAGGACTATCCATCAAGGTGATGAGGGAGGTGACAAGAGCCTTGGCAGCTACTGACAGCATGGGTGCTTTTGGTGGCCTTACAAAAGTAAATCTGAGAAGACTAATGCTTTACAAGAGAAGGCTCTTCAATTCACAAGAAAAAAGTCAAATCATAGCTTCCTAAAGGGGAGAGAATGTTTTCAGAAAGCTAAGACCTTGTTCTAATTCATGTTACAACAACAAGTGAAAGACTTGAGAACTAATGAAACCAATAATTGCAGCATTTTTACATTATTTTGATTTGCAATCGGTAGTTGATCAGTAGAAATAAATCAAGTCACATTCTTTTCATTACTTGGATAATTTTAGAGAGGTGTCTTCCAAAACTGAGTCCTGTTTCCTGTGATGCTTATGTCTACGTGTTGGTCTGAGTCATTAAAATAAAAAAGGAATTAACATTTACTTAGCCAAGGTTGTTACTTCTATAAACTGGCAATTACCTTCTCTGTTCCTCACTGTATTCATGCAATTTACATGAGTTTAAGTCTGTACTAGCTAAAGGATTGTTCACATTGTTCTGAGATCAGCTACACCACTGACTGTTTTGCAGCTCTGCTGAGTGTGACACTGCAGCCTGTCTCACTGATGCTCCCATAAGTCTGCCCACTGGACAAAGTTCTCAGAGACGTCAAGAAGGGTTGCACAGACACATCTTATGCTCAAACTTATGTTTTCAATACGATGAGGGCCTCAGCTTCCTCCTGGCTTTCATTTTGAATGTACAATTCCTTCCAAATCCTTTACCAGTGAGAAGTCCTCAGATAAATTTAGGCAGTCTCATTGAGACCATACATGTTTAGCTAAACATGCAGCAGAGTTAGTTTCCTGTGATGACTAGAGACTGGTTGTAATAACACAATGCCCTGTCCTCCTAAATCAGGAAGGCTGCAGACTATAAAAAGAGAAAGTTTGCCATTGAAATCTTCATGGATTTAACCTGTCCTATACCTGTATATACACTTTTCTTCTCTGTCTTTTATTTAATTTTTCTTGTCTCTATTCTGCATTTTGTTCCTCCTCCCCCTTCCAGCAAAATATATTCACAAGTCAGCTACTGGAATCTCAGTTATAAATGCCCTTACCATCTTTATGGTAATACATGTTACACCAAGCCAGTTAATCTACAAGGACAGAAGGTTGCATTTCAAGGCAAATTTTCCCTTTAAAATATTTAGATTAATGCCATATTTGTTCTCAAACAGAATGAGGCTGTGCTCAGTATGGTGAGCTGACAGTAATGTCAGAAAAATGAGAGCAAGAATGGGCATATGGTCTGAAGGTCACTCAAACCGATTACACAGTCAAGTTTCCTTCTTCCAGGATACACTATTGCAGAAGGGGAAAGAGAGACAAAGGAAATTTCTGCAATATTTTAATATCTGGGGCTTCTCAAAGCAAAGAAAAATAATTTGTATAGAAGGTCCCTGTGAGTTAAAACACATTATTATTCACATTCTGTAGACAGAAACACACTGTGGCATAAAGAGCACTGGCCTTGTTTTTTAAAGCTGTCACGTCCCTGAAGCTCTTATTTCCTTAGCACTCCAAAAATTATGCCAAAAGTCACACACTGCAGTTGTGTAAGGTTTGACTTTAAAAGTCAGGTTTTGTGGTTGTCTTTTCTTGCTCCTTCTTGTTACAAAATACCTTCAGAAAGTAACAGCAAAGTCACTCCACTTTCACTGTGATTTCACTCTGCTGAATTCCAAGGGTCTTGAAAAATCCCTGCTCCTTCAGAGTTTGATGGGTATGAACCTATGAGGTCACAGCACTACATAACTGAAGTCTGAGACATTACTGCTTTGTTTATCCCAACCACCTTTTACCCAGCCCCTCCAGACCATTTTCTGAACCTCCAATAAAAAAAGGTTAAATTACATGCAATCAACTCAATTAAGGACACTGTAAAACTGATGGCAATTGACTTAGAAGGATAAGGATTTTTTTAATACTAGTTTTATGGATTTTTTTAAAGAATTAAGTTAATAAGAATAAATAGAAATGTGATGAGAAAGCAATCAGAGTGGGAGAACGGAATAGCTTCATCAGTTATAAAGTACAGAAATTGCAGGTCAGCAGCCAGCCAAGCTGTCAACCAAATGGTCTATCCATAGTGACACTCTTCTACATTTGGATATTTTGTACTCATGATTCTGGAATTACCTCTTCTGCATTCATTGTTTTGTTTCTCAAAACAAATATCAGTCCCACCTTTCACCACAAGGACACTTCTAAGTCCTGCAATTTCAAACAAAAATCTGCCTACTTTTCTTCAAAATGCACAATGGTCTGGACACCTTTCATGTCATAAAAAACAACTTGCAATAATTAAAACAAAATAAATTTAAAAATAAGTCAGCTTCCTTAAATCTGCTGATGATATTAAATAGGATTTGAGATCCACTAATCTACTTGTTTTCAAGCTCTGTAAATTTGGAAATGCTGTCATAAGTAATTTCATAGTGCCTTGTAAAAATAAAAGGCATTTAAGAGGAAGTCTTTGCCAGTTAAGGGCTATAAAACTGTGATGAGCAACAAGATGGCATAAAAATGAACTGTCTGATATTTTAGTTTGACCTGTGGCTTATTAATGGCCAAAGTTCCTGAAGATAAGGAGCTATCACTCCTCTCCTCTTGAAGAGTCAGTGCTACAAATATCCTCCATCAGACTAAAAGGAGAGGAAAAAAAGGATGATGAGTTAATGTTGATGATCTAAAGGTTCCAAAATGATTATATCATCAGCCTTGGAATTCCCCTGAAACATACATATTTTGCTGATAGAGACAGGCTTTCTGACAAGATTGAACTTCCATCTTTCTCAGTCCATTAAACCTCATGAAGTTTAATTCTCCTGTTTTTTCACCACCATTTCATTCCCTCCTGATCAGTCATCTGGCTAATTAGAGCCATTATTTACAGAGCTACTGAAACCCCCTGGAAACTAGTGAAAACTCAGAAAGTTGAAAACTATATATAAATGTTTTGCTGTTTATATTTATTTAAGAGAAATAGAGAAGCGTTTACAGAAAGGCAAGAGGACTCTTCATTTTCTAAGGTAGATGAATAAACAGTGCTCATCCTTCCTTTCAACATTTTCCTTTACATGACTTTATTTAAGCAGAGAGGGAAAAATAAGGAACTGAACCAATGATTACATAGGTCTGCAGTGAACTTGCAACCACTCTGGACCTGCAGAAGAGTCCTCCTTTCTTTAAAGAAAGTCTGTGTATGCTCTTCTTTCCCTCCTAACCTGCCTTTGCATCCTAAAAAGCTCCTTCTCTTTTCTCTAGCTGTGTGCTTACCAGTTCAAAATTGTTCTCCCTCCCTGATTCCAGCATCAGCAAATCCTTTTCCTGCCGGAATTCTAGGTGCTTTCTTGTGTCCTTAAATTGTCCCAACTACTACATCAAAATTAGCTTAGACAGATTTATTTCTAACTAGATCTCCCTTATTTACACTATAATCACACATCCTGCATGATTTAGGTGAGTATACCCATATATCAGTCAATGAAAAAACAGAGTAAAAGGCAGTTCTTGTCCCAGGAACCCTAAGAGGTTGGAAGGTGAATGGTGGGAAGGAAAAAGCATCACTTGTTTTGTCTGAAAACAGGGAGGAGAGATTCTGAGGACTGTTTTTAGACTGCATTTTGTAGACTGACCTGACAAGAGATCACTGAGTGGCCCTGGCTGCCCATTAGTCACACTGCCAGACCCGGGTTCCCCAGGCAGCCAGGGAGGAGAAGCAGACACAACACCAAATTCAAGCACTCTTGATGCTCACTGCTGAGTTAGAAATCCTTCTGAATGTTACACAGCAACTGCCTAGCAGAGCTGGGAATTGCCTGACTGCTGGAGCTCAAAACCACTGTCTTTAGTCAAGGAACATCTTTTGCCTTTGAGATACTTAACTATACTTGAAGACTTATTTCTGTCATGAGAGTAGAGCTCATTCCACAGCTCAGCACTTACAAAGTGCAACAGTAAAACACAGCTTCTAAACAACACAAAACTTCAACTTTAAAAAATACCTTTATAAACACATGCTCTGAAGGTAATGTTATTTATGCAGATTTTTTATAGCACTGCATTCTACAGTTGCTGCCTTTGGCCATGAGCTGTACTTCGCTTTTTGAATTCCCCATGAGCAAACGCAGGGAGGCTCAACTACCATTTCCTTCACTAGTGCTGCACTTTCCTCTTTCACAACATGCCAGAAGAAATAATTAGGCGTCAGTATATCCTTTTGGGCTTTAAGATAATGTTGTGACACTTGATCTAAAACGTCCTTACATTCATAGAAAGAGAAAAAAAATACTCAAAGTATGCAAAGCAGGGGGGATTCAATTCATTCTCTCTGTAACTCGTGATCTGATACAGAAACTGGAGAAAGCCCAACCTTTCAAAAGCTATATGGAATTTTTTAACACTGAAATGGAGCTACTATCCAGCTGTGCAATTACTGCAATACTATCCAGCTCTGCACATCTCCAGAGGGTTTGCCTCTAAAAGGCTGAGCAAAGGCACAATTCATCAGGCTGTACTGATTCATACCAAGGCCCCACTACTCTAATATCTGGATTAATTTGTGGACACCTCTATGGAAGAATGACCATAGGGTAGGACCCTTCTGCTTTCAACCTTTTCTATGTCAGTGCATCTCCAAAGGTGGTTTGTCTATTAAGAAATTCTTAGACCTCTCTTTAAAGCACTGGTCCAGTCCCCATGTAAACTTAATCCATTCTACACTCTTTGACAAGGAATTATATGAATTTCTCACTTACTACATGAAGATTCATCACATTATGTTTGCTCTGAAATCTCACTGACTATTTGATGGCAAAAAACGCTGATACTGGCAGAAACTGTGAACAGTCAGGCCCCATCCACCCACTCTTCCAGTATTATGCATGATTTTGCACACTGTGGTTATGTTCCTCTGAATTATATCTTTTTCAGGCTAAAGAATCCCTGCATAGTTATCTCATGTTTGAAGCCTCTCCACGCTTTTGATCATCTTTGCTGCTCCCTCCTGAGCCCTGGCCAGTGTCAAGTCTGAGTGATGAAGACCAGACCTACACACAGGATTGAAGGCCTGGTAGCACCACAGAAACACCCATCAGCTGCAGTCATCTCCTTGGCTTTATTCTCTACTCCACTCCTAATAATTTTTCTCTTTATTGCTGCTGAGCACTAAGCTGATGTCTTCATGGAAATAGTTATCATGACTCCAAAGTGTTATTCTTGGGCTGCCATGGTCTCATCATTGCCAGCCATGTGTATTAGCCTGTCACCAAATATATTAAACACCAGAACATACCCACATGCATACATCCACTGGTATTTTTAGCCAGGTCTATAAATAGGTTTGCAAGTGCAATATATTTTATGCATTTGAACAGGCTACAAGAACTCTTCATTAAACTGATTTATATGGCAGCCACAAAATAATGGAATTAATCCTTTCCAAGACTGAAATTTTGTACCATAACAAAACCACTACCAGTCACTGTGAACTCATTCTTGGGCTTTTGCCTATTCATATTTGGTGTCAATTTAAACTGTAAGCATGGGATCATTTCTAACACAGACACAATTTCATCATTCTCTCAAATGTGCAAATAAATTACTGTATAGCTATAGGATAATTGAAGGCAGAAGAAATCTTTGGAGATTATCTAGTCCTGCTCTAAGCATGGTTAGAAAGAGCAGGTTGTTCATGGCCATGTTCAGATGGGTTTTATGTGTCTCCAAGGCTGGAACTAGATATCTTAAAGGTCTATTCCAGCCCAAACCATTCCACGATTCTAGGATATAATCAGCAGGTTCGCTTGTGAAAAAAATACGAATAGCAATATTTTGTGCTGTTCCCATTGATTGCCACCTTTGGATAAAACTGCAAACCAGTGTCTGTTTGACAAGAGGGACACAGCTGGTTAAGAGACAACTGTCCCCACAGCTGATAGACACGCAGTCAAGACACTGCCCTACAATACGCTTCAGACAGGCTGGGCAGCTTAAATACTGGCTTCTCTTGGCTGGGGTGGGGGTGGGAGGAGAAGAGGAAATGCCAAAGAATAAGGGAGTTTGCAAAAGAGAACGGGAGTTTCCTTGTTAATTCACCCTCACTCACAGCCTTGGAATATAAAGTAGAGGTGGCCCTACCCTGATCCCTCTGGCAGCAACCTTGAGCAGTGCTGCTGGTCACTGATGCTGCTAATCACCAAGGCTTAGCTGACCTCAGAGGGATCATCAGGCATAACTTGGCCTTGCTCACAGCCAAGTTGTGTGGATATCTGCAGGGAAGGTGCTAAGTTGTTCCCAGAGGGCCAGAGGGAAGCTGCAATGTGCTGGATGCTGTGCTCAGAGAGAACAGCGCTGACAGAAACCCTGTGTGGGAAAAGCCTGTCCAGCCAAACCCTTCGCTGAACTGGACTGCTAGAAATAACACTGGTGTGCAAGTAAGAAACAAGAGCAGAAACAGGGTACTAAGGGACTCCACTGATATCTAAAAATCATTCCCCCTGTGTTTTCTGCTGCCTGTCTCTTTCAGAGGACACACACAAATTCCTCTCTAAAAGCACTAGTTACACTGAGGCATTATACAGGATAATGTGATCAGAGCTCAGCTGGATCCTATTTCCTATATAAATTTTGCTAGCCAGCTGGGGATGATCCACTGGGAAGAAATGTACATTTTTTCCAAAGATCTAATCATATCTGAGGCTCCATTTCTTATAACATCTCTCACAGGGCAATATCAAAACCTTAGCAGGAAATCATTTGAATGACTGACAAATGAAATGAGCCATTAGATACTGTTTTCCTAATTTATTTTTTTTTGATAGGTGTTAAAACGTAATACACACAATTAGAAAAGGTGTCCAAAGCATGGTTTAATTTCACCCTGATGTGAGCAATTCTGTTATTTCTTCTTACATTTGAATTAGACAAGTCATTCTTGAGAACTTAAGCCAGACAACTGCCTGAATATAAACTAGTACATACAACCTAGTTTGGTTGTTTTCATTTATTCTTAATTAAGAATTTCTTACAAATATCTATATTTGTTGACTTAGCACTAGCTTTTGTGTAGACTTCCATTAAAATATGCCACGGGATTTTCTACAGGATTGTCATCTCCATCTTTCAACTATAATGTTATGAACATAATGAAATATTAAATAGACATTTTTTTTCATGACAGAAAGGCTGTTATTACTCAAGTCAGTAGAAAAAGTATTCCCAGCCTTGAATGGGAGAAGAAAGCTGAAAAATTTTCCTATGCAGTACTGAACTGGTAACTATTCTCTAGAACAAAGAACAAGTGGCTTAACATAATTTGGATCAAACAGTTCCTCACATCACTGTGAGGAAATGACTTGGCACATCTTTTTCTGAAAAAGTGATTTTGTGAACTCCTCTAAGTATCAACTATCATTAGATGTCAGTTACCTGTCATGACCTGGCATAGAACAGCACCTTAATGCACCATCACAAACTCAGCAACACATAACAGCACAGAAATTATAAAATCCTCTTCATGCACATGGCACATTCTGGTGCATATGTTCTGGAAAGTATGGGACACTTTTAAAGAAACTGTCTTTCTTAACAAATTTTTAGATTAAGGAACTGCTGCTTTTTTTGGAAATTGCACTGAGAAAATTTCATTTGCCATGGTTTTTAATAACAGGGCACAATTAGCATAATCCCCTCAACCCACTAAAAAATGAAAACATCAAATAACAGAAATTATAAAAATGCCTTTAATTACAAATTCTGCTTTTTTCAAACCAGTCACAGCTAAGCTCAAGAGACACTCAGCTGACACAGTGTAAGTGAAATCCTTGAGGGAAAGCCCTGTGCCGTCAGGCTGGCACCAGTCACTTGGCAAAGCACAGCAAAGCACCACAGCTTTGACTCTGAAATGTGTGTGGGTGTCTGTGGCATTTTCATTTAGGAAATGGCACTTACAGTGTGTTTAGTGAATAAGGGAATATGTTAAATTTATGACAGAAGATAGTCCTTAAAGCTGCTTGTTGCAGTGAAGAGCACAAACTGCCCACTGATTTATTTTAATTTCATATAACATGAGGAGGCTTTCTGGAGGCTGTCAGTGTACTTGTTATCATTGACAGTACAGTGAAATCCTCACAGCAGACACTTGAGCAATACCCAAAATAGCCAATAAGCTCTGAAACTCCTCCTCTCCCCAAAATCCCCCTTCAACACTGAAAGAAGTTGCTGTCACCTCCACTGAGTGCCTTTCTCCAAAACATATAAAAACACTAATGTGTTTAATTGGATCCACAGACTTTCCAGGCTCTCTCCCTAGCACAGAAGCATTCTCTTATTCATGATCATGGTGTTCACTACAGAATTTTAAGTTTTACTTACATTTTATCTTAAAAATTTTCTGATTCCAGGTAAGTCACAAGTCTAAGCAGTCATCCACTCATTATCAGCTTCTACATACAGAGAAGTTTCCCTTCAAATTTCTAAAAACACAGTGACGCTTTCTGTAAACCACCATCCAAATTCTACTCTCTGTAGATGGTCAAACACCTCCCATCAAACTTGTTTATCAAAGATATTGAAATTATAAGAGGAAAAAAAGGTATTAAAATTTAAAAATCACACCCAAATGCTGAAAGTTTAGGGATATGTGTGGGCACGTATATATAAATAAAATGCAGTACTTCATGCAAGTCATAGTTAAGTTTTCTCACATGCCCATCTCTTTTCCCAGTTTCCCTGCCAGAAACTGCACTCTGTCTGCCAAGATGTGCGTGTGTCTCTCTCCAGGAGAGAGTGAGACCATGGCACATTACAGCAAATATACTCTAAGCTGGGAACCCAGCCAAGTGAAGATAAAGAAAGCTGGAGACATACAAATCCTAAGCATCAGTTGAGAGAGCATTAAGAAGTGATATTTTTGGCTTTCAGACAGTATTCTTGACCATATTAATTTTTTGAGAAACAATTAGTAATTTTCTATTAAAAAGTTAAATAAGCTTTTTTTTAAAATAAAAAAGGTGTTATATTTTATATTTTATTCATTCACTAGGCAATTTTATTGGTGATATTTCTCAAGGAAAAAACTTGCTTTAAAAAGTAATCAGGAATATCGTTTCATTCCCTTCTCTATGCTTTGACTTCGCTGCAACTTTGTCAAACCTGCTGAAGGCACTGCATGCCTGGAAGACAACCTGCTCTTTTCCAGCTGTTTCAGCTGATCTAATGAAAGATATTACTTCTTCCTAGAAAATCTCCCTCTCATGAAATATTATATCATTATAATGCACTTTGGTTTTATCTGCTACAAATGTTACAAAGTATATTAAAAAGAAGAGTCATGATATCCTTTTTGAAACAAGCTTCTGACACTTTGTCCCCATTTTGAGGAAAAAAAGCTTTAAAGAGGAAGAACAGGAACATGCCAGAGCTGCAGATATTTGGGTTATAATATCAGTGAAACAAAATATACACTGCAGCCTGCTTGTCAGCTGCTGCGCTTCATTCCAAAGGTCTATTTATTGCTGTCACAGCAGAGTCTACTCCATGTACCACAATGCAACCTCCTTTGCATTTTGGAAAGTGATTTCCAGGCTATGAATTCCCTCCTACAGTTTCTCCTCACAGCACTTTAGTTAATACTGAGATAATGGAATTCTTTGTCTCACTAAGAAATGCCACGTTCAACATGTAGCAGCCACTATTTCAAGTCTCCCTCAAAACTGGGATGCACTAGTAATTAAGTTACCTTGCTGCATCTTAAACTTTATAGTATATTATATTTAAAGCATTTTGGCCTCACTACCTTTTGTAATTTAAGGACCTGATGAAAGGA
Source organism: Notiomystis cincta (assembly GCA_013398075.1). Classification (NCBI taxonomy): domain Eukaryota; kingdom Metazoa; phylum Chordata; class Aves; order Passeriformes; family Notiomystidae; genus Notiomystis; species Notiomystis cincta. The sequence continues at coordinate 630,615 of VZRX01005343.1, read as the reverse complement.
AAAAAATTGAGGTTTAATTACAAATTAATTTAGTAGACTGATGCTCACAAAAGGATACCTTTGTATTAAAACATGGATTGTACTGGCCACTGGGAACTTGCCTCCACCTCAGTGTTCTGCACTGGGGTATCCAGACTTTGACCCACAAGGTTCAAAGTTGACTACAGAGCTGTGAGCAGCATGTACTTTTGTGTGTGGTTCATAAAAAATGTGTAGCCATAAATATTTTAAATCAAATGCTTCTGTTCAGAGCAGATACCAAAATATCTATTTGGAAAAGCTGTGGAAACTTGCTCTTGGCCAGTTCTCATGATATGGTGCTTTCAGTGCAAGTTCTGAGATTTGGTTTGATTTGTTCCTTTAAAGGAAGAAGCCAAATTTTTTGAGGCTACCACATACACTGGAATCCTATTTTTGCACTTGATAACTATGCAGTTGGTTGGTGGCAGATTTTTATTAATAATATTTATGATTTAAAAGGATCCTTCTCCAGGGAAGGACTGAGGCAAAAGAGAGCTGTGTCTGCAAGATGCCCCTTAAAAATTCTTGATCACTATTTCCTTATGGTGAAACTCAAATTCTCTAGCTGGTATTTGATGCATCTGAGAAACAATGCACATATTAAAGGAAAGGACTGAGCAACTGAGAGGGCAGCACATGAATGCAAAGCTGAGCAGCAAGGGACTGTAGGGAACTGATGATAAAATTTGGGGTGTAGGATTTGCCCCCCCACAAGCAAGACCAACATTGATTTTAGTATATTTTGGAGTGGAAAGCCATTCTGGAACAGGTAACTACTCTTTCAAGGATTATGAAATTCAGGTGAAAGACATGAGGCTGGCAAAAAGGACATGGGATATCCTAACTAGAACTTCAGTGCTAATATTATGCCAACAAGCATTTATATAATATTTGTTTTGGAAACGGGAAACCTCATTTGACCATGTTATTTGATCATGATGACATTTGCAATGTTGTGGGAGTTTTAATCAACTCCCACAGAGTTAACTGCTGAATGCAGCACAAATTCTGAGTGAGTGATGGCCCCTCTCTCCCTTCCAATCCAAGCACCTGTAGAAATAAGCAGACAGGCAGAAGAGACCAAAGAAGAAAGTGCAATACAAGGTAACCTGACAGGTCAGCCACCATTACTGGTGGTCTTCATGCAAAAGAGAGCTACACTTTAAATCACACCAGAGCCCAAACCAACAATTGGACTGCAATTGAAAAGCAACCTCACTTCTATGTCTCAAAGGAATGCTAGAAGTGGAGAGGGTGCAGGAAGCAAAGAACCAGACAAATACAAGGTTTCAAAACTTGCATTTAATATGACAGATAACCAAACAGAAGGTTCTAAAGTGCCATGTTCATTTTCTGTACATATTTGCACACAAATGGGCAACAAGTAAAATGTACATTTATTTCCTAGTAGTGGCTCTTGCTCTGAAATGAGGAAAGAAGGAAAAAAGAGAAAGGAAAAAAAGAAAAACACAGAAAATCCTACTAAGTTACGTAATCAGCACAATGTTGAGTTCCATTTTCACAAAAAGCACAAAAAGAGGCCATGAAAGGTTAAAGCCAAAAACTCTGCAGAATATTACAACCCCAAGGTTTGGGTTTCACCTATGTTAACTTCTGTATAGAAACTGTTCTGAGAAAATATCAAGCATCATGCAAGAGTTGGGAGTATGTAAAGATAACTGTTCCTTCTGATCATAAAATTTATAAATACCTATAGTTCCTACACAAGTTTTTCCATTCTTTTTTATGTTCTAAAGCCAAAATAGATTTTTCCTCATTAACTATGGCAATTTTTACAATCTGTTAGAAAAGGATCCCAAAAAGAACCATTTCAAATCTACTTTTAAGATATTTTAACCAACAATTTTAAGTTTAAATGTTGTAACTCACAATTCCAAATCTGAAATGTGTCTGTCTTTTTCTTTGTCCCCAAGGAAGAAGTAATAATAAACTGGGAACAAAGTGAGAGATTTTGGCAGGGATTTTTCAGCAGAACTTGGATGGCATCTAAGAGAATCTATTGCCCCCAGGGAAGTGTAGGTATGCATGAAGAGCTGGTATTTTGATGTGAACTCTCTCATATTTATCTAGAAACCATGCTTACATGAAGGAACCTGAAAATCCAGCCAAACTTGAAATATTCAGGGCTTGAAACAGCTGTGTACCTCTGCACAGAAACTATGTAAGAATGAAACTTCCCCAAGCAGACATTAACAGAAAAATGGTGAAACACTGGCAACTCCAAAAGAGCAATTTTGCCTTCTTAAGTAGGCAAACACAGAACATAGTGACTACAAAACCAGAAATATGCCTGAAATCCATATGTCCACTGAAATACATGTCCTAGAGCTTTTCTCTCATGTAATTCTATTTTCAAAGTGGAGAACAGCATTTTGCTTTTTTTCAGTATATTCATTCTGATTCTATCAGCTGCTACATGCTAATGTGCTCCACAGGCTTCACTCCTGTAGTTCCTAACAGCACTGAAAACCTCTGAGGCATGACAAGAAATCCTGCAACCTTGTGTGCTTGGATCAGTTCTTAACTACAGCAACATCCACACATCCAGTGCATAATGTATCAAAGGATAAAAATAAATTTACACCATTGAGCCATGTCCTTTTCTATAATCATTACATGATTAAAAAGTGCCTGGGATATGCAAAAAGGTGGAAGTTTACAAATAACAGGATGCATCAAGAAAGGACTTCTGTGTAGGAAAAAATTTCCTTCAATGTAGCTTTCTCACCCAAATACCTTTTTTCCCCTCTAGATGTAAAACTCATTAACTGTTCAAATTGGATTTGACTCAAATTACACTGTTTTTGGTACTAAGTCAGCTGGAGTTCAACTAATGTAAAACAATCCAGGTCTGGAGCCAAAAATTCAGATGTGTTCACCTTCAGCACTAGTTCTATAATCAGAGGAAAAGGGCTTTCAGACCCTTTTAGTCAGTAAACTAAATCTGTTCTCCTTTTCCTTTAATCTCTTAATCCTGCCTTTTATTGAGCTTTTCTTCAGGAATAAATAAAATAAATAATGAACGTTAATGGCAATGAAGAATAAAATTAGTATTCTTTACAGTACACTATGGCTAATTATATTGTTAAGGCATATTAACTTCCCAGTAATGTAACCATATCATTTTATTACTAATGTCAAATTATATTAAAAGGAAACACAATTAAACCTTTTTAGCATTCAATTCTGCTATCTTCCTCAGAAGTGTAAGTAAGATTCCCTGACAATACAAAAATTGTTAGTTATAAAATCTAACAGTGGAAAATAACACCTATCTCATCTCTGTCCTTCTCTTCCAAAACCACACACCGACTTTGCTGGAACAACTGACAGCACCACATCATTAACACCTTTATACCCTGCCAGGAATCTCATGGAATAACTAAACACCAAAAAAAAATGTTACTATGGAATGGAAAAGGCCCAAATCAAACAGAGCTTGAGCTAATAGCAAAAGAATTGACCAAATGTTCATCCCCAGTGAGCAGACATTTTTAAAGAAACTCAGTAGCAGTTACAGTGAACCTGGGACAACCATGTCACTTCCTGTGGACAGACCTTCAAAGTCTTATTATTCCCTCTTGTCAACTTCTGCTCCACACAAGCCTCCAGTCAGAATCAAGATCTACTAACAATACAGAAGATACTGACCGACTGATTCATTACTTCAATACATCTAAAACTCTTCCCAGGGTTAGTGAACATAAAATATTGCCTCTGTTAGACCCTACACTTGCCAAGAAGTTCCACTAAGCACAGGAATGCACAGCCTTGGGATGCTTCAGGCACCCCCTAAATCAGGACCTGCAAGGGCTTAACAAGGTCATGCAGATCTCCTGACAAGCTCTCCCTGACCAGAATGTTCAGATCATTCTTTCTTCAGTGGCACTTAAAAGGTATGTTATTTTTTTCTTCTTCTGGTCAACATGAGAAAAATCCTTAGTTGGGCTATAAAATCCCAAACAACTACCTTCTTTTTTTTTTTTTTTTCCTGTTTAAAAACAAGTACTTTGGGGTGTGTGCTGTTTGCTTTCTCAGGTCTTACTCCATAGGGAGTTAAACAAGATCCATGCTTTCATACATTTGCCATGCTCTGGAAAATTGTTGTTTTTAACTGAAGAATGGTTTGTTTGTTTTTCCCTCCTGAAACTTCCTGCTCCAAAACTGGACCTTCCAGAAAAAGGACTGTGACAATATGTGAGAAATATGTGACATCATGCCATGTCAGGATTCAAAATAAGGTTGCCTGTACCCGAATGACCCAGTGACCAGGCATAACCTCATCTGTAGCAAAAATTTAAGCAAAGATACACATTTTCTGATGAGATCTGGAGTTTACTAGCACGAAGCAGATCAGTACTCCATAATCTGTCTGTTCTGGCTCTGTCTGGACAGATCCTGTGCACATCACCACCTCGTGCTGCCATGACATTTAGTAACCTATAGGACAGAACTCTCAGATTCAATGGGGTCTTATGGCATCCCCGCAATAATTGTCACGCTGCTCAGGACAGGCCTTGCAAATATCTCTAGGAACATACACAACTACACAGCAGGATGATGTCACCACAAGATAAAAATTATAAAAATCATTGTAGAGCACAGAACAGCACCAGCACTCTAAGCACGGTCCCACATCAATTTGTACCAGGAACACACAGGATAACAGCAATGTTTCACTGCCTTAAGGCATGCAGTTCACCTCAACACCTCTGAGAGCTGTGTATTTGTTTTCCACAAAAACATGCTGCATGGCTTCTGAAGGCTGTTATTTCTGCAGCATCAATATCACTTTCTGTCTCATGCCCTGAAGTTTGTCTAGTGAACGAGACACATTGTCTTGATACACTGCCATGTCTTTTTTCACTGCTGTCAAGTTGCTGGATGAGAGGCATGGCCCATGGCCTCTCTTTTTCCCTCCAGAGGTGCCAGATGAAGTGTCAGCCTTAAAACTAAACAAGCAGTAGTACTTGAGGCAGTAGCAAGGACAGAAGAGACATAAGGCTGATAGATGACAACACTGAGGACAAACTAGACAGTAAGTGAGCCAAAAAAAACCTTGAAAAAAATACTGTTGTAAATACTAACCCAACAATTACTTCAAAGCTGAAAGAAAAACAGGTGACTACAGATACCAAGAGAACCAGAACAGGACAGGTATTTAGAGGGGATGGCCAGTGACAAGATCAGCTTTTTAGTTCATCCATGTATCTCACAGCTCTGACCATGCATGAGCCATTGCACGACCCTTGATGTTACTGCAGGGTTTAAGCACCCACCAGCTCAGCTTGAGGAAGCCACAGAGGATGACAGGCTGACTCAGCTCTGCACTACAGGGCTAAACCAACCTGCATGTGTGCAATCACCACAGATCAGCCACTGTAAACTCATCCTAACTTGGGCACCCACGTCCTGACTGGCCAACTAAGCCATGTTCCACAGCCACGGGTCCCACAGAGCCACGGAATGTTTTGTTAACGCAATGGGTGCTGACCTAAGCAGTCACGTGTCAGCACAAGGACAGAAATTGCATAATCACAAACCCATTTTTAGGGAGGTTTGTAATAGCTGTTCCCCTGTTCACAATACCCGTGGCACATGGCAAAAGATGGAAGGGAAGAATCAAATTAGGAACCTTTACATGGGAAAAATCATGACCAGTTGCCAATTAACTAAACTACCTACCTCTGAGGCAGTGAGATATATAAACATATAGTTATATATAGGGAGAGATATATATACCCTCTTTGCAATGATTGAAGAAAAAAAGGCATGCTTGGAGTCTGGCTTGTCTCATCCTAAACTAGACATGTAAACAGGTCAGAGGTCTACAAAGGGAGCTATGGGAATCATTTCAGGTGAAAATATGTGCTCCAAAGGCATCTGAGGGCACATTACAGCAATACCAATGCCTTGTGTGTCTGTTTTCTGTGATGAACATGAAACTTAGGCACTGTACAGTTATTAATATCACACACAATATGAGTAAGAAATAGGAGATCTCAGATTTGTATCAGAAAAGGATATGAGTGCCTACATACAGGAAGGGAAATTCATGCTTGTATGCAAAACTTCTTCTAAGGAGGGCAGATTCTCAGCTCTTCTAAACTCAGATAGCACCATTTTGTTTGAATGGAGCATGAAACAGGGGTCTAGATTACCACTTGGTTTGCAAAGGTCTCAGAGCTATTGTTTCTGTAGTTTCTTCCTCTCTTACCTACTTTTTCTGTCCTACATTTTCCATTATTCAAATAATTGATTTAAAAAAGCAAATAAGAGTATTGCCTAAAAATCTCCTATGTATCGGCTCCTATGCAAAGCATTATTTCTAGAATGACTGACTTTTGCAAAAGCTGCTTCTTTCAGCTAATTTTATTTGAAATCTAAAATTATATACACTGGGATATGGGCAATAAATGACTTCCCATCAAGAGCAACTTCTCATCAGGAATTGAAAATACTATGACCCCTTTTCTCTTGACATGCAGTTGCTTTCTCAACCTACAAAACAAGGTATTCTATTAAATTTCCAAAATATCAGTCAGAGACAGTGTTAAGAGACTTGACCAGAAAGAACTTGCAGAACTGACTTGCCAGCAGTCTGTACTCCCTCTCCTGTCCTTACAGCTAGTGTCAGGAAATTGTTCTTTCACCACATCTCCCAGGTGCAGGTAGCAGAAGCTAAAGCTATCCAGAGGAGAAATACCTCAACTAACCAGTTCTTCTCTGCATTTCATGGCGTAGCTGCACCTCTCTTGCATCCTTTTAATTTAGGCTTGTAATTGAGTTCTCTGAAATAAATCATTAAGGCACTTTGGTGTCAGGTATAAACTGTCAGGAATGGGAAATGGTGATACAAAAGAGCATTTTAATAAATAGGATAAAGGCTGAGAGAACAGGTCATGAAAAGAGCTCAAATGACAGTATGTCTCATAAAAACTCCTCCAGTCTAATATCCTGTCTGCAGAAGCAGCCTTTAGAGCATGCTTAAGAAAGACAATAAGGAACGTGGCAAATATAATAATCCTTCCTCAAACAGTCAGCAGATTAGAGACTATTAATTGTCACAGGGCTTAAGGGAAGGAGTGAGAACAGGGCTCCATGGCCCTGAAGCAGCATAAAGGGCTGGGTGAGCTCTCTGCTTCTCACCAGCACATTTGACACCGGGAGAGATATCTCTGTTTAGCAAAACTGCTACAATAAACAGTCTCTGTAATGTGACAGTGTCCTGAATCTCACACCGCCCAACCTAGACAGACCTTGCTCAGTGGAGACTGTAAATATTGACTTGGGAGAATAACACATAAATGCTAAAAGAGAGACAATCACACCACAGAGATAATCAGAAAACTTTAATGATGCCACTGATTTTGGAAAACTCAGTTAGCTAGTACTTATCCATCCCACTTTTCCAAATAGCCTACTGTCATCTCCCATGTAAGAATGATGCTTAACAACAAAAGAGCCATCATCCTGAGGCAGAGCAAAGGTTAATCTGCCCCTGTCTGGCCAACACTTCAATCAGGAAGAGAAAATCAGGGGGATTATGGAACACATGTCCTTATGGCACTGCCCTCCCAGCCTTTGCCTATTGAAGTCTTGCAGAGGCAAGTATGCAGCCAGACTAGAAAGTTCAACAAATACACATGGATTTATTATCTCTGCATTGGTCTAATCCCTTTTAGGGCGACAAGCTCATTTGACTCAATTGCACAAACACACAAGCTGATACAAATTAACATGGAGAACATTTCTTCATAAGAAATGAACCAGAGCCTGCTGTGTATCTGCCTTCCTTACAAGGCAATGCTATGCTGAGCAAGAACAAAGTCAGACGCTAAGGAATAAGGACAACTATCACTTGGGTATACAACTGTCACAAGGAGCACCAAATTGCTGTTCTCCTCTGCAGGGAATCCTGGCTTACACCTCTGGTCTGGAGGACATTCAAAGAGCAATGGAAGAGCATGGAAGAACATGAAAGCAAACCTGTAATCTCAGTGTACCACAGGCGTTAATTAACCTGGCTGCCATCCAAACTGTTGGCATCACAATCCGCTTATCTGGGAGCTGCACATTTCAGCATTTCTGCAGACACTACTATGTACAGAGGCACTGCACTGCACAGGGGTAGCAGACTGCCCAGAACCAAGAAAAGGAGGCAGAAATGGAGGAACGCTGAAAATTATTACAGTGCAATCAGAAGATCTGTTAGTAGTTGGAAAAACATGTTATTTGAAGACATGGTACATCTGAATAAAGCAGGGATTGCATCAAGAATGTAATAAAAACAATTTTGAGAAAACAAGCATGAACAATCTCTAGTGAGAACACACTACAGTCAAGGAACAATTGTGCTGAAGCCAGAAAGTGAGAACAGTTCAAGTAAAGGCATTTGACTCTGAAAAGGAATCATTTTTCTACATACCTGTCCAGTCTCCTACTACTTTTAGGTGGACCCCAAACGTTGCTTTGGTATCTGTAGGGCACTAAAAATATTAAATATATTAAGCACCACTTCTGAGTAACAAAAAAAAACCAAAATGCATTCAAAGTACAGTTGTTAAGACAGAACCCAGTGTAAATAGGTCATTCTTGAGCAGCCACACCAGCAGCTGTACTCTTTGAGAAGAAAGTCTATTGTTAACATAGTTGGGGAAGCCAAGCATGCCCAGTATCCATTCAGACTTAACCCTTTCTTCTGGTCACAGAGGAGTCTGAATGCTTCCTTGGGGGTGTGATTTGAAACAGCCACTTCAATAAGCAGTACTTAGCAAGGATATCAACAACAGAATGGAAATACTCCTCTGCTATTGACACATCATTCAAAATCAGGAACTGCCCCACCAGCATTTAAGAGACTTTTGGTTTTTGAATGTCAAGGCCATGTTTTCAAGCTGATCATTCTCATACCACTGCTGCTTTCATCTAAATGGAAACTGAGATTTTGCTGCACTTCAAAAGAGCTTACAGTTTGCAAAGGAAAAGCACCAGATTCCATGGCGTATCATAAAAATCACTTTGCGGCCACCATTCTCTCACTCTACACAGACACAGTCACCTCAGGGCTACTGATTGTGACAATCAACAAGGAACGTTATCACTTACAATCTTATCTGCTTCATGGTATCTAAAAACCTCCAGTCAAGGACTAAGGACCAAAGACCTCACTGACTTTCATTCCTTGCTAGCTAGAGGGACTTTCAAATGCATTGCCTGGACAGCTTTTGCAGGTACACCAAATGATTGCAAACATAAACAGGACAAGCTACTATTACTCAATAAAAGATTCTTCACTTTCCTTCTATAAACCAACACCACTGATTTCTTTTTGATACCAGATGTTACTTCTGAGTTTTGATGTCTTTCTTAGAACCTGTTAATGATCGTTCCAAGCTCTATCATGAAAACAATACTCAATAGATGATGCTCTGTCCCTTTTCTTTTTTTTTTTTTTCTACTACTACTAAAGACAAATAGGAGTTCTGAGGGGAGGGCTTAAATTCAAGGAACACATCTATATTATAAATAAAAGGGGCTGAGGTAGAGAATCCATGCACCAAATACTCATGCACCATGTTTATGAAGACATCTCTTGTCTCTGTTCTGGACCTTTCCCATAAACATTCCCAAGATAATTTGTTCTGGGCAGTATGAAACCACTGAGCCCAGGGCTGAGAATCTGTCAGTTCCTGACAGTTCCATATTTAGCAGCAGACACAGGTAAAAGGTTAGTATTTTCTACATCTTGGCAAACCTAAGCAGGGAATACAAAGTCCCAGCTCATCACTCTGTTTTCTGAGGTGAAAGAGCACTCTTTTTACAACTGCTGATTACTAGACAGACTTACATGCAATTCCTTATTGTCTCCCAAGTTTTCCTATAAAAATGAGGTACAGAAACCCAGAGTCCCAATTATTTCAGCAAGTCTCAGCCTTCAAAGAAAAACAGCATCAAGAGAGAGATGCAGACAAACTTCACACAATGAGACCAGTGTTTGCTATGTTTCGTTGCAGCATCTTTCAACAAAAATATCAAGACTAATTCTCCACATAAAAGCAAGTAAGCAGCTTCTCAGGCAGGAAGTTGTATACTGGCAGCAAAAAGGCCTGTTCTCCTGGAGGCTTCTTTAGGGGTTTATTTTTCACTCTGGGCTACCCCAGGGCTCTCTGTGTTTCACAGGAGGTTGACTGATTTTCTTAGCCCAACTATCCATAGTCCCAGTTCAGCACATCTTCCACAAAATTGTTTGCTATTCCCTGCTTCCATTAAGTTAATGGCAGAATACCCATTGTCTCCAGCCAGAATAGGTTCAAATCTGTTATGCTTTACATCACCCTTATGACTAACTCTTTTCTGCACTACCCTGAAAAATTATCCAATAAAAGTGAGATTTATTTCTCCTTAGACTTTAGAAAACCTATTTAGATACTTATAACTAGCTATGAGATATCCTCATAGAGTTCTGGAAAAATCTCACTGTGCTGCTAAATCTTACCAGAAGAAACATCTGGGCTACATGGAGTGGATTTCCCCGAGTTTAAAAGAGAAAAAATGTAGGTTATCCAGCAAAAGGCCTCCAAAGCAGTGAGAAGACTGGACAACCTGACATTCAAAGAGGGGTCAACAAGGAAATGTGCTTGGAAAACCCATAGAAGAGAAGGCCTGGGGAGATGTCTGTCTTCCAATAACTTAAAAAAACAGTCATAGGGAAGATCAAGGTGCTCTGTCTCTTCAGCACCATGCATGACAACAACACAATAAACCAGGCACACAGGTTGTTTTGCTCCAGGGCAAATTTCATCTGGATATAAGAAAAGTGTTCTGCATCATGGAATAGGCAGCCAGGGAAATGGTACAATTTCTCCTGCTAATTCAGGTGCACACGACCCTGAATAACCTGATCTACAGCCCTTGCACCAGAAGGTCGAACCAGATGATCTCCACAGGCCTTTTCTGACTTTCAGACTTTCCTTCATGCTCATAATTTTAACTTTGAAATTTGTATTTACATTTCTTTACTGCACAGAACACTTTTTACCTCTTTCACCTCTGAAAACACAGTTAGGACTCCAAACAGTGCCTTTTTCCAGACTGTTGGAGAATATATTCCAGCAGCCTAAGAAATATTCAAAGACAGTTTTTCAGAAGTTTAATCATGAAAGTGGGTTAATTTTCCTGTGTTATTAACAGATCACTGGGAATGTGTAATGAAGTGCAATGACAATATTCTCTTATATATTTAACCTTCAAGAAATCACAGAATCGTATGATATCTGAGACTGGAATGCACCTCTGAAGTTTGGCTTCTTCAATCCCTTGGTGAGAGCAGGGTCTGCAAGAGCAGGTGGCCCAGGAGGGTGTGTAGGTGTGCTTTGAATGTCTCCAGGGATGGAAACTCCACAGCCTGTCTGGGCAACCAGTGCCGCCCTCAGAGAAAAAGTGGGGTTTCTCTTAGGTTCAGATGAAACCTCCTGTATTTCAGTTTGTGTTGTCCTGTCACTGACTGCCTCTGAGGAGACTAACTCTGTTTTCTTCACTTGTTCCTCATTTCAGCTCTCTCAGCCTCTCCTCATACTCAGAGATACTCCAGTTCCTTAGTCATGCTCATGATTCTTTGTGTTTCAGTACAGCCCTGTCTCTCCCCTCCTGGGAGGCCCAGAACTGGGCACAGAGCTCCAGATATATCTCTGACTGGAGAAGGGCCACCTCTCTCCATCTGATGGCAACACCCTGCCTAATAGAGCTCAGGAAGATGTTGGCTTTCTCTGCTGCAAGGTCACACTCTGGGTTCATGGTCAACTTGGTGTTCACCAAGACTCCCTGCCCCTCTCTGCTGAGCTCCTTTCCAGCCAGACAATTCCCATCACATACTAGTACCTGGGATTATTGCCTTGGCTAAGTAAAGATGTGCCAAAGTAGCCTCAGAAAGGCATCATGCCCTCTCTGAAGCTGTGAACAAAATCTATTAAAATTGTTTTGAAACTCTGTTTTGGCAAATAACATTTGGAATTCCCCCTGCTGCTTTTAACCTGGGAGCCCTGTGAAACCATGCACTGTACTGTGTTGAAGGCTAGATGAAGGCCCTTACTCTTCCTTTATTGCCCAGTACACTGTCCAGTGGAAAATTATAAGATTAGTCAATCTTAAAATTTAAAAAATACTTTCTCTTAGGTTCTTTTCCTTAAATCAACCTTGTTTTCCAAAAAGGGAAATCACTAACTTGAACAGTCTGTAATGGGAAGTTAGAGTAGACATCATTACACTAAAGGTCACAAGTGCTTTTCAGTAATTCTTTCCACATTCTGAACTTGTTTGCTGCACTCATTTGATTAAAATGCTATAATACACAAATTAACTGTTGCAGATACGGTAATTACATGAAGTAATGTTCATTTTATTCTAATATCAAGGGACCTATACCTTTAACAAGTGAAAGATATTATAGGTATGAATGTCTACATTAATCAGGTTATCTGCCAGCATTTGTGCCTCCTCCAAAAACAACTGGAAGCCAAAGGAATTCTGTTAAATTGGATAGAGCGGTGCAGATTTACACCCTCAGGGAAACCAAACTATGTTCTTAGCATTCAGTAAGGTGGAAGACTTTCCTCAGTTTACAATGTCTTTTTTTTTTTGCATATATTTTCATATTCAACAAAATGATAGTATTTTATATGTAGACAAAATTTAGAGAACATAGGTTTTACTTCATCTTGATAAAAAAAACAACTTTCCATATACTTTTTCCTTTCTTTCTTCAATCTAACTTGGAATATAAATTAGCATACAGGGATTTTGCAGCAATCCCTGGAGAACTTTATGTTTATAAACCACCAAATTAATTACATTCACCAGTAAACTGTAACTCTACTATTTATCTCTACACTGAGATAAACTGAATAATTTAACTAATTTATAATGCACTACTAGATTAATACATACTTGAAATTTATTTTATTTAACAATTTTATATTGTGATCGTGCTTCTCTGTTGTCCTCTGTCCTGCTTTATATGAATGCAAAGTGAGCCAACTAATTACTGTTAGATCATTGCAGTTGTATTCATACCCACTGTATAATGGCCCCAGGTTGCACCAGGGGAGATTTAGATGGGGTATTAGGAAAAATGTCTTCACCAAAACAGTGGTTAAGTACTGGAACAAGCTGTCTGAGGGAGTGGTGAAGTGCATTGTTCAAAAGACATGGAGATGTGGTGCTTAGGGACATGGGTTAGTGGTGAACATGGCAGTGCTGGGTTAATGATCTTTTCCAAGCTATGAGACTCTCTGATTCTGTACCAGTACAAAAATCTGCTCAAGGCAATGAGCAGTGGAGAAATCTGTGCATGAGAGTCCAGCATAAAGCAACTGAAAACTATGTTATGAACACCTGTGCTTCTAGCTTAGAGTACCCTGAATATTTTTAACATCACTGTTTATCACCCCATTACAAATCCTATGCAGAACAAGAAATGAGACAAATCTTAATGAAGCTATTTTAATGCTATTAAATACTATCCAGTATTTTAAACCACTATTTTTAGGCACTGGAGTGCAGGGAGTGGGGTGAGACAACAGCAAACTAGCAAGAAAAGAGAAAGTTAATTCCTAAATGTTTCCAGTTCTTGTGTGCCTCTCTACCATAAGAACTGTGAAGTCTCTTTAGAGAGGTGTTAAGTTTTGATTACTGGCTATCATGGAAATGCTAATGCTTGCACCAGGATAACACTGAGGAATATCTGTTATCAGAAGAAAGGAGATGAAAGAGATGCCCAAGTTACACACTCCAGTGGCTCTGCAAATAAAGCTCCTTACAAGTTCCAGGGGAGATTACTGCTCTCAAATAAACTGCACCACAGTAAACATCACCTTTTGAATTTGGTGCTGTAGTAGGTCGCCCAAACAGTGCCCAAAATTACAAAGAAGATCTGTGCTACAGCTGGAAGAACAAAGTGTCTGATTGGGGGAATCAAAAAGCTCATTGTGGAATTTGTTTACATAAAAGGAAACTCCTTCAAAGAAGCTTTTCACTTTGAGGAAAAAGCCATGATATGATCCTAATATGGATTTGCAGATATCCTGGCAGGGATTGCAAACAGTGCAGAGACCCTGTTTCCATGCTCCCGCCTGCCAGGGTGAACTAGCTGCACTGCAAACCCTGATTCAGCAGTCCATCCTTGCTCCAGACTCAATGAACCCTTACCCAGACCAAGAAAAACACATTAGAGACTTGGCATGTTTAGAAAAGAGGCAGAACTGAGGGGAAAAAGAAAGAACTAAACACAACCAACTTATTTTTCCTCCTGTAAAAGGGAAAAAAATAAAAAAAGAAAAAAAAAAAAAATGTTTTAAAATTTATAA
>VZRX01005343.1:598190-616197 GCA_013398075.1 Notiomystis cincta | reverse complement strand
AACCAACTTATTTTTCCTCCTGTAAAAGGGAAAAAAATAAAAAAAGAAAAAGAAATAAAATGTTTTCAACTTTATCAACTGACAAGAAAATGTAAACCTTGGAAGCTCAGTAAGTTGCAGTTTGTCTGGTTTCATACAGAACTGATACAAACATTCCTAAAATGATTCATTCTGACATTAGAAAATGGAGAGGAGTGATGACAAACACAGGCAAGCTATATAAAGGTAGCCAAAAAATAGTAGCTAGACTTCAGTCTGACTCATAGGAGGTGAACTCTGTAACATTGGGCTATCCCTATTTTAACTAATTAATCCTGTAAGAAGCAAATTTCAGGGGGAAAAAAAAGTTACTACGTGGAGTTATTCTTTTAAACACATTTCTGTCTCAAAGACTGAGAGATTTTTTTAAAAGTTTCTGTTTATTTCTCTGATTCATGTTATTTTACAGACTGCATTTTGATTAAAAGCTTTTCCTGTTAGAGACTTGGCCTTACAGCTATCCTAATTTAACCGGCAGACATTGTAACATCTTGAACGTGGGGAAATCCTAACCATGGAGCATGACTTAAGTATCAGGAGTGCCTGGATGATCAAGGCAAGACCACCATGCCTCAAATACCCATTGCTTCACTCAGAGCCCTTCCATAACAGAGCCAACTCCTTGCAAGCAGCCCAGCAAGCAGCTGCAGAAACATATCCCAAACACTTCTCACTTTCCATTGCCATATATTCCTTTCTCTACAACCTCAGACACCTGCAGCCTAGCTAGTGGAAAAAACACACCATAACACTGCAGGATGCATCACTGGGCAGCTGCAGTTCCAAGGATCATTCTGGTCATCTGGGGTCTAACTTCCTCAGTAACACAAACCACAAACTCACACCCACTAATTCCCATGAGTCTGTAGTACAGCATTTGCTAACTCACTCCCTGCAATCTCAGTTGTTAAATTACTCAGTGTTAAAAATTATCTTTGTTTTCTTTAGGTCTTAAGCTATGAGATATGTATCTATAAAATCTTTTTTCTTCCTTGATTTCTCTCTCGCATCACAAGAAAATGCAAATTTTTAATGTAATGTTGTCTTAAGATTGTAAATAGACCAATAGTTGTAAAAGACACACAGTATTACATAAAATAAATAAATTGTTGAATATATAATATGAAATTTCTTTATTTGTTTTCTAGCAGGTCTGTAATAGTCCAACTCCTACTCTACTGCTGCTACACATGTACTACAAAGATACACTTGTAGAGACTAACCAGTATTTCTTTTCCTCTGCAGTTTAACCAGGGCAAGAAATTTGCTGACTACTCTTTCACCCCAGCAGGCAAGTTACACATCACAGAGTCATAGAATGTTCAAGTTGGAAGGAACCTATAAGGGATCATCAAGTGTCCAACTCTCTAAAACAGAGAAAATAAAAATGTTTCAATCCTAGCAATATTCAGCCTATATAATTTATGCATCTCAAGTTGCTGCCTCAGGGAAAAAAAAAACCAAACCAACAAATCACAACATTTCAAGATGCTCAGGATGCAAGCCTTTGTTCCTGAAGGAATAAAAAGCAGAAGAACAATGCTTCTGCCCAAGACTGCCTCTCCAAGTTTTCCAGTGGTACACAGACACATTGCTAAGCAAGGCCACAGAGAGCTGACAAACACAGGACAAGGAAACGGAACAGCACAAAAGGACCAGTCATCCCCAAGCAAAATTATGGGCTACCTCCAGACTCATGATAACTGGCTCCCAATGGTGTGAGATGCTCATGGAAAGAACCATGAAAGGATCAACAGGTTTTCTAGTCAGATCATCACCACCTTGAGGAACCCTGTGTCCCTCTGAACTCCCCTACCAGCACATGTTGTATCTTGCCAGAGAAGCAGAGAGCACCACCAGCCAGATGGTCTTAATTTTAGGACAGCAACAGGCAAGGCACTTAATTTCCTTTAATATGTTGTCCACATGTTAACTGTATTCATGCTTAAAGCTTGTGCTCAGGTTTTGTTTTTGTTGTTGGTTTTTTTTTTGGGGGGGGGGAAAGGGGGGTTGTTGTTGGGTTTTTTTGTTTGTTTTATTTTGATGTTCTTCTGCAGTCCCTAGACCTTGCTCTAACCTGACTTAGCAGCTAAACTAGAAGCACCATCTCTGATGGGAGAAAACACATTTCTCTGCTTAAGTCAGTAGCTGCTTATTATGTATTGTAAACTAACTTTCATCAAATCAAAAAGTCCCAAACCCTGCTTATTAGAGGGATCTGCCACCTTCTGTTTAAAGTCTCTGCTAAAGACGAACTTCGGATTTAGTGAACTCGAATGTAACAATTTCTGCGTTCCCTTCACCCAAAAGTCAGATTTGAAAATTTAAATAAAAGTCAGGGTTTAAGTAGGGTTTTTATACAGACCCCACAACAATTACTCCCCAAACCAAACAAACAAGTCTAAGGAAGTATTAAAGACATCTGCAATATTAATCTATTCTATTTTTGTTTTACTTAAATTCTTCATCAAACAGCTGCTAGATATTCTACTTCTATGAAGAGCAGACAAGCTCTAGGGATTTCTTTACTTTGCCAGCAAGATACTTCACAATTTCCCTAAACACTCTGCAAATCATCTCATAAAGACAAGTTTCATAACTATTTGCACAAGATATTTAAAAAATCTTATTAGAATGTCATCATGTAAGATTTTGTTTTTATTGTATTTATCTGACAGTATGAACTTAGCTCTTTATGTACTTACATACTTTTTACTCAGGCAACCTTCCAACAATTTTTCCATTTTTTTATGAAGTATTTCAGAATTTGGCCCCTAGGCTTTTCCTGTTGTGGATAGTTTATTTCTTAAGTTTACAGCGCAGGGCACATGTTTCTCCATCATCTCCTTATGCAGTACAAAATTTCTGGCTTAAAGAAGCTTAGAGCTAAAACTTCACTTCTAGACTGTTAAGATCTTCACTGATTTTAAATGAACCCTGGATTATCCAGGGATAAAGACAACTCTGGGTCTACAAAACACTGTTTTTCTTTTAGAAAAGCAAATGTCCTACTTTAGATGTTGTTTATACTCATGTATTATTTGCTGAGACTTTTCTGACAATTAATCGGGCCCAAAACTATAAAATGTATAGATCAGGGCCACCACTTTGTAATCCCATCATGTCTAAATCCAGATACCAAACGGATTTAAACATAGTTGCAGAGGAAAACTCAATCTAAAAAGAAAAATCTAACTTAGACAAAATCCTTACAGGTAGAAAATCTATGATTAAGTAATAGCTCTGAGACTTTTAGGTACAGTATATAACTTATCATGTACATTCAGAAATCTCTTCCAAGTAATTTTTCTATCTACTCTGAGATGGTTAATGAATTTAAGAGTTTCTCTGCCTGGGATTCCATATTATTTTACTAATTTGGATACTAATCAAGCAAGTATTCTTTCTCACTAATATCTATTTGGATTTGAGTGGAACTGAGTATCTGCATATGCAAACTTATCCTCTCCTAAAAACTCAGCTTTGACTTGTTAAAAAATGCACACATATCATCCTCTTTCTGGAGATTTCTTACTCATACAGAACTGTATGTGGAAGGAAGGAAGGAGGATGTTGCAGTGCAAATCCTCCTGATGTGATCTGCTTCAAATTAACCATCTGCTCAAGTAGATGGAGAACAAGTAAAAGGGCAGAACTTCTTGGAGCTTTTTATTACTAGACTCTTCCAGTTTCTACTTTAAAAGCAAATTAAATGCAGCACTAAAGTAGGAGAGGTCAGAGTACACTGTATCATGGGAGAAAATTTCTAGTTTCAAAGAATGTTTCAGACCTCTGGTTGCTGGTAGCTGATCACTGCTTACCTGTTACCAGAAGTGGGATCTAGACATTGAAAGAAGAGCCAAAACTCTTTGGAGGATCTGAAGAAGCAGTCCTCCATACTATTAATAAAGCACATATTTCCTAAAGACCTGGAGTCTCAAGGCTGGGATCTTTGCTTTGGTTTGTTTTGATATTTTTTTCTTTTTATGTGCCACTTCCAAGCCACCTGCCTCTTTTAACTCTATCTCATGAAGCTACTAATCAATGGATATGCAGAGAACATCTTATACAGACACAGAAAAAGCTCAACAAGTATTTACACAAGCTACCTGTGTTTAAATATCAACAGGAGTATCTTGAGATACATGTATGTGTCAACTGAAGGAAAAAAAAGCATCAAAGGAAACTTCAGGTTATTTGGACTTTAGCTCTAAGGGGAAGCAGGGGCACGACAGCAGCCAATGACAGCCAAATCTGTCAAAACTTTGGAAAAACAGATTATTTGATCCTGCAATTATGAATGTTTATTGCAAAACAGAATTTTCCCAAACCAAACCTCAGATCTGAGCCATCTCCAAATTTAGGATTCACCTCTTACTCTTGTCCTTATTTCAAGGTCTGTTACAGTCTAAATTCTAAATGAAGTGATGTAATTGTTTCCTACCTTCCTTTGGCACAAGAAAATCATCAGTACTGAAATAACAAGGTTACCAAGCATTATGAGCTGCTGGGAGTAGACACCAGTCCTTTGATAGCCACACAGCCTAAACTGCAGCTTGTGAGAGTTTGTGCTTTGACTCTGTAGTGGATTCAGCAGAGACCTCACGAGAGAACCCTGGACATCTTCAGAAGCACTTAAAATCTGCAAAACACGAGGCTATTTCTATGAAACTCACTGCTAATCACTGCTTGGTAATGCAAGAAATTCCAGAAACAAAGCAGAAAAAGTGACTTAAGACACTAACTTATGCTCTAAACCAGACTCTGCTTCTGAAGCCCTTCATTAGCAAAACAAAAAAAAAAAAAAAGGAAGCATGCACTCATGGATTCATGCTGCTGCAAATCATCAGTAATACAGTTAAGTCTCTGGAAAGAGAGGGAAGTGAACACCAAGGGGAAAATATCTGATGGAGATGGATGGATAAAGAAAAACAACAAAAAAATTGCTAGTGTAAACTGCAGGCTTTAGCCTCTTCTTGTTCCTACAGGTTAAAATAATGTTAACCAAAATGAACGCTTTCCAAAATGAAAAAAAAAAAAAAATCTCCATTGAATTTCCAATTAACTATTCTTTTTTCTTAGTTTTCTTAAGACATTAGGCTTTGTGTACTAAAGAGCAGAAGCAATGCTTTGGATATATGAACTGGAATGAAGGACCATCTTTACTACTAGAAATTTACTATCTATAATGTTTCTTTTCTTTTTCAAGGTCTCGAAAGATTGATTTAGACAATTACATTTAAATTGCATTCCACAGCAGACAAGTTCCACACTTTCCTCCAAAATGTGTAAAGAAATGCCAGTCTCAGGAAGCAGAGCTTGTTTCCCTGGATGGCCTGATCTCCAGACCATATCTTACACTCAATCTGAAAGACAAATCTTTAAAAGAGTTCAGCAAGGGGAAAACACACAAAAATAATTTGTCCATTTGCACTCAACTACGTATATACAGAACATAATTCTCCACACTACAGATGAAAATGTCTTGGAACTGACTGTGTTCTGCTCAGATTCAACTCTAAGATGCAATAATGCCCTACCTAAAATAAGTAAATTGGACATGAAGGCATACAGAACTGAAAATGTTACTCACACTGTCTTACACAGCACAGTAACAGATCTGTAGAGTTGAGTAAAAAAAAGAAATCAGTGAAAAAAAATCATAAAACATGCTAAAAAGAAAACTTTTTGTTGAAATGAAATCAAAACAATGGAGCAATGAAGATGCCATGAAGTGAATGGGAGGCTATGCACTACCTAGAACTGTCCAGCAGGTCACTTACAGGAATCCCAAATGTTGAGCCATCTCTTCATTACCTTTCCCAGAGTTCCTAAAGACAAGGAGTCACTCTGGTAAGTACAAAGTCACTAGTGAATAAGAAACAGTAGAAGCACACTTCAAAAATGGAGATCACACTGCTTATGAGAGAAAACTGGTATTTCCAAGTGTCTGAATTTCAGAATGTACAAGTGACACTACCAGAGGGTTGAGGTAGGTGATCCTCCTTCTTTATGCAGCCCTGGTGAAGCCACACTTCGAGATCTGTGTGCAGTGCTGGGTTCTTCACTACAAGAGAGCCATGAACATACTGGAGAGAGTCCAAAGGACATGAAGATAACGATGGGAACTAGAACACATCTCCCACAAAGAAAGTTTGAGAGACCTGTGACTGTTCAGCTCTGAGTTCTGGAGAACAGAAGGCTCAAGGGGACCTTATCAATGTAAAGCACCCAAAGGCAGGGTGCAAAAAGAATAAAGCCTCTTCATGCTCACTTGCTTAGAATTCAGAGCTCCCTCTGGCTCTGAAAGAAATACATGGGAGCTTTGCCAGAGTGGAATGGGAGTGGGCTCAGGGCCTTTACACAGCCTCCCTGTGTGTTCCTCCACCCTGGTGTTATGTAAGAAAGTGAGCTAAACTGTAAATATTACACAACCTCGAAAAGGGAAGGGACTAGTAAAATATCTCCACGAATCCTTCTGTTGACTCACCCCTTCCTTTCCACTTAAGATTATTACCCACACTTAAGAATATAAAGATATGCCTGAAATGGTCATTTCTTGTCTCTTAAGCATGCTCCAGGCACAGTGTGATATTTCACCAGTGTGAACAGGCCATCACATAGCGCCTGAGGACAGACTTTTTAGCACCACGACACAGGGTAATGGTTTTAAACTGAAAGAGGATAGTTTTAGACTAGAGATAAGGAAGAAATGTTTTACAATGAGGGTGGTGATAGACTAGAACAGGTTGCCCAGAGAGCTGGCAGATGCCCTATTCCTGCAAACGTTCAAGGCTGAGTTGGATGGCGCTCTCAGCAACCTGATCTTGTTGAAGATGTGGGGTGGGGGTTGGACTAGGTGGCCTTTAGAGGTCCCTTCCAACCAAAGTATTCTGTGATTCTAAGCAGGACAACAGCACCAGCAAGAAGACTGCAGTCTTCCCTGCCCATTCTGCTGCAGTCGTTGCTGCAGTGCACTTCCAGTACCTGAAGGCACACATACCCCTCATGATGTTCTTGCTGTGGATCTAAGCCCTCCACCCCATCACCAACCTAGAAAAATAACCCAGGCATTATGATCATTTGACAAAAGAAGCAGCAGTAGTGTTCCAGCTTGATTGGTAACTACAAGTATGTCAGATAGGAGTGGAAAAAAGACTGAGTTAAGCTTTTGCCTACACATTCTACAAGCATCATCCCATGGCTGGCATCATATTAAACAACAAGAAAGCTTTCTAAGCAGGACATCAGCCCACAGCATATTCTCTGACCTGGAAATATATGTGGAAATGTGTCCCCTGCTTAGGTTGGGTAAAAAGATTATCATAAATCTAGACACTTAGAATCCTCATTATGCTGTAAAAGTCATGTACCCAATGACAGCCTTTCTCAGCACAGTTAATGTAGCAAAATATGCTTGTGGCGACTCAATGATAACTTCATATCTTGTAATAGTTAGAATATATATGCAATCCTGAAGGATATGCTGTTATGCTGAAGGATATCACCTAACTTTAAAGTGTAAAACACTGAGCATGAACAGAAATTGCCTGGCCTAGTATTTCTTAGCTAAAAGACAATGCATTGTGCATGAGTGAAAATTGCTAATTTTAATGTTAGATATTTAATACATGGTTGTCAAACTTATACAACCTGTAATTTATCAACAACACTTACATATTTAAAATATACTGCCCATTATCTGTATATAAATTACTTATTTGTGTTCACTAAGAAAACTCAAATTCACTAGAGATCTATTTTCCATAGTTCCTAGCTCTAGAAGTTCATGTGCAAAAATAATTTTTCATAACAAGCATTGTCATGCCATGCCATTTTAAACAGTATGGATGAAATCCTCAATTCATGCAAGGAATCTGACATCTAATTCAACTTCATCCTATGACCTCACTCAGTAGGTCTGTGACAGAAGTCTCTTCTCTGACAAAAACTCTCATCTGAACCAAGCCAAATATTCTTTGACGACATTATTTCTAAAAATTAAAACCAAAAAATCTGTTGTTTTAGCAGTGTCCTAATATAAAAAGACTAAATCTTAATAATATGAGTACCAGTGTCCAAACTGTGCATTTACTTATAATGATCAAATTATTACCATCATATTAATTTCAACTGAGATGGACAGTGAGAAATGAGGAACATGATGTTTTGAGATTAATATTTAAATAAGATGTGCCCACTGGTGCAGACTAGCTCTAACTTTATTAAATATAGCTATGCTAGGGCAAAATGAGTGGAAAGAGCTACCCAAGACTTAAACTAAGTTCTTAAAATTTAAATTCTGATCATTAATGTAATAAAAAAATATAAATAAATACTGATTAAACCATTCTGCATAAATTCATATATCTGTATGCAATTTTTCAGCATTCCATATCAAGTTATCTTGGCACACTATACAGACGACAATCTTAAAAAGTGACTACTTCCATTAACAACAGATAAATAACACATTTCTCTGCTTTGTACAGTAAAGTGAATAGCCATGAAAACTCTGCAAAAGTGTCAGTAGTGCTTCACCAAGCTATACAGAGGCAGCTTCCCTTAAATGAGATTCATTCCTAGATTTACAGCACAAAATTGATTTTGGGTGGAATTTAGTGTGGGTTCCCCTCTGACTCCTGGCTCAGCATACAGACAAATAAATTAACAAACCAAAATAAAACACCTCACAAACCCAAAGAACTGAACCTGGTTGTGCCGTCTGAATATCAGGTAGCATAAAAACATCTCAATTGCTCCACTATAGCTCCACTGAGCTATAACTCAGTAGGGATAAAGTATCAGTTATCAGTCCAAAGAAAGCAATCAAACATGAATATTTATCTCCACAGTCTTCTTGAAGAAGAATGTTCAATTCAGGCAATCCAAAAGAATTTACTCCCATTGGAAGGAAAAGGCTGCCACTAATATTCAGCCTCAGACTCTGCTTTTGTAACAATATAGCCAGTCAGTACAGTGATTTTTTAGTGCAGTCTCCCAGGTCTCTGCACTGTGTATCCCAAAGAACTTCAGATCTATTTATACACAATTGCATATTACTCCAGTCTGTCTGTAGAGGTTTCAGTTCCCATTCTAGACCAACTGAGTAGAGTAAGTAATAATCCAAATATTGTATGACCTCACTAGCATATCACCTTAAGTCATCTTAATGTAAAAATAAAGCAGAAGAGAATTTTAGTAACTTATTTTTCTAAACTTGATGTTTTTCTAACTTTGGAAAAGGCAGACAAAAAAAACCAAAAGTTGCAAACATGTGTTGTCATTGCAAAAGAAAGATGGCAGAAGTTCATTAAAAGTAGTGCTCATTCTGCATTAAGGTCTAGAAATATGGCTGAAATTTCTTTTATAAAAGAGTTATCAAAATCACGTGGATTTTATTGATTTATTTATTATTGGTTTTCACTTACGGAAGACTTTGAAAAAAGTTTCATTATCATTTTCTCAGCAGTGGAGAAAATTAAATATGTATTGAGTACCATCACACATAATAATCATGCAATTTCATATTCATTGTTACCCTCATAAATGAAACATAAGCTGTGCTGGAGAGAATTTTCACCTTGAAAGAAACAGAGACCATTTGCTCACTGAATATAAATAAAAGAGGAAGTACAGAAAAGAACACTATTTCTTACCATTGTAAGAGTGAATGGATGGCTTTCCAGGGCAGACACTCTTGGACAGTGGAGAATAACATACTGAAATAAAATGATAGAAAAGATACATTCAAAGCATTCACCAATGGGCTGGTATTTATAAAGTGATAGTCATCCCTACAGACAATCTTACATGAAAGCAAAGTGATTTTCAGGGGCACATTAACTCACCTGACCAGGCCTTGCTTCAAAGTCGTCCTTCACCATCCTGACTTCAAGGACGTTGCAGGGGTGGCTGATGACTGAGGTTATCGTGACCGGTTTGTTGCTGCGGATGTAGCGGTACAGCCTCTCCACACAGTACAAGCACAGAGGTCCAGAAATCCAGAACCAGGTCTGAGGGAGAACAAACACATGTTACCTCAAAGACTTTCAACTTTCTGGTTTCTATTTTTACAACTACATGAGTGCTTGAAGGATCTCACTTCACATCTATCATCCGTGCCTCTCTATATGCAGAAACACAAGAATTAGCCCTAATCAGTCTAACCAGCAGCATTACCCACAAGAACAAGCAATTTCAATAATAAAACTTATCAGGAAAAAATTGCTGATGACATCATTTGCTACTATGTTATTCTGGTTTTATGTGGCTAGATTGCAGCTAGTTTCAGCAATGAGAGACACAGTACATACACAGACCAGAGTACTATACAATTGGTTAACGTTTATGGGGAAACTGACTTGCAGTATTATTTAACTATTACCTTCTTATAGTCATCTCAAGTTCAAGTAAAAAACTAAGAAAGTTGCATTCTTGTGCGACACAATTTATGTTAATACTAAACTACTGTAAAATCATAGACAACAGGGAGAAATGGGTACTTCTGAATTAGAATCCATTTGCTCTCATGGAAGATGTGTATGCTAGACAGAAAATGCCCTGGAAATGCCCATTTCTCTGCACTGATTATATGGGGAGTCCTGGGTGACTACTCCAGATGGAGACATTTGCAGCTGCTCAGCTAAACCCCATCCTAAGAGGCAATTACCAATAGCTTATGGCAGACTTATCTACTAATTCCACATCTGCTCAGTCATTCAAGCTGTGGCATTGAAATGCCCTCAACCCTCATCCATCTTCCCTCCCTTCCCAATTTCTGATGTTACACATCAAATTTCTGGTGTTGCAACATCTCTGCAACTAGCAGAGCATTTACTTTCAACAGAAAAGCCTTACAAGTTTCAGTAGCTCATAGGCCTTTTTTGGTTTTTTTTCTAAACTTGATATCACAATATTTCCAAATCCAAAAAAGTCCTAAATAGTTTTTCAAAGCTGTCAGGAGAACACTGAGTGGCCATTTCTTTCCATGACTCCTTTCCCATTAATGGTTCTAAAGCAGGCATCTTAAGCCCCTAAGAAGACTCCTTGCTGTCCTGTGGGTCATATGGAGTCAAATATACACTGATGCTTATAATTCAGGAGTATTAGCACAACAAAATACCAATCCAAAGAGCTTTGTTGAAGGAATTCAATGTAGAATTAACTGTTTCTCATTATGACTACATGCTCCATAGAAAAATGGGTTCCCACTGCAGCTAGTACGGGACACACATGTTCAATAGAAAACAGTGATGATAACAATAAAGAGAAACTCCTGTGGGGTCTGTTATGGGACCAGCTTGAATGTGGGCCTTGGACTCATGAACTCCCTATTTGCAAGCTTCCTCAGGCTACTTGCCAGTACAGCCCAGCTCATCTTTTCTCAAAAGAAAAGAGAAAATTTGGATGAAGAAAAAGCTGCTGCCACAAAACATAAAGACACAAAAGGAAAATGGAAAACAGAAAAAGAAAAGGCTTTTCTGTCCCCACTGTCATCATACTCATTTACCCATGCCACACATAAAACAAGCCTGTCTGCAAACAACAGACTATAAAAGCCAAACCACAACCAACTGCAACCCAGAATTGAGTATTAGGACTTGCATCCGCATGGTAAAAGAGAGAACAAATGGAGCTTGATTATTTCAATTGACTACTGCCACACAATGCTTACAAAAGGACCTTACGAAATGTTATATAAATGTTTGCTCTGAAATGCTACGCTGTAAAATCACATTTTTAGCAGGATCAATACATCTCTTATGGTGTTGTTCAAAAAAGAACATTACAGCCAATCTCTTGACATTTTTTCACCCTCCCTGTTCTATGTACTACATTGTAATGCACTTCAGGGTTAAACACAGATTGTTTTTTCCCCACCAAATCTCTGAATGCCACAAAAGGTTTTAATAAAATTTTCCATTATTAAAACATCTGGTCTGGAAAAGCAATAATTAGTGGTTATGGCTGACTGAAAGGCTTGGCATGGCTTTTAATACCTGAAATGTCGGATCATACAGACCTCTGGGAAGTGCGACTGGAACTTGGGTTCCTCAGAACAAACTCTCATAAAGCTATTTTGTACAAAGGGTTCTGGTACTGGTAGGTCCTCTGGGAAAGGCTCAGTAGTATAGTCAGGAAACAGCTCTTCAAAAGCCTTTGGCACAGTCAGATTGTGTCGGAGCGTTTTGTTAGGATTAAAGCAACCAGGAGGGTGTTCCTCTAAGTTGGTCTGGTACTTGAGCACTCCCCTACAGGAAAATAAAAATAACAAAGACACTGAAGTTACAGTAAATAACAAAAAACTTATCTTCATTTGGAGTGGGCTTTAGAAAGCAGTCACAAGCCTCATCTTCTGCTAGAAATTTTATTCCATTTGCCTTCAGGACTTTCAATGAGATTGAAGCTTTGCAACAATAGAGCCTTCCGTCACTAGAGGCAAGGTTTAACTTTTCCAGCTCACTTGGCACTCCCCCACTGAACAGCCTCAAGCTTAATACTCCTTGAAAAGGGGAAAATATTGTGGGAGCCTTGAAAAAAAAAATAAAAATTAAATAATCACATTTCCAATTCAATCACACACAGGCTGTTTTCACTCATCTTGCCTACAGTCAGCAAGCCCTGTTTTTAAGGCAATCTTGTAGCAGAAGTGGCCTGAGTTGCCAAATCATAAAGTGCAGGAATGTTCCCACTACTTGGTGTTTATCGGGTTTGCACACAAATAGATAGAAGGAAAAAAGAAAGTCCTGCGTGATAGCCAAGGAACATTCCTGGCAAATTATTTTATGAGGTACATAATTTTTTTCCTCAAGCTAAGTTAAATTTACTGTAAAATTAAGTAAGAACTTTGAAGCTGCAGTTAGAAACTCTGAAGAACAAATTGGAAACCTAAGACACTCTGGGATATCTCAGCACATGAATGAATCATTGAAAACAGGGAAGAACAGATAATAGTAGTAATAAAATTCCTTAGAAGTACTACTTGTCTCCAAATCTGGATCTGACGGCAGTAGAACCACAAGCAAGAATATAAAAAAAAAATAAAATAAAAAGGTGAATGACACCTGGTGCTGGGTGTCATACTGAGACAATGCCCTCTGAGTGCTAAGCCTCCTTATGAAGGCTCAGCTCAAGTATGCAATCAAACATAAGGATGTGTGCTAGCCCCTCCTCTCCTCAATATACACAGAGCAGCAGCAGCAACAGAGTTTAATTCAGAAGAAAGAGAACTAGGACATCTGCAATATTCCCAGCCTAAATGGGCTCTGACAGGCTACTGGCAATCTTCCCTACCAAAATGCAGTCCTGACAGCTAGTAACAAGCTTCCTACATGGTCCAGTGAATCATGTCAGCTTGGAAGTTAAGCCTGCTCACTCTTAAATTCCACATCTGACCCTGGGAGAATCGTTTGGGAAGTGTCCTTGCACCTACACCCATGTTTCTGCCTGCATTTATTGCTCAATCACGCCTATCGCTTGCATCTGGCATCACTGCTGGCCACCACATATTGGCAAAGTGACAGATACCCCTAGCACTGTGCTAGTTCCCTGCTCCATAAATATTATGGTGCCTCATGGATTTAGCTGAAAGTCAAAGCCCATGCAATATTTTTCCAGTGAACCTTGCGTGCATGCCTGCCAGCAACTCCCACAGCTCCTCTGTTCTCAGCACATCCCGAAAGAGGATTGCCTTGAGAGCAGCTGCAAACGTGAGCATCCCCTCCAGTGATCTCTAGTTTATTTAAGCTATTACAAACATGCTAACTGAGAGGCAAACAGGGATTGCAAAGCTGCCTGTTAGCAGCAGCTCAATATCTCCCATTTCTGGAGCTGTCAAGGAAAAGTAAATTTTACACACTCAAGATCAGCACCCAGAAAGGCTGAGTTCTGCACTGAACAAACAAACCACTAACGTACGACAGATGAATCACACCACTTTATATACTGCTGAGAAGTGGCTGGCTACCTGAAGAGGCTGCTGTAAGAACATACCTACAACAGTTTGAAACAAAACAAGCACCCAGCAAACTGTGGAAATACTTTACTCCTAAGACAGGTAAAACCTCAGTCAACCTGCCTGCACAGTTCAGCCACAGGATGCGCCTTGCTCCGTACAGTAACTGGCTGTGCATCTGCAAATCACTAAGACATCCCACACATCAGTGATTTGGGCACCTAAGCATGGATATCTAAGCTTCCTTTACTCTTGAAAGAGATCATAGAATTGTTTAGGTTGGTTAAGACCTCTAAGATCATAAAGTCCAACCATTAACCCAGCACTGCTGTGTTCACCACTAAACCATGGTCCCAAGAACCCCATCTACACATCTCTTCAATACCCCCAGGGATGGCAACTTTACTGCTTCCCTGGGCAGCCTATTCCAGAGCCTGACAACCCTTTTGGTGAAGAAATTTTTCCTAATGTCAAATCTAAATCACTAAAACTAAATCACTAAATCATTAAATCTAAATCACTCCTCATGCAACTCAGTAGGCCACTTCCAGTTGATCTTATCAATATCACCAATGGAGCCAGGAACCAGTCCAGCTCACCTGAATGTAGATCTCTGAAACAGTAAATTAAAGCATCCTTTGGGCTCCATTGGCTGTATTTATCAGAACTCATTAGACCATAATGGGAAAGACACTGAGAAAACATGTAGAGACCTACATTTAGGCATCTTAAAGCTGAACTGACTCCCACTCTCCATGACTCATTCCTCTCCCACTTCTGACACTCAGTTCTTTCAGATTTGCACTGAATACCTTTGTAATTCAATATTAAGGAGGCTGTGTACCAGAATATGCCTGTTCAGTGCTTGGTGTAATACTGCAGCCTTGGTTTGCAAATTTGGTAAATGGAACATGGTTAGGAAAACAATGGGCAAAGGATAATACCATGAAGGAGATTAATTAAACTGGACATGAAAAATACTCCTAAGGCAATCACTGGAACAGATTGCCTAGGGAGATCAGAGGATCTCAGTCACCAGATGTTTTAAAGAAGTTAGACAAACACCTGTCAAGAGTAATTTAGAAAAAGTACATCCTGGCCTAGGATGGGGAGAACAGGTTAGAACCATCTTCCCCCAGCTAAAAACAAATGCTATGCCACAGGAAAACAATAAAACCAAACCAAAAAAAAAAAAAAAAAAAAACCAAAAAAAAACAAAAACCAAAAAAAAACAAAAAAAAAAACCCAAAAAAACCCCCAAACCAAAAAAAAACCTCAAAAAAAACCCCACCAAGAACTGGAATTGTGTCCAAGAGATTCAACTGTTTTGAACTCTTTTCTCAAACAGCACGTTTTATTCAACAACATATTTCTACTATGATCTTGCTAGGTCTAATTCCCTTTCCATGTTTACTTTAAGAAGCAGAGCTCAGTGTCACACATTCAAGCATCCTGTGTTTCAGTAGATATTTGATGACATGGAGAAATAAACCTCATTCAAATACACCTTCCCTTGTCTACATTTTGCATCTACATCCACAGAGGAAACTTCAGAGATGTTAATGGAACAGATTTTCACAGAATCATAGAATAGTTTGGGTTGTAAGGGACCTTTAAAGGTCATCTAGTCCAATTTCCAACCCATGCAGGCATGTCATAACTCCTGGAAGACATTTTACCTTGCAACAGAGCTCAGTTTGTGCCTGATACAGATTTGACCATCAGCTTTCATGGCACATAAACACTGGTCTGATGTTTGTGAAAAGAAGAAGAAAAGCTAGCAAATTTTGCAAGCAAAGAGAAAGAGGTAATTAGGGAGAGGCCACTCCTTTCCTCTCCTTCAGAGTCAAAAAAGGAAGCTAGAAAGGAAAATGCAAGGGATGAGCAACTTTGCTTCACATTTTTCTCTCAGCAAACAGGTAAGAGTGGGCAGAAAAAGAAACTATGTTTTCTTGATTTCTCACTAGACACTGAGCAATGGAAATGGAATAATCTTGAAAGTGAAGAAGTTTGTGCTAGTTGGTTATAGCACACACAGATCTCCAAGCTACAGCCTGATCTTTATTTAAACACACACCAGAGGAAAACAACTTGTCCCAAAGTTGGCCCACTGTGCTAGCTTGGGAAAGGCAGCAATCAAGGAAACTGCTCTTTCTGGGTTGTGCTTCAGGGAAAGGAACATTATTTTCCATTTACTTACCCAGAAACATGCACCATCAACAGCATATAGAAGACAAAGAAAAGGTTGTGTGTATACCAGAAGATGTCATAGTTTGAAACCCTGTAAAGAATAAAGCATGGTTCAGTGCTGTTTCAACTCAGATTGGACTCACTGCTAATTAAAGGCAGACCTGTGCACACAGGACATCATTATACACTGCACAGTCATACAAAATAGTCAAAGCCCAGTATGTTTTCCCACAGGCACACTGTACTTACATGCAATTAAGTGTCAAGAAGAACAAGTGACTGGCACAGAAATAACAAGCTGAGAAGGAGAGGTAAGGATGTAGAAACACAAANCCACAGGCACACTGTACTTACATGCAATTAAGTGTCAAGAAGAACAAGTGACTGGCACAGAAATAACAAGCTGAGAAGGAGAGGCCAGATGGAGAACTCTTCTGAAATTAGGAGACTTGACTGCTTTCATAGATCCTAGTTAGTCTCTACAAGATCCTTATAGCTGGAATAGTTCTTCCACCTCCGGTCTCAAAAGTCAACCTCTTTGCAGTGAGTGTGACCTTGCATTCTCCCTGCCCCAATACAGTTTAACCTGTCACTAAGGCTGCAGCACACAAACAGGTAGCATGGACAGCAGCAGAAGGGCCAGTGGGAAGGGTAAAAAACTTGTGAGGGTATGGAGTGGAAGGAGATACAGGAGGAACAGGACCTAGAGCAAGAAGACAACAAGAGCACAGGTAGGAGAATTTTCAGGGCAGGAAGCCACACACATTACTGCTCCACAACCGATGGATGGTCTTGGGAGGAACAAGAAGAACCACTGTGAGATCAGGAGAGGTGAAGGGAAAAGAGCACTTCCTTTTATCAGTAATTTGTTAGGAATATAAAAGGAACCCAGACCAAAGAAAATATCCATGTGGAACTGTTTTCTGTTGAGCTTGTTTGGATTTTGTTTGAGTAAAATAGTTACCAATAAACAATAACCAAATGCCTAAGAAAATACACTACTTCCACAGCATTCAAACACACTTCTCACGCTACACAGCATAGTAGGAGAGTCCCTTCTAAAACCAAAAAAACCACCTCCACTCATAATACAAACTAACTATTCCTCTGACACAGCTAGCTTCCTTTTTTCCCAGAACTTTTTCCCTCCTATGGTCTTCTACATAACCAGCTAACTGCTCTTCCTTCAATACAAGTGAAACATATATTGCATTTGTTTCTTCAATACAGGACTTATTCATCTTCTTTCTCAAGAGAGGAAAAATAATTTTGATAATCCAAGGGCTACCAAAATAAAATCCAAACCAGGGAAGAAACAAGGAAGGAATCAAAGGAGGAACAAAGGGAACAAAGGAAGCAAAAAAAGGAATACAGCAACAGCAAGGGGCTCTGAAATCCCCCCTCTACCCTGCCATTCTTTCCCCAGTAAGCAATATGTTAACACTTTTTCCTCCTTGAAGCTTCTCAAGCCTTTTCTAACTCCCCACACCCTGGGAGGCATTTCCATGCAGTCACTCAACAGTATCTGTGAGGAGTTGTGGGAGTAAACATCAGTAAGAGGAAAAGAAGAACGATGGTGTGCAGAGTGGAAGCACAATTGGAAGGCACAGAGAAAGTAAAATTTACCCTCTGTCTCAAAACAGGTCACAGAATCCTAGGGTGGGACCTTAAATATCATCTAGGTTAAACCCCTATACAATGAGAAGGGACAAGGACAGGTTTTGGGGCTCAGGTTTAATGTGGTTTCATAACAACATAATAATAATTAATAATTAATAAATCAATAAATATAATAATTAATAAATATAATTAATAATAACA
>VZRX01005343.1:577836-597861 GCA_013398075.1 Notiomystis cincta | reverse complement strand
TAAATATAATTAATAATAACAAAAGCTGCACACTTACTGTTTTATTGGCTCTTGAGCACCTTTTCCAGAATGCACCAATTTTTCAAAATTTCAGCAATGAAAAGTCAATCCCTGGACTGCTTCTGACATGTTGCTTTCAACAGCTAATTATTGTTACTGATTGAAATTACTGTACACTTCTTGTCTGAATACATCTAAATGTCAGCTTCCAGCTCATTAAGCATTTTATTCTTCTTTCAGCACTCCTACAGATACTTCTACTATAAAATCCTTGTTCCTCACATGTAACAAGTTGCCCTAAATGTAAGCAAGCCCTCTGAACTTCACCTCCTTAAATTATACAGGGATGTAAATCCTTGAACCTCTTACCATGAAGCATATTTTCCAACACTGTAATAATTATGCATTTCTTATTTGTATCCTTACACTGGGTATCCTACAGATATATATAGTATTCTAATATAGTCAATAATCTTCCTATTGATATACACGTATTTTTATAGCTCTTCAGAACATTTTTTTTTAACCTTCTTAGGGCTTAAAATATACATTATTCACAGAATGGATGCAATTCTTAGGAATGCAAAGTCCTGAAAATTTGAGGTAAGTTGAATACTTAATTTCAGTTAACCTACTTTAGAATTTTGCAGATGAAGATCTGCAAGAGTTAATTTACTGAGAAATGTAAGGGGAATTTATCATGCTTTAAAGGGACACACTAAGCAGCCCAGTTCTAGAAAAATATTTTTAATCCTGTTACAGACAGTTTTGAAAAGGAAGATGTATGTGGTAGTTTAGAAGATGAAATTGAAGACTAGAATATTTGGTTACAAAAATAGATGGCATTGCAGCACTTTATTTTTTAATGTTCTTTTAAATACATAACTTCCAAATCTTAAACATCATTAATTTTAAATTTGGCAGAAATGTCAACATTTATTGACAGGATTTATTGTGTTTTCTGATAACTTCATAACCCTGTTGAAAATGACTGCTGAACAAAAACCATTGGTCTAATTCTCAGGTATGACATAGCAAAAATTCAGAAAATTTTTCAAGTAAGAATCACTTTCCCCTTTTAAAACATTAGCAGCTAATTCAATCCTTCTAATACTTATTTGCACAGTTTACTGAAAAGGCAGGAAAACAGATGCATACTCATGCATACAGCAATTTCAGGAAGAGCATAGAAAAGAAGAAATCACTAAGCAGGTCAGCGTACAAGAGCAGAATAGGGCTGAAATCCAAGACTATAAAAGCCTCTGAAATACTTTTTAAAAAGCTCAGTCTTTGATAGATAGTGAACATTTACAGTTAACTTTCCTAAAGCTGTACTGTATGCTCAGCCATCATAGGGCATGTGAGAATCCACAGGGAAAGGGATTGAAAAGGGACAGAGTGATGCATGCAGCAACTTGTTTCCTTAGGAGAAAACACTCTAATAAAGACAGGCTTGAGCTCTATGCCTGAGGGAGAAGACAGGATAAAATTTCCAAGTAAGAATTATTGCTAGGGTAACAGGAGATGCAGATTATCTCTTTTGGGGCTTTGATTCTGCTGGCTAGATGGCAGAAAGCTGGGAAAGCATTTGCACTTACAGTAACTGTGGAAGGAACTAAAAACATGTAACTTCAAAGGATGTTGCATGAACCCCAAAATTATTTCCAAGAATGTTTACAACTACATTTATTTTTCTAAGCTTCTCAATCACTAATACATGATGTTTTTCTAATTTAATATGGCCTTGAAGAAGACAGGACTTTATTCTGGCTTGATGCTGCAGAGTAAAGTAATTGTTTTATTTTTCCATCTTCCCAAAACTGTCTTTCTTTCTGCAAGTAGAGATATCTGTATGGACCATGTGATGTACAGCCATGCTGATATCTGGTGCAGCAGCCTAATCCTGCACTTTTGTAGCCTGCAGTGCCTCACAGAAGTTTCAGCCCTGAAAGAAGCCTTGCCTACTGAAAATGCAGAAGTGTTTGCTAAACTACTTTCTCAAATCACAGGATAACATTGCCAGGTAACACAGCTTCTCAGGAAAGACAGATTAGTCCAACAAAGTTCATAACCATGTATCTAACTCACATCAGTGGAGCACAATAATGTTTGAAGATACATAATTAATATATCCTTCCATGTCTGCTGAATTGAGATGATGCACTTACATAAACACTGTGAATTCAACCTCTGTAAAAGGGATGGGGTTATTTTTCCATGTTCAACTGCAGAATCCAAGCCTTAAAAAGACTACAATGTTGGGCTAAAACCCCCAAGGTACCAGTTATTCACAGGCACTATCATATGTGTTCAGTAATGTTGGTACAAAATGTCAACCCACTGGAAGGCCAAACCTTCAGAGATCCCAGCAGCTGCTCTGAGCCAGTACTGCATTGCTGTTGGTACAATTCACATTAAAAAGAATGTATCTGACAACCAGAAGCAGATCTTTTAAAAGCAATGTTTTACTTCAATAGCATAATTTTGTGTCAGTTTGTCTCACTGCTGATAATTTGGGGGTTTGGGGTTGTTTTTTGGGGTGGGTTTTTTTTTTTTTTGGTTTAGGTTT
Organism: Notiomystis cincta; assembly: GCA_013398075.1. NCBI lineage: Eukaryota > Metazoa > Chordata > Aves > Passeriformes > Notiomystidae > Notiomystis > Notiomystis cincta. The sequence goes on along the minus strand of VZRX01005343.1, from coordinate 595,292 downwards.
TTTTAACTTTTTTGTTACAATTTATTGTTACGATTAATTGGTAAAAATAATTAAGATAAAGAGAACATCTTATTTTTCTTCCCATGGAATTAATTTATGCACTGGACAGAACTTCCCACATGCTGAGTTTACTGCCTCCCTGTGCAACCAGAAATAAAAGAACTATTTAAATTTTAAAGGTCCACATTTTTGACTGAGAACACTCATTAAAAAGTAGTTTTTCAGAAGGCAATTCAATCAAGTCTTGTAATTGTTTTCATACAAAATTCACTGTGCTAATTTTACTGCAAGCTAGGAAAAAATAGGACAAGAAAAGTGGTATTTTTAACTCTAATCAGTAGGAGAATATGATTACTGAAATGGCATTTTTTGGCATAATGATCAGATTACATCTTACCTGATGGCATACGTGGAAGCCGTACACATTAGGAATAATACTAACACCATGATGACTCCAGTCAGACCTGGAACTAAAAGAGACATAAGATAACTTACATTTGAACTGTGAAGAGGTCTATGTATCTATTATGTCCTTTTAAGAAAGTGGAATTAGACATACAAATCATGATTTAATCAAACTCTTGAATACACTTATCCCTTGAGGACAGCTTGTGTATCAAAGCAGATAGGAAGGAAGAGTTCTTGAGTAATTTCCCAACTTCCCAAAGAAAAATACCCTTTTCCTTGCATTTCATCATGCATCACAATTTCCTATTTGTCTTTGCTCCTGTCATCTGTTGTTTGTGACATCTGTGTCTAAGCAGGTAACTAAGAACAAACACTATTTACTTGCAAGATTGACTGTACAAGTTTCTGTCTCTCTTTTTTATTCCAAACACTACACTCTGTTGATCATGACAATTAAAAACCTGGTCAGGGACAGAATTTCAAGCAAATCAATTTCTATGCAAGCTGTCACTACAATTTTTTGCCAGCCCATTTCATTCTGGAATGAGGAAGAGCCTGAAATTACTCTCCATGGCATTGTATCACGCTTGAAATTGTTGCCCACAGAGCAAGGTCTGTGAGAGTGATCTGCAGCCAGCACTTGGGAAGGAAAGGTTAAAAATATTAACAATTGGACTCATCTGCTCAAGTGAGGACTTGTATCAGAACTAGCTTATCCTCAGCTGTTTTTTAAGTCAAAGGAGAGATAATATCAAATTTTATCTTTTTATAAACTTCTCAATACTCACTCACTGAAAAGTCTGATACGCAAAATCTGACACACAGCAACTCACTCCTCAGTTTTTACCCTACAATCAGTGGAAGCTTTGTCATGGACTGCATAGAAAAAAATGTTTTCACTTCTTCATGGAAAGATTGCAATTAAAAGCAGTTGCAATAAAAAAAAGTGCATTCTGTCCACTGCCTCCTTCTTTTCTTTTTTCTCAATCTGATTTGATGTGTAGCGTGCAATGAATCTCTACTCTGAACAAACACCTCCAATGCAACTGCAGAACAACACTTGATCCAGCTTCCTGCACTGTCACTCAAGCCAGAGGTGACCTTTTAGGTCCAGTTTTTCAACTATCTTCTCCATCAAATTGAAATCACTCACAGTCTTACCCCAATTTATCAGTGCATTTTTAGTGTTTCCTCCCTGCCCTGTCCCTGACTCTCCTTTGCTCCGCTAAGTATAATCTTGAATACTTGTCCCTTCCCACAGTCTGCATCACATCCTTACACAAGGAGGTTCTTCCCTGGACTGATCTGAAAAGCCATCATCACTCCTTCTGATTCCTTATACCTTTTGTTTGTTGTTCTAAACTGTCTGGGAACAAACCAGGAGTTTTTTGCTTATTTGCACAGCTCACAGTGTAGCAAAATCTTGGTCCTTGCCTGGGCACTCCAGATGGTAATTAACATTACCAGCACTTAGGACAGGGTAATTTTAAATTGAAGATGACTTTGAATCACTGCTTTTTGCAACAGCGAGCTCAGATTTTTGAAAATGCAGTATTTTAGTGGCTGGTGTCCCCACAAGCCAGGACAATACCTGATTGGACCACTCTCTGCTTCTCTCTCCCAAGTCCTTCTCCTTTACACACGATATTAAACATAATCCTCAGTTGCTTGGTTTGATTCTCCTCCCTTCCATCTCCTCTGCCAGTTGCCTTCTTTCAAGCCTCCATCACTGATTCAGTACCTACAGCCATTACCCAGCCTGCTTCCAGCTAGCAGATAACTCTGACCTCAAGTTTCTGGCACTTCACTTTCTCCCTTCCTCTGCTCTCAACTGAACTAAACCTTCCCTAGGGTTTTTGGGAAACACTGTCATGCCAGCTGCTATCTCCAGGACACCTATTGGGATTGACAAACCTAGAACCATTGCTGTCTATTCACAGATTAGACCTGACTGTGCCCTAAATGCTACCAAGTCAGGATTATTTTGTTTGATTCAAATAAGGGAGAATGTGATGGCATCAGGAAGGAACTTTATCTGCTTATGAAGAGCTACAGCTCAGACTGGTGCCTGCCCCTCCACACCCAAACATTTCTTCCTTTCTAAATTCCTGCACCAACAATGTCTTCATCTATTTATCCCTTATGAGTTCTGAAGCCTGATTCCCATGTAACAGTTTAGATTGCTCAGAAACCAAACCAGCCCTTGAATAAACCAGCTGAAGCAAAAAGACTGGCTTTCTGTTATGTTTCTTTTTCTAGAAATTGGATCATTTAGGAATTTGGTTTTAATATTAGGGAGAATATCTGTTTGAAATGAATGGATTTCTGCTGACTCATCTGTACAACAACAGATTTGAGATGCTGCTCACCCTACTACTGGGCTCATGTAACTCCTGCCTCCTGACTACTGGATAAGCAAAGCCAGCTTACATTAACACAAATAACACAACTCCAGATAGCTGAGATACAACAAATGGAGCATGCCAATACAGGATCAAAAGAAGTTTTGTCTGCAGTGTGATGATGATAAGCAGCAAACTTTTCTCATTCAGTTTTGCAGGACTTACCAGTTGCAAAAAGTAGTTTCCTTGGGTCCTGAAAAACAGGCAAACAAAACCAAATAAAATCAACATATGGTATTTTATATCTATATGAATAATATTATTATATTATAAGTAGCACATAAAGCTCACACATTTTAAGACATATGCAGTCCCTTAATCTGGAAGCAAGACTGAGTTTGGTATTTGGTAACAGTTTACATTGACTGCAATTCAACATAAATTAAACCTCTAGCCTCATTCCCCCAGAAAAGATAATTCTGATCTACAATTTGGATTCAGATAATTTTACAGATGATTGTTTTTTTGAAAGCTTAAATTTACTCAGTTACTTCATCCCTTTGGGAGGATAGAGTGGAACAGAAGAGGGAGAGGTTTTGAATTTAAATGTAAGACAAGAGGCAAGCATTTTACTGCCAGCTACATCACCAAGAGATTTGCAGTGGACCCTAGTGAAGCAAGACTGAACACAAAGGACCTGACAGATGTTCCTTTGTCCTTCACCACATGTGAAAGGAAGAGGGGATATTTCAACATCAGGGAAACTGCCTCACTTCCCCTGATCCTATACTTCAAGTGGTTTTGTCTTCACTGCTTGGAAAACTTTTTTATTTAAACTTGCAGTAAAATATAGTGAGGGGAGGTGAGAAGCTTTCATACAGGACAGGAAAAATGAAGTGACCCTCTTTCTGACCTTGTCTGCATCCAGATGTGCATACCCAGGTGGAGAAGATGAGAGCAGCACCCACCACAGCTAAAAAGGGGATTTAAGTGGAATTCAAGTACGAAGGTGCAAGAGCTACTAAAGTACCTAAAACTCAGGAGTGTTGATCCTAGAGTTCCTAAAAAACTTGCTATTTTCTCCATTTTCTATTGCAAAATTCCTAAGGCTGCTCAGTAGAGGCTTAGAACCTCGGCACGTTCTTGCCTGAGGCGATGCCCAGCTAATGTTCCTGATGGAGAGAAGTCTATCAGACCACTTCTAACACAAGCAGACACACAGTTCAACCCAGAAGCTCAGCACAACAGTTGGTGTTGGCATGTCTGTCTGCCATTGAATAGCTCAGTGATTAGATCATTCACCCAGGGAGTGGAAGACCTTGCTTGCTGGTCCTTAGGAGCCTGGACTGAGTCAAGCTCTCTTTTTTCTGGGAAACGATGCAGCTGGGATAGGGTCATTCTAATTATTTCCCAATGAAACTGGTAGAAAAGAAATGCACACTTGGGACTAGAATGAACACAAACAAGAGAAAACTTGATTGTAGCCCAAGAAGGAAGGGTGCTGGACTCTGGTCTTGCTTCAAAAATCTGCAAATATCTCTCCAGTGCAAAATACACAGGTAAGCACCTGGACAAGGGACTAGGAATCTGATATTCCTGCAAGAGATCTGCACCACAAGCAGAGAAGGGACACACATGAAGTATTTTGCAGGCAGAAGTCAGCTTCCTGCCCAGTTCATGTAGATAACTAATTCCATGCTTAGCATATCTACTCATATATGCATTCACTGCAGCTGAAAAATGCAAAATCAGTTTCAAATCTCACTGTATTCTAAGTGGTGGAAATTCAGAACAAATTTTCCCAAAAAGTAGCAGAAATGTGTCAACCAGGCCTACTCAAGAAACAGAGAGAAGCAAGAGAACAAGGTGCAAGGGGAAAAGTTTTGATGATTGCATTCTCCATCTAATAATCAAACAGGACTGAATCTTGCTGGCTTTAATACATGCTTTGTCCAGAGAAAGAAGTAAAATCCGCAGGAATCCACATGATGGTCAGTTTTCAGTGCACGAAACAGCAGCACTCTATAGATCACACAATGGAATTTAATATGCAAATATTCATATATTTGAATTATATACTTAAAATGAAAATATGAAAGGACAGCTGGCTTACCTCACCACGATAGTTTGCTGCATTTAGGGTCACAAATTCCTCATTGTAGTTCTCAGAGAAGTTAAGAGCATTCACCAGATGAGCAGCAACATGTAAGACTAAAAAAACCAAAACACTGAGTAAAGCTGTAAACAAGTACTGGATGTTCCCTCTGGCTGCCCAGATGCCAAGCTATAATCACATCACCTGCATGAGATGTACCAGGGACTAAGGAATTCTTAATTATTTTTCTGAAGTAAATCAGCTTATAAATATTAATGACAAAAAGCTGTATGTATTTTAGGATTTTTTTTAACACTACAGCAATGATTTCTGTACTGCAATGCTTCAGCTGAGAGACAATATTCAAAGGTGTCCAGCCAAGAATATTACTTCTTCACCAAACGGGGTAGTTGTCTCCAATGCTCCCTCCTCTGCAGGTAAGCCTGTAGTACCCTGCTTTTTCACTAGAATTCCTGAGGCAGCATGAGGGTTCATTTGCAATGGCAGATTTTGACCCAATCTCACATACCTGTCTTCTAAGAAACTGGCATTTTAAGGAAAGGCTTGACATTAGAATGTATGCCCATGTGTTTAAAGCACAAAATGAACCAAAACCCACACGTATTTGAGAAAGCATTTACAATTTAAGACGAGCAAGCACAGAGCAAGACTACCACCAAATGTACTGCAGCAGAAAAGCCACAAAGTACTGCTTCAATGTGCTTCCAAAACATGCTGCTGCTCAGCACAGTACGATCTCACCTGAAAAGATGCATATTGTAACACCACACGTCACATGGAAGGTTTTACTTTTATCTAGCAGCCTTCTGGTTTTCTTGCTGGCAACCTAGTAAGAGAAGAATTCAAGCAATCTCTTCCAAAACAAAGCAAAGAAAAAAATACGAACAGCAACTGTGGTGGTATAATAGCAACTTCAGTTTTTACTAGGTTTAACACCTTTGCAAGTATAGTACCTAATTTTAAAAACTACTGGATTATGCCAAGGAGATAATTTTGAGGTCTTGATGAAGAAATTACATTTGGATCTGTATTACACAGATGTCAAGAGTACCATAATGTACTAATATATATATATTTATAGGCATCAAATCTTATAGGTACTGTCACCTGGTTAACAGAACTCACAGGTTCAATTTGCAAGAATCTAGCAAATACAAATGTTTCTCAAAAGCATTATTTATATTTCTGTAAAAGTAACTGGCAAATCACAAAGAAGCTAAACTATTGTTTCTCCTATGATAACAAATGTATCAGTTTGGGTATTTTTATTTAAAGTTCTATCACCTCCAGTAGAACATTTATGGTCAAACAGAGACAAAGTTGGTTTTGCTCTGTTGAATTCTACCAAGAAGCAGTTGAGAGGACACAGGTGTCTCTAATATAAGAGTTTGGAAAGACAGAGGAGAATTCATCTGGTTACAGCTGCATAGCAACTCCCCATCCAGACCCTCCTCTCAAGTGCTGCACTCCAAGGACAGTGCTTACCTTCTGGGATCCCCGCAGGAAGGCCAGGAGAACACGGCACATTGGCAGCAGGACGAGGCAGCAGTTGAGATTGAGGACGGATGCCGAAGCTCTGCTAACACACAATCCTAGCTGAACAAATATTGCAAGAGTTAGATTATGGGGAGAAAGGAATGGGGTGTGTGTGTGTCAGTATGGCCTCTCTCTTTCTTTGCTGTGAAACCAAATGGTTCCCATGCTCTCTGACTCATCAGAATGGTGGAGTTTCATGATGTTTTATTGTAGTGGAAAAACCACGGTACACATGGCGTTCTATCCTGTCCTCACAGGGTAGAAACAGCTCTCATCTTTGCATCAAGAAGTTATTAAAAATTAATTTTGTCAACAACAAAAGACAACTTTCTATGCAAAGAGCCAATATCCTCATCAGTGCCCAAAGTCACATGGAACAAAACATCTGAGATTACAGTAAGTGTCCACTGAGAAATCACCTGAAAGCTTCAACAGGCATAGCTAAATAAAAAAGAGCAATAAATACTATGATGATACTAGACAGCCACTGAAGTGTAATGATTTTCTGTTAAGCCACAAAAAAGATGTAAAAAAATACTGATTCAGTCAAACTGAAATGATCATAGTATTTCAAGGACTGTTACAAAATTGTCACAAAACTACTCATCCATTCACATTATGCAATGCCAAATTTGGACATAAAGAAAGTAGGTTCTCTGCAGTTTAACTGCTCAATAGCTGGGAATTGTAATGAAATCTAATTTCACTAATGCTTTCACTGATATATTTGGAACTTACATAATTAGAACAAAAATACTTGTCAAATAAATGAACAAAGCACACATTCATGTCATAAACCTGTATTTTTAATCGTATTATATTATCTCATTCATTTATGATTTTTTAAAGTTAGCAAAATGCCATTGTTCTCCTAGTTATTAGGCTGAATTACCATCTTACTATCTTATATAAAAGATGCTTTTAGACTGTCAACAGATTTCTGGAAGGATATTTCTTACAATGTTCTCAAAACCCCAAGTTTTTTGACTCCTGAATAAATTAATAAAAAAGTATTATAATATTAAAAACAGCTCGAATGCTGCAGAAGCATGTGAATGAATGAGGTACAAATTATATAATAAAAATTACTAAAGACTCGTTACCTTTTCAAAATGAAACTCTACATAAAAAATGAGCAATTTTTACCTTCTCAGACAAAAAAATTAATCCATGAAACATCTATTATATTCTTTTCTCTGTTATCAAGAAGAAACAAAGTTTACAGACTTATGTTTGTGTCACAGAAATGGATGAATATATAAGCTAGCAAAAATAAACAGAAGAACTGCACTTCAGAATATCTCACAAGATCTCAAGCACAACAGTATGAAAGGGTTTGCAAATACCAGCACCATAAAACATCACAGCTGCCTGCTCTCACAGTTAGCAACATCCATGTACCTCACCTGCTCTGCAACACACCTGGGCACAGCACCAGCAGGCAAACAGAAGGTAAAGATGTTCAATCTACCTGAAGAACCAAGCTCTGCACCTAAATCCTTCTTCTCTTCCAGCTACTTTACATTATTTAGTTAGACCTGAGTGCTAGGGACCCTCACCAGACCCTACCAGCTTCCACAGAACCCAGCAGTCACAAGGGCACCTTCTCTCAAAAGCTGCCCGTGAGAATTAGGAGCAATTACCCCACAAAATGTGCTCTACCTTGTTCTCTACCATGTAAATGTGGGATCTCCAGAAAAAATCCCAGGAACAGATCATCTCCAACCTACTGAATGATAGAAAATAAGACTAAAATGAGCCATGTCACTTAGTTCTTTCCCACTCTCCAGATGTCCTCCACTATCTCTTCCAATGTACTGTTAGTCTTCTTTTTCCTTACATAAAACCTCCCTTGCTTCTATTACATCTCTTATTTCACTCTCTGATCACTTGCACAATGAGAAATTTTTCTTGCTACTCTTTCCTCACAAGCCATGTTCTTCAGACCTCAGGCCACCCTCTCCTCCCTGCTCTGGACCCTCTCAGCTGGTCCAGAGCCCAAGTGTACTGACTAAGGACCAGCTACAATGGCCACAACCTCAGCAGCTGAGCTGGGATTTGACCAAACACTGATGACATTTCCCACTTCAAAGTATGATCAAAAAAAAAATTATATGAATAGCCACCAAAAAAATACTTGTTTATCCTTTTCCACTGTAGTCTAAAGTGACTCCAGAAAATCACAAATATTTTTGGATTAAGAGGCAAAAGAACTGGAAATGACCCTTGAATTGACTAGACTTAATGAAAAGTAAAATGTCTCTATAATGCACTGTCTGCATATACAACACTGTCTCTATTTTCATTAAATCCTCTAAAGAGAAGGTAAAAATGAGCTATACACCTCATGAAAGCAATAATCTCATAAACATAGTCATTAAAATATATAAGTATTTTTATTGGGGCATACTGATGTACTACAGTATTGCAGTAATTAAATGAGCATGACTAGAAAAACTCAAGAATTATGTAGAAATAATGCCATGCAAACTCTAGAAGTAAACTGAATAATTTTTGTAGCTGTTGACTAACACAAAATCTGAAAAGGTTGCAAGATCATTAATGAGCAGTTTGAAAATTTTAATAACTTCTGTTGTATGACCTATATAATACTTCATTAGTTTCTCAAGAATTTATGTTGTCTTTGTGCTTAAACATAAACTAGGCATGACATCAGTCATACAAGAACTCCTTTACCAAGCACAACACCACAAACCATTTTTCTTACAAAACTTCAACAAAACAATAGTTTGGTCTAGAAGAGAGTCAATTCTGACACTGTATAGTGTCAAATAAATGAAATAATTCCTGTTGGAGTTCAAGAAGCATTTGGGCAACACTCTCCAGCACATGGTGAGATTCTTGGGATGTCCTGCTCAGGGTCAGGAGTTGGACTGATGGGTCCCTTCCAGCTCAGCATATTCTGTGATTGTAAGTAAAATGCCAAGCCATTTAACAAGTATGAATCACCAATGATGTGTAGAAAAGGCTATCCTACCATCATTCCTTTGTTTTTCTCCTCTAGTTAACAAATAGCAAACCTTCATTAATAATGCAATTACTACAGAAGACTGTCCTTACATTCATTCTAATTCAATGCTAACAGTACCTCTACATAGGAGGGAAAAAAAAAAAAGACAAGAAAAAAAGAGAGACCAGCAAACAACTTCTTAAATATGTACTGCACTTCCAAGAAGGTATGATTAAATACTAAAATATTGTTACCAATGGTTCATGTAAGGTTTTATTCTGAAGAAATAAAATTCAGCAATATTTCCTGCAACAAGCCCATGACTGATTTGCAAACAATGGTAAATACATATAGAAATTCTTAGAATCAAAATTCATGCAAGAAGAAAAAGAGTTTAAGTTTGCTCTTAATATACATCCAAAAGCTAAAAATATCACCATGAAACTAATTCTTTCCAAATGGTTTCCAAGAGATCTCTTTCTTAACTTCCTTTGCATTGCCTGGGTGGCATAGTAACGAATTAACATAGTACATTGTTGGACTTTTAAACAATAGTAGCATAAAGGATGATTTTTGCTCCAAGGCAACTCACTGGGTCTAGAAGGGAATATATATCCTTATTAAGTAGTTAAGAAATGAAAGAAATATAATCCTCTTTTCTTCCAGAAGTTTTTACTGTCTTAAGAAAATACAAAAAAATTGTTATTGCATGTTACTAACATGTGAAATTTTTGCAGGATCAAAAAGAAAAAAAAACATACCCAAAATCTCTGCTGTTTATCCAGCTTTGCTGATACTGAATCCAAGCATTCGACCACCTCCTTGTACCTGCCTACCTGGTACAACCTACACTGGTATCTGATTTCAGGAGGGGCAATGAGGCATAGAAAAGCTAAAGGATTACTTGATTTTACAGAGTAAATCTGTGGCAAAGATGGTAGGGAACTGGGCCATCCACAAACTCAAATCCTAAAAACTAGGTTCGACTTTTCCTCCAGACAATTATAAAGGAATCGCCACGTTCTCCAAAGCAGCATAAAAGAGCTCCAGAATGTAGGTTGTCCAGTTATCCCTGTCTGATGTACAGTCCCACAGAGATCCAGGTGGACTCCTGGCTGTGCTCATAGAACATACAAAGTAGGACAGAGAAGCAAAGAGGCAGTTCTTTTGGTATCTTGCTGTCAGAAAGAATGAAAATGAGAAAATGAGCATTCTCTATCAGGAAAATTATTTCATTATTAGATTGAGGGCTGAAGTACCTTCCTATGTACCCCAAAATTTCCTAAAGTTCATCAGTTATGAATATAGAGATGAATGTTACCTGCAACTGCTGTGCACAGAAATCTGATATTTGGATACATGGTTGCAAAACAAAGGCTTCAACAAATACTGTCCTATCTCACCTTTTAAGTCAATGTTATATCAAAAAAAAAGTTAGAATAGTGCAAACCCTTGCACAACTGAGAGTGATGTGATTCTGTTTCTCAGGACCTCAGTACCTACAAGTGACAACCCCAACCAGGCCATGGTGCAATAGAGACACCGCACCTGATGTTCTCTCTTAGAGTCTTTCTTTAAAATCTTTCAATCTTCTACAAAAGGTTCTAGAAGACTCACAAGGCATATGCTGCTCTGTAGACACAGGTCACAGATCACCTTCCCCAGTCAGTACTGGAGCATCTAAAGCTACTTATTCTCCTAGATGGAACAAGCTGTGCTACATAATCTCCTCCTTTTGGCCCAGCTTCCTTTTCTTCATAGAGTACTCCTTCTCTTGAGTAACAGAGCATTGATAATCTAAGATGAAGCACAGAACTGAACTGTATGCATAGCAATTATTCCCCTTATGCCTGTCAAATCTGGCTGGAGATCTAGCAATAAAAACATGAAGCAGCTGAAAAGGAAAATGTGAGAGTAGGGGAAACCTACCAGAACATGTGAAAACTTTTACAAACATTTTGACTTGGTTTTGCTCCTGAAGAAGGAAGGTTTCAAAGAAGGAGTCTTTTAATCCCAATCTCATGTACTGCATTCCCCTGAAAAATTATTTTAAGTGGTGCAATATTTTTTAATATGTATGGGGTATTTTCCCTGCACTGCTGAGAATCAGTATTCTCCCTGTTCATTTGTAACTCATCACAGGCATTCTTTGAAGGTTTTCCATCTCTTCTTGTCTACAAGTTTAGGTCATGTTCCCATTTTATACGCAGTTCCTTTGTGTAGGATGTACTCCTCCTTCTGCTTAAATCAGTCATTCAAATAGAAGAAAGCAACTAACTTAATCTTGAATGCAGTAACAGCTTCCAACTTCTCTGATAACCTACAAGCAAAGTGTATTCGCTTACAGGATTTCAGACCAACTCTTCATCTTGATTAATCCATTAATCAGTTAATTTAATGCTAGAATCCTGACCTCAAGAAAGACAATCTAAGAAAGTGTTTGTCAGTGTTGCTGAGTTACAGGTTTCTTTTTGTGTCAGGCAGAATGATGCACACAAAGATAGGAAGGGATCTCAAGTTTTCTTCCACATTTGAGTGTTCCAGCTCATACTTCCTTTATAGCAATATCACAAAGACAGTGTTTTATATATTAATTAGCAATGAGAGCTTGAATGTTTATCCTGCTAGATGCAGCATAATCTAAACTCTATAAATTGTCTTGAACCAAGGGATTGAGGGTACCCAAGTCCCTCCAAGCAATTCACAATACACTATAAATTTACATGATACAGTAGTACAAACTTCAAATAATCTTTTGAGATATACCTCTACTAATTCAACCTCCACTATTGACAGTTTCACAAGAAGTTCTGCAAAGGTGGAAGTTTTCACATAAAACTCAGAAATATAGGTGTCCTTCACTAGATTACTGCCATTCAAACTTAGGGGGGAAAAAAAAGGAAAGAAAGCAAACAAAAGAAATATATAGTACAATATCCAAGTTCATCACTGGTTATAACTGATAATAAATCTCAGCAATGATGCTGGACTGTGGTCTGTGGAGGACAAAGGGTTGAAGAAAAAATATATCTTGGCAAACAAAAAAAAATTAGAATGAGGCAGAGAATTCAGGAAGAGATTTACTTGAAAATTCAAGAGGACTATCAAGATAAAGTCTTTTGGATTAACACCCTCAGTCTTCACTAGGGAACTCTGTATATGTATCTATATATATAGCTACCATAGCAACATAAATCTATTATTAGACATTTTCACTACATGTAACACTCTAAAGAGCAACTCCCAAATAGCCTGGTTAAAAGGCATCTAAATCTCAAAACCACACTGTGCTTTGAGGAAAAAAAAGGATCAAAGATACACAACTCCCTCCAATTATAAGATGTGGGGGGTAAGCAGGTTGCAGTGTGGTTGCATAATGATCAATGAAAGTGGAATTTGGAAAATCAGTAAAATCTCTAATGTTACAATAAACTAGCTATAAGAGACATGAAAGCCACTGGAACATCTGGAACACATTCCAAGCAGTGAATAAAGGTGACAAATGCTATGCACAATACTTCACAGTAAGAAGGCAGCAACTGTATAGATAAAAAAGTGAGGCAGCACTTTTTCTTTTCAGCCCCATTTTCAGTTATTCAATCTTTTCCCAAAGAGATCCTTTTGACAATGCATTTTCCTCACTTTGGTCCGAAACCCAAAGCTTATCTCTTGCATTAACATTTGACTGCATCACAGTTATTTGAGCAGGGACAAGAGAGGGAATAGGGAAAGAGAGACTTTTCATGTCATGACAAAATGAGCTCAAAGCTCTTCCCGCTCATGAGGAACTCAAGCAACAGGAAACAAGTATTTCATTCAATGCTGTTAATGCAAGGCTTGAGTTCTATAGGGCCAGTACCAAATTTATGGCTGATCTTTTTGACCAGGCACAAGCAAACTTGTTGGACAAAAATAAAACAAAGCTAGTCTGAAGGGAGAAATACTGAAGTCTGTAAAGAAATCAGTCATCCAGACAATTTCACTGACTGAGCAGACTCAAAATCTCCAACAATGAAGATTTTGTAGTTAAGTAATTTAAGACTCTTCCTTTCTGTAATTCATACCCACTACACCTTATAGTATCTATCACGAACATGAAGATGAGAATATTCCTTTCCTTTTTGCCAAACTCTTTTATAAGAAATTCATGTCTGTTGGGGGTTTCTTCACAGGCTTCTCTTCTTTAATCAAAGTAAGACCACAAGTTAACACACAAAATCATTTTTAAAAGAGAGATTCTTTATCTGAATTGTGTTTTTGAACCAGTGTCAATGAATGCATTCATACAGTAAGCCTATGACCTGCAGCATTACAAAGGGTAACCAAAGGGATGGTTCATCAAACCAAAAGTACTGGAAAGGGATTTACATCCACTAGGTTCTGGTGAACTTTCACTGCAAGCATTATGTAACCACAGAATTATTCTGGTTGGAAGGGATCTCAGGATGTCTCTGTTCAAACCTCCTGTTGAAAGTATGTTCAACATCAAACTGAGATTAAGTTTGGGTTTTTTGCCCAGTTGGGTTTGAAAATCCCCAGGGACAGATATTGCACAGTGAAGAGTGCAAGGTCTCATCAACAGAACTCAAACTGAGCCAAGCAGAGTTACTCTTACAAAATAACACTGTCTCCTGGTATATAAGAGGTGGATCAACCTCCTCCTAGCATATTGCTGCCTTCAACTTACTTGATCTCTTTGCAGTTCCAGGACACCATCATGCTCTTAGTGCTTTTTTACAGGTGTAGAATTAAGGATCAGAAAGACCGTCATTGAAGGTGAGAGCTAGGTACCTAAATAAGTTTAAAATCCTGCTCTAAAGTATCTTGTTCAACATTGCAGAGAATGCAACTGGAAAAGAACAAATCTGAGCCTCATTCTTCTGTAGACAGCTGAAGGGAAGTAAATCACTTCAGTGACCACTGAATGAAAGACTAACCTCATTCCTTCTTCACATCAGCAAGAGATGGCATGGAAATATGGCAAAGTTGAATATACTCAGGATATTCAGTCAAGATCTCATTTCATATCACAATCTGATTTCCTACTGCATCTCTTCTTGTTCTCCATTATGTTACTTGGTAAACAACCAAATTACCTGTGGTAAATTTTTCCATGCTGCAAGTGCAAAAGTTCTTAAGGTGATTATAGCCTATTGTAGCATACTAAGAAAGAAAAAAAGCCAACTCCTTAGGAGACCTCACTGAAAAACCAGAGAAACTTTTTTTTTTTTTTTAATTCAAAAGTGCCAGTCCTTTTTGGGAATCTTGTTAGCTCTCTGGAAAAAGGAATCAGTTGTCATGGAAGTATCCATTAAAGAGCTTAATCTGTTAAGACAAAAAATATCAACTATTGAATTACAAATTAAGAATTTAAGAATTTAATCTAAATCTCAAACTCTTCAGACACCAAGAAATGTCTCAGAGGCTCTGCAAACCCCTCACACATGCACAGAACAGAGAGGAGACTGGCTATGCAGATGGGCCATGGGTCAGTGGTTATACAAAATATAGACAGAAAAAGAAGAAGGGCAAAAATCCCCATAGAAGGTAACTGCAGCTGTAGCATTGCTTATGCCATGTCCTGAAAAACCAAACTGGGTTCAGTTTTCCCAACCCTTGCAAAATAATATCTATGATTAATAGACATACACAGATACAATGAAGAGAAGGGAGAAAGCTAACTTTTGGATCTACGAAAGATATTTAGATGAACTGTAAAAAGTGAATTGTAACTACATTTTACAGTCTTTAGTATTTCCAAAATTTTAAAATTAGTTTTGTAACTGTGATCAAAAATATATTTTAGACTTAAGTCTTCATTTTAACCTTATTTTAGAAGTCCCTAAAATCTGTGGTACTTTTTCCCACAGCAGTAGACACAATTATACAAACTTAAAAGCATGACCTCCTCTTTTCCTGACCAAGACAAGGAATCTGTTGCCTGAGTCATCTCACAGGTTCTGAACACACATTAAGTTACTTTGAAAGTGTCTTCCATTTCGAAGTATAAGAAAACCAAAAACAATCCCAACCAGATGATGAGCTGGTACAAGGCAGAGGAGTCATCTGAATTGAGAGAAACTTGCTGATTGATACCAGCTGAAAATCTCGTCCAACATGTTACCCAAGAACATTTGCTTTACAAACAACCCTTTTTCTCTGCCAGGAACAAACACAGTTTTCAGATGGATACACTGGGCTGCAAAGGCACTGGAAACTAAGGTAAAATTAAACACATTTTCACGCTTTTTCTGTCAAGAAAGTCACCACTATGAAGGATTTAATTATTTTCATTCCCTTCTTTTTTGGGCTACTTTTGCTAAGATTCATTCTTAAAATTTTATCAAGTCAAGTCAACTTACTTTCAAGCAAGACCACAAAACCTTATGGTACTGGCCAGTTATGACAATATCAGCCATGTGAAACTATATACCCTGGATTTACCAAAAATAAAGCCCAGAGGCTCTACAGAAGATTAGGATGTGCATCATCTCTGTTTAATCCCATGTCAACTTTCTATTGAAATCCATTCCTGAGTATGACATAGCGCTACAAAGCATCGTGTCATTCAGGCAGTTTTTCCCGGATTCTCAAATTCCGAGCAACCTGTGTGCATTTTCCAGAAATATGTTAACCCCTACTCTATTCCCTTTAGATAAAAGTTTTTTTCAAATTACTACAATGGCATAGCTATGGATAACCTCCCAAGGCAGGCTGGTGTCTCACGTCTTCAAGTTATCTTTTTGGGTTCATCTGTTGGTGGTGGGTGTTGCCCTTGCTGAATCAGAATACCTGAAACTTCATTAAGCCATTCAGAATGCAAGAACTTACTATTAGAAAACAAAACTAAAGTTATATGCATTACAGTGAATTTACAGAGAACAGAGCATCCATGAGAATGTCAAAGACTGAAGAGAACTAAGACTTATTATTAAAAGAAGTCCCTCAGCAAGCATGTACGTTACAATAACCGGATTGGAAAGAATTTGCAAACATGAGTCCACAGCTTGCTGAATGTTTTGATGATGAAAAGTAGAGCTACAGTCATCTGTTGAGCATGTCTGTGTTCCTGTGAGCCTGTCTGCTGCTGGGAATACCGGGAGGGAAGAGAGGAGGGGAAAGAATAGCTGTCCCACACTTGACTGGCTCTTTTTCTTCTCAACAGTGTTCACTTTCTACTCCTAAACAACTGTCAGAAGTATCCCAGTAATTTCTTACTTGATCTTTCTCCACTTTGAAAAGTTAACAGGCAGCTTGTGTCATCTTTGATTAGCAAATGCATTCTGCCCCTTTCCCATCCTCAAGCATCCCAACTTCCAGGGCAAAAAGTAATGTCCAGGTCACTCACCCCTAACATCTGATGCAAATAATAATACTGTAGCCCTTGGTTATAAAGCAGGAAGGTTTTCCCGAAGAGCCATACATTGAGGCAGAGCCAGAAAAACTGAAATGAAACAGAAACAAGAGATTGTAAGTGAAAGTTACATATACAAACTTTTCAGGGTTCATTTCATTCATAAAACTCATAGGTCTGTAGTTTCATAAGCATATGTAAGTGGAATGGGAAAGCAAACTTCAAGTATATAGCACATTTTAAAGTATTAAAAGGAAATGCCCCTATGTGGGAAATTTTCACTTTCATTGAACTTCACATAACTTTCTGCTTCTTAAGACAACCGAGAGCTGGCAAAGCAGCCCCCCCCACTCCACCAAATCTTTAGCTGAATGTTGCATTTAAGAGACTCAAAGAATAAAATCCAGCAACAAAGAAACAAAGGAAGAAAGAACTTGACCTCCGAGAAGCTGCATCTCCTTCCCCAAACTTTCCCAAAGAGCCTAACAAAGAGCAAGCCCACGCCCAGCGTGTGCGAGCCCGGCAGGGCACGGACGCCGGCACCGTCCCGGGCCATGGCACTGCGTTCATCCATCCCTGCCAGCCGCGCACCGGGGCGGCACGGAGCGCATCCCGCCCACCCGTCCGAGCCGCGGCATCCCGCACGCCGTCCTGCCCCGCACGCCGGGACCCCTGCCCCGCACGCCGTCCTGCCCCGCACGCCGGGACCCCTGCCCCGCACGCCGGGAC
>VZRX01005343.1:555568-577767 GCA_013398075.1 Notiomystis cincta | reverse complement strand
CCCTGCTCCGCTCCGCCGCGCTGAGGTGCGGCCGCTTCCTCGCATCCCCCACCTTGGGAAACGCGTCTCCCCGCAGAGAATCCCGTCCGTGGGGATCCCGCTTGCCCGAACGCCCCCATCCCTGCCCGGGCTGAAATGTGATACAGAAAGCAGGAGGGAGCGGGGGAGCAGCCGTGCATGCAACTGCTCTGCAGTTCGGGTGAAACAAAGAGGCTGTCCAAGAAACTACTGTTCGGGCAGTACGTGAGGCCCTCGAGAGCCGGGAAGGGATAGGCTGTGTTATTTATTTGAAGTCTGATCTTGCTCCATCAGGTGTCCCAGGAGGACCCTGGAAGAGGCCGCCTGCTATGTGCCGGCACAGCGGGCGTGCAGTCGAGCAGCAGCCAAGAAAAAGGGGCTATGGGCAACTCCACGTCCAGTGTCCAGAATCTTTGCAACCAGTCTGCTTTTACTGGTGGTCTTCGTGTTTGGTTTGGGTTTGGGGAGGGTGGGGGTTGAGGGAAAGTTGCACCGGACACTGATTCTTATATTAAGAAAAAGCTTTAACAAAAAAATGCTTGTTTCTAGCAGCTTTCAAACACGACAGCCTTGTGGGTCAGCAGAACAGTTCCACTGGCGTTGTGGTGCACACGTTGCTCCTTGAGATAGCAGTGGTGGCAGCTGGCAGCAGCAGAGCAAGGCTGGTTTTCTGGGTGATGCCAAGTCCAAGGAGCGGTGCTGAGTACTCTCATCCAGTCCAGTTTGAGCTGGCTGTCTGGAAAGTTGCCAATTTTTGAGCTCCTCATGAGCCACACACCAAAGGTCCAGAGAAGAATGGAAGGAGGCAAAGTACCATCTTTCTGCAGTTCATATAAAGGTGGAGGGAATGTCTGACCTGTGTTTGGTTCTGGGAATAAAGAGTACCAGTAGGGCATGGCACCTTTGAAACTCAGTTGAGAGCATTTCTGCTGCAGCTGTCTCAAAAAGTGGCAGGATTGCTGTATGAACTTTTAGGTGAAGTTTTGAAATAGCAGGATTACATCCATTTTGTATCATCTAATGGCACTAAA
This sequence comes from Notiomystis cincta, assembly GCA_013398075.1. Classification (NCBI taxonomy): domain Eukaryota; kingdom Metazoa; phylum Chordata; class Aves; order Passeriformes; family Notiomystidae; genus Notiomystis; species Notiomystis cincta. The sequence continues at coordinate 576,718 of VZRX01005343.1, read as the reverse complement.
AGGAGAACTAGTGAAAGGGAAAATATCTATTTTGAATTTAAGACTCAACAGAACCATAGTTTGGTGTCAAAGCAACCCCAGCAGCAGAAGAAAGAGTACAGTTTATCTTGTTTGCTATTTCTATTCACTTCCTTGCTTCTGCTGTAATGCTAAGGAAAATGGAAACTGCTTACAGAGAAGCAGATAATGAATCTTCTCTGGACAAGCATGTCAAAACTGGAATGGCACAAAATAAAACTTGTAGGATATGTCAGGCCTAATTAACATGAGGCCTTGGCCAAAACTGAAGCCGAGGAAACACAAACAAAACCAAAATAATTTGCCCATGCTATATTTGCCCATTAGGAATAGTTCTGAAAAATCAGCTTATGCAGGATTTGACTGCCCACTCACTTGAAGCTGATGACTCATGAGCCAGCACTTCACTGCCTACTTACAAAGTGCTATAAGGCATGTGGAGCACATGACTCATGCTTGTCCACATTGGATCCTACATATCTAGGTGCAGGGCAAGGAATGTGTAGAAAACTTCCCTATTTTCCTTCTCCCTGGAAACAGCTGTGAATTATTTTGAAAGGGCTTTGAACCATTATCCCAAGACGGGTCTTGCAAAGACCAGTGCCACACATTCTTCCTCTACAGAGAAGAAGAGCAAGGTGAGAATATGTGAGAGGGACAGCCCTGCAGACCCCAAGGTCAGCACAGAAGGAGGGGCAGGAGGTGCTCCAGGCACCAGAGCAGAGATTCCCCTGCAGCCCCTGGTGCAGCCCATGGTGAGGCAGCTGTGTCCCTGCAGCACATGGAGGTCCACAGGGATGCAGAGATCCATCTGCAGCCCATGCAGGATCCCACACTGGAGCAGATGGATGCCTGAGAGGAGGCTGTGAACCCCTGGAAGGCCCATGGTGGAGCAGGATCCTGGCAGGGACCTGCAGACCCATGGAGAGCAGAGCCCATGCTGGAGTGGGTTTCCTGGTAGGATTTGTACCCTGTGGGGGACCCACACAGGAGCAGCCTGTCCTTGAAGGACTGCACCCCATGGAAGAGTGACTCAGTTGCAGCAGTTTGTGGAGAAGTGTTGCTCGTAGGATGGTTGCTTCCTGTTGGAGAAGTTCATGGAGAACTGTCTTTCATGGGAGGGACTTCATGCTGGAGCAGGGCAAGGACTCCTCTCCCCGAGCAGAGACATAATGACCATAACTCCCTTTCCCCATCTCCCTACACTACTGGAGATAGAGCTGGGAAGAAGGGAGGATTGGAGGAAGGTGTTTTTAAGATCTTAGTTATTTTCATTATCCTGCTCTGATTCAGTTAGTAATAAATTCAGTTAATATCCACTATTCCAGCCTGTTTTGCCTGTGACAGTATTCGGTGAGTGATCTCTCCCAGTCCTTATCTCAACTATGAACTCTTTGTTTTATTTTCTCTCCCCTGTCCAATTGCAGAGAGGAGTGATAGAGAAGCTTTGGTAGGTGCCTGGGATCCAGCCAAGGACAGCCCACTACACCATCCTAGAGACTGAACATACAGTTTCTCTGATAATGTTTCTTCTACTGCATCAGCAAAGTCACCCTGACTGCACAGTCAGCTTCCAGGACTACTTCTCATCAATGTCCTCTACACTCAAATCTAATCTCCTGAAGTGTATCTGGGTATTTTGCAACACTTTGCTGAATGTTGTAGCCAATGTTACAGACATGGCTTGTAAGCTTTCTTGTCCTGGAATTCTGCTTATGTACCTGAGAGTGATCCAGAGTCAAATCACCTAAACTCCCAGGTGTCTCCATCTGTCAGCATGTCATGACCGTCCTGCAAGCTCCTGCATGACAGCATGTATTGTTGTGAGCACAACACTCTGTCCTTCCAGTCTGGGGAACGATCTGGGCACCTCATCTTCTACTCTCTTGCAATCTAGATTTAGGCAGATAGGCCCTTAAATTCTACATGCATCCCTAAGGGGGTTTGTCCCCTGCACCTTCTTGGAATATTTACCCTTAGCACTGAGATATGGGAGGAGAAGAAACTGTTGGCACTGACTTCATTACAGAGAAGAGGAAAAGTGCAAATTTTGTGTAATAGCTGAGTGATTACAGTGCCTGCCCAGTAGTGGGAGAGCTGGATCTTTCTCAAAGAGCTCAAGCCATTGCATTCATTTCCTAGGAAAGTTTTCTAACCACTGCTTTTCACTGGGGTCAAAGAAGGAAACAATCTCCAAGTGAGCCACTGTGCTGCCAGGAAGGCAAGCGAAAGAGGTCAGAGAAAATCAGAAAGTGATGCTGGCCAAGTGGTAACAGCATTCTAAGGAAGAGAGAGGATTATCTAGGAAGAGGAGACTTGGTATGCCAGTTCATTTTTTGTTTCCATTGAAAGAAAAAATGCGGAACAAATTTCAAAATTCAACATGTTTATGAGAAAACTGCAGTCACAGGAGAAACCAGAAAAAGAAAGCTTTTCCCACAAATGAACTTGTATGTCTTGGAATACAAGTCTTTCTCTTAAGTTAAACTTAAGCTCCATGCTGTTCACCTTTATCATTTTCCTGTAAGTCTAGCATGTAGTCACAACATAAGGGTAAAATAGCAATCAAATTGTGTGTCACTGTGAGGATCTGTGCCATGTGAGTAATATCCTGTGCGATGGCACATGGCTTTTATGGCATTACATGTTGTATCACTTCTTTCCCTTTTTGAAACTGGATCTTTACATTTGCTGCATACCACAAGATCAGCTTGCTTTCTTGTATGCTCCATGATGGAGTCAGAGGCCTCCCTAGGGTGAAATGCTTCTCCAGGTTTGGCTGACAGCCAAGTTTCTTAATTTCTATGAAGCTGCAGTGATTCATGGTAATGTGTTATTTACTGCTGCTGTAGTGTCTAGGAGTATTGGCATGGCCCAGGCCCACAATTTACCTTATCAGAAAGGTAATATTTATGTCCAAAGACTTCCAATGAAAAGTCAGACAACAACAGATGGAGTTCTGATCCTCAGTTCTTTTAGACATGGCAAAATGGGCAGTAAGCATGAGTTCCCTGGTAGCATTAGCAGGCTGTGTTCTGCTTCCAGTGAACTCTCCTAAACCAAGCCATTCAGCCACTGCTCAGCTCCAGGCCACGAATTCAAAAATATGAGGGGAGGTCCTACAGTATTTTGTCCTCAAGTAACCTCCTACACATTCCTGATTCAAAGAAAGATAGCACGAAGACTCCAACACACGGCAACATCATTCATCACAAAAGAATGCAAGCACATAGCACATGGGGAAAATGTGTATAATAAATACAGCTGGAGTGCATTCCATGACAATTTGAGAGAAATGTCAGTTATATTTATTTTTCCAACTATTTGCAAGATTTTCTTGAACATTTATTTCAAAACTGAACCACAGATCTACGGATCATTAACACACTGCATGTTGTTCCTTGTAAAAGCTTTTAGGTCCTGTCTACCTTCCACTGAATTTATGGGCCTTTTCTTGGTTTTGCTGTGAGTGGGAACCAGGTCTGAGAGGCTATTAGAGTCCTCCAAGATGGCATGCCAGAGGTTTTCAGCCAATTATTCCTCTATGTGGCCAACCAACTTTGTTTGAGAAGTTCTCTGAAAAAAAAAGCCACCAAGCTGTTAACTCTTGGAGTGGGACCAGCCATCTGATTCCTTATCCACCAGTGGTCCATCCATCAAATCCATGTCTCCCCAGTTTTGAGAGAAGGATGTTATGTGAGACAGTGACAAATGCTTTGTGCAAGTCCAGGCAGATGACATGAGTTGCTCTTCCCTTACCCACCAACACTGTAACCCTGATATAGAAGGCCAACAGATTTGTCAGGCACAATTTGCCCTTAGTGAAGAGCTGTCCTCAGTCACCTCCTTGTTTGCCATGTACCTTAGCACAGTTCCCAGGGGAATCTTCTTCAAGATCTTGTTGGGAACAGAGATGCCACTGACTGGCCTGTAATTAATTCCCTGTGTCTTCCTTATTTCCGTTTTTAAAAATGTGGGTTATGTTTCTCCTCTTCCAGCCAGTGGGAATTTCACCAGCCTGCCACAGCTTCTCAAATAGGATGGAAAGAGGCTTAGCCACTTCATCTCCAGTTCTCTCAGGATCTGTGGATGAATCTCACCACATCCCACAGACTTGTACATTTTTAGGTTCCTTAGGTGGTCTTGAACTTGATCTTCTCCTACAGTCAGGTGTTTCTGCATTCTCCCAGTCCCTGCCTTTGTCTTCCTTGATTTGGATGGTGTGTCTGGAGCGCTGGTTGGTGAAGACTGAGGCAAAGTTATTGTGCCAGCCAATTTAACTACAGCACTGCACTGAATATTATTAATGGTTCCAGACCATGAATAAAGGCTATTGAACAGAGCTGGTATGGAAAAAAAGTTACTGAACAATTGCATTAACACACTACCACTGAATATCAATCCCTTTTCAGTATTTAATAAAAATATACTAATCCCTCATAGAGAGACCCGGTCTTTAGTGGAATCATTAATAGTCTTTGAGTCTTTGAAAAATTCATGAACTAAAAAAAAAACTGGTCAAGAAAGGCTTCATGTCAGCACAGTCACTGCTCAGGTAGAATGGGAGAGCTGCTTAAGAGCATGCAGCAGTAATTTAAGACAAGAAATAAAACATGTCTCATAGCTCACATCCCAGGGTGACGTAGTGCACGCTAGCATTGTGTCAGGGTGGATCATTTAGTGCCAGGATACTAAAGTCAATGCCAAATAATCTGCAGTATCCAAGTTTCCCAGGGCACTCCTCAAGAAAGCATCAGTCTCAATTAACTGAAAAAAATTTAAACTATTATAGTACAGACTACAGCTCTTATAGTTTACAGACCACAGTTTACAGAAACTGTTAAAGTCTACAACACAACATCCAAAAGCTTGCTTATGCAAACATCATAAGTATCAACATTGAGTAAACACACATAATTCCCCAACTCTTAGAAAAAGCTTTTTTCCTTGGAAGAATCTGAAGTTAAAAGTATCAAGACTGCAAATCTGAAAGGCTGGCACGTTTTTCTGCATTAAATCTGCCAAACTGGTGTTTGCACTTCTACTACAAAGTTAGTGGGGCAGGAAAAATTGGAAAGGCAAGGCAAAGGAAGGCATGAAGCTAACAAAGGATGTCTGAGAAATAAAGTTGACTTCTATCTATGATTACAATAAAAAGTAAAATCAGAAAAGTAGTTTTGACATAGCAAGATAAAAAGTGACCAAATTTTGTCAGATGTTCCAGGTATTACAAATTCTAACCTGAAGGAGAGTTCATTCTGTCTATTCACATTGTCACACATCACAGTCCTCTATAACTAAGTTCCATGCACAACTTTGTTACTCTTATTTATTTTGGGGTTGCATTTGTCTTTGTAAAACCTGCTTGAATGAATCCTGTAGACTACTTCTATGGAAGTTCACTGCTGTCTGCACATTTGAGACAGAAGTCCACATGGAGATGCAAAGAAGAGTTGTTTAGATATTCCTCTACTAATTACTCTGCCTTTAAAATTTGCTTTTTGAAAGATGCCTTTTGGTTTCCTTCAAGATGTGATAGGCAATCTGAAGTGCAGTACCTGCTATGGCCAGAGATACAAAAATCCCCAAATGTCCACAGGAAGGTGAAACAGAACCAGAAAAAAAAAAAAAAAGGCAAAAAAAACACCCAACCAAACCAAAACAACACAAAAATTAGCAAATGAACAAAACAGGAAAAAAACAACAGCAACAAAAGCAAACCATCCAACCAAAAAGCAACACAAAGGCACATAAGCAAAGACTGGAACCTGCCACGACAGTAGTACAGATTTGAGGCAGAAAAGTTGACTATGCCAAACGTCTGCACTTGCTGGGGACCTGAGGATTAGTGTAGACACAGTGAAAGAGCAAGATCTGCTTGGCTTGGGGAGAAATGGTGATATGGGATTCAGTCAGACAAAGCAGCTATGCTTGGAGGTAAAATTGTAAACACTAATGAGACAAAGCACTCTACCAGCCTTTAAATAAAGGGGAAAAGCATTACGTGAATAAATATTTATACCCTGGTCATGGTTAAATTTAATCCGGAAATTAGACACGGTGCAGAAGTGTGCTGGAACAGCTTTCCAGTGAGAGTAGTGAGGAAACAAAAAAGAACCTGTTAGGTGTTAGAGCTCTACTGTTTTATGAAAATGACTGTATGATATCTCTCAGAGTAAATGGAAGACTATTAAATGATCCAGTTTCAGAAAAGGCCTTCCACTCCAAACAAATCTTCCAGAAATCATCATAATGACCAGGAACTGCCACCCAGGACTCCCATCAGCCAGGCATGCTGCTGACTTCATTACTCCTTCCAGTTTCAGTAGTAGGTTTTTGGGTCAGAATTGCTAATTGCATTCTGATGTTTTATTTCCAATTTGATATTGAACACAACATTTCTCTCTCTTTCTTTAAATTAAAACCCTCACAAACTTACTTGAGAATGTGCTTTTTATTTTCTGAATTATAGGCCTTACACCAGAGTTCAACTAATTTTGTAAAAGCAATACTTAATTTTCCTGCTTGAAAATTAATTGCACTGCAAATTAAACTCCTTTTTCTTGCTTAGTATTACCTACAAAGGCAATCTCATTATGTCAGAGGATCCCCACCCCTTGCTCAGTTTTATGAAGCCCAGTGCCATGTGGAAATTTCAGGGGATCATGTTGCATTTAGTGCTAAGACAAGTTAAACAGTATCAGAAAAGATAGTTTAGAGAAGAAAGATTGTGAACATTATGGAGAAGATTATAGGGGATAGACTCAAAATCCGCTATTTTATTCAATTAGGCTCTCATCCAGTAAAGGTCTTAGGCACACATTTAACTTAAAAAAAAAAAAAAAGAAAAAAGCACTGAGATCCAGCCTAACTTTTCCTACAGTTAAGTAAAGGGATTTCTTTGCTCAGTGAGGGCTTTCAGCACATATGTAACCGCTTTGTTGAACCAAAATCTTGCACAGGAGTAAATGGGAAGCAACATTGCTGAGGTGCATGGAATTATGTCAGTTAGGCTGGGAACAAAATTTGGCTTGTATTTCTCCTTGTTCTCAGTATTCTGAGTAACAGAGCCAGTTTTATTAGAGAAAGCCATTATGAAATACCTTGACACAAAATGCTGCTGGCTTAACAACCTTTACGTTAAATGCATTTCAAATTTAGTAACAAATTTAAGAGTTATTGAATACCTAGAAGTACATGATTTACTTATAACTATTGATATGATTTTTTTTTTCAGACTGTGCCTTTCCTTTAAAAAGTATCTAGGTAGAAAATTACGACAAGTCTTACTTATCTGAAACTTTTTTGTGTTTTTGTACTAGACATTCTTCTGGGAGAAGCTGAAAGTCTCCTCACGGTATAGTAAGGTCTTGTATTAGAATTAATGTTTTTTATTTCTCTGGAGTCGAGAGAGCTATACAAACCCTTGCAAATTAATGAAACATTGTTTCTGGGGAGGCTACTTGAACTGAACCTGACAACTTCATCATGAATGGTTGGTCTGGAGTCTGTGTGAGACCAATTCCACAACTGAGAAATCAAACCTCTTGCATGGTGGTTGCACCCCTCAGCTTTGCAGTGAGTGAACTATTTCCACAACCATGGAGTATGCCCCAGCCACGTCAGAGGACAGCACTGTTGTCATTTTCCTTATTTACGTGGTGCCTCTGAAAACTTTGCTGCAGTCACCTTGCTGTATTAGAGGTCCAGAATATTTTGGCCAAAGGCTTCCCCCTGGGAACAGTGCCACTATGAAACTACAGGCTGCAAGCAGCTTCCATTCCCTCCACTGAGAGAAGCACAGGAAGTCACTGAGGTCCACCAATGAAAAAGTTGTTGAAAATAAATATCCCCAGGTATGAGGCACGTTACTGCTCTAAAACACAAGTATGACAAAGCTGAATTTATTGCAGGGCAGAGTTTGGTATGTATTGATTAAGAAGAGGAAAATTTACATTTGCATGTGAATATGGTGCAGGATAAAAACAAAAGAAACAAATGGAAGAAATAGAACAGCTGTGACACCTTTAACAAGAATGTCAAGATTTGTAGCTGATGAAGAAAGTATAGAATGCATATGAAGATAATATTCTTTGTTACTGGATGCCTTGCTAGGAAAATATAAATATATATTCTTTATGAACAAACACTTTTTGCAAATACTTACTGTAGGAGGAAGTGATTGGTTCCTTCATGCATGTTTTCTTTGTACATTTTTGTTTTCTGCAAGTCTAACTCCACTGATTGAAAAAATAAAGGAATAACATAGATACTAATGATATGTTTTCTTCAATTCATTTACATACAAAATTAATTGTTCAGTAATTCCAATTTCCTTCTTAAGGAAAATATATTGTATAACTCTGAAAGAATTGTTCTTGTTCTTCCAAATAAGAATTCTTATCATTATTCATCCTTTTTTGTGTGAAGTATTATGAACACTTTATAAACTAGAATAGATGAATAACATTTATTTTCAATTATGCTGGGCTTTTGGAACTACATCAGTAATTCCTCCTTACTTGGTCATTTGTTGCCTGAAAACAGTTTCACTCTTCAAATGTTATTAAAAAGCAAAAGTTTTTTTTCCACACAAATTCAATTTGAAGTTCATTAAATCATTTAAATAGTGAATTATATGCTTGAGTATTCTTGAGCAGATTTTTTGGATGTTCTTTGATTGCCCTGTAGCCTCAGTGGAATTTTATCTATTATTGCCTGCCTTGGAAAGCAAAAAATATGAATTATGGTATCAAATAAACAGTTAAAATTAATTATTTTTTCAAGAACTTAGAGTGGAAATATTTACAAAGATGTTTAAAATCCAAAGGTCAATAAACAGCATATATTTCAATAATTTAATGCAAAGCTAATTTTCCTATTTGATTAAGAAGCACAAGGGGAAGGTGAAATATGCTTGCCAGGAATTAAATGCATTTACATTTTCCTTCCAGTAATGGTAATGGACTGACATCAGAAGCAAAAGGAAATAAACAAATAAGATATAGTCAATTTTCTGTGAAAATGAAAAACATTTTTTCTATAATTAAATTGCTTCCCAATGGAAGTAAATTTTTCAGTTCAATGCCAGTCTTTCATCAGCTCACATTCCCTGGCATCTACAAGGAGAGTGCTGAAACACTAAGGTACTGCCATTTTTAAGTATGTAAATCTGTAAGATTTGGTTTGACAGGAATTAATGCTTTAATAGGAAAAAGCTAGTTCAGGATAAAATTATTTGCATGAGCTGGTTGCTGTTCACTTTGTTTCTCAATGTTTGTCTCCTTTCCTTGTCTTGCTAGGCATTGGTGAAGGAAATCACAGACACATCCTCATCATATTTCTCTGCAGGTAGAACTACAGGTCATCTAGATTGTCCCTCTTCCACCAAGACACCAAGGACCTTACCTACCTATCTAAAATTTCCAGACATACAGCAATTTGGTCAATTGATAATGGTAAATTTTAAAATCCCTTTTGGTTTTAAACTCTTTTTGCATGGGGGAGTTTTGTGGGGTTTTTGGGGTGGAATGGCTGGTTGGTTGGTTTGTTGGTTGGTTGGTTGGTTGGTTGGCTGGTTGATTGGGTTTTTTGGCATTGTTTTTTGTGGGATTATTGTTGTTTTTAGTTTTTTTTGAAACATGATCATTTCACTACAAGAAACCCAAACATAGTCCATGAGTAGTGGAGCAAATGAGAAAACCATGGAATGAATCCCAGATCACTGGGGATGACCATTAGATCTAAAGCTTATCATTGAGTGGCATCTGCTATTGAACTGTCCTGATATGTTTTCAGTCCTCAGTCCAAGGAGATTTAGTCTTGTATTTTTTTCCTTACCAGCAGTTTCCAGGGTAGGCTGGAGTGTGGACATGCCACTGAAACTCTCATCCAGTGCACTAAATGATGCAAAACTCAGACAGCAAAAAGGAAAAAGAGCATGTGTAATATTTTCACTCTGCTACAGTGGAAAAGCATAAATAAAAACTGTGAATTTGCACTTGCAGTCCCATCTCTTCACATTGCTGCTGAGTAGAACATTAAGAAGCTAACACAACTTGTCAAAACCAGATGCTCCTTAAATTAGTTCACCAGATGTTTACCTTCTTCCTTCGTGTCACACTATTACAGTAGAAGCAGGTAGATTCAGAAAATTGTGTATTTTTATTAATATTCAGTGAATGTTTTTATTTGAGATACAGAATTTCACAGTGTATCTTCTGACATGCTGTGATGTTTCAAGAAGATGTGATAAACATTTGCAAGGCATTAAAAAATGTAACTACAAAAATTAAAGGCACTTTCACTTTTTTCCCAAACAAGATTTTTATAGTTTCCCCTTGGGAACAAATTTGGAAGATAGTTTTCATTTTGATTCAAAATACCAATGTCTTCTGTGAAAAAGACTTTTGCTTTCCCTCTTTTTTATCAAAAAACTCAATGATGAGCAGTAAAGGAATACTGTAGTAGCAGGAATTGCCATGGGGAAAATGGAAGCATCAGACAAAGTTTATCAGGAAAACCCTCCTCTTGTGTGCAGAAAGGACCCCCTTGCTTTCTAAACTGCTTCTTGGTGCAGCTGGATCCAATCTTAGCCCCAGCCTTGATCAAAGGCTTATGGCTAAGGGATTATGTGTAATTGATCCATTATAAGATTTTGTCCCACAGGATTGAGGATGGCAAGCCAAATGTATTTATATGACTGAATAAATGATCTATCTGAATGGATGGTGGTAATGACTAGACTAAAAACCTTAATCAGAATTATTTACTGCACAGATAGCTACAACTACTAGTGTAGTGTGCTCTTAATTGAAGCAATATTGAAACAATGATGTTATAGGTAGCAAGATAATAATTAAGTAGAGATTGATTTTACTCACCCATACCAACTGTGGGCACATTTTGTTCAGGCTCAAAGGGAAGCCTTGAGGGATGTCTCCACTCAAGGGAGGAAATTACACACACACACTCTGAGAAGGGGTATGTTAGAAGACCCTGCCATTAAAAACTGGGACTGGGGTGTCAGTCATGTGTCTACAGGCCAGCAGTGTCAGCTCAGCAGCCTTAGATAAGTTATCTATCTATCTTAGATAAGTTAACAAGTACTATCACTTGTTGATTCCTTTATCAGGAACTTTGTCACATCATCACCAGTGCCAATTTCTGTCAGGGAACATTGCACTTCCTCAGGGTTTAACTTTGGCTTTGATGAGTCTCAGCATTCTCCAGCACCAAAAGTACAGTGACTCCTATTCTTCTTGCACCAGTGATAACTTTTGCAAACAGGGAATTGCTCAAGCTGTGTTACCTCCACTTAGGCAGAGCATCCTGCTACAGTAGCAGATGCTCCACCAGCATAGCTCTGTTTCAAGTCTCCTGCAGAATCCACGACTTCCAGCTTGTTCTTCTTCTGTACCAGCTGCTCTTGCTGCATCTGTGTCTCCTCCCCATCCTCTCAGGCACCTGTGTATGGTTCCTTATCCTGATGCTTGAAAGAAATGACTCTAAAAGCAAACCACACATGCCTTCTCCTCTCCCTGAGGAATAACATTCCTTAGAGTAGAGCTTTTGAGCACTTGGGATTAGCAATCTCAGGTGAGCAAAAATGGTAAAGGCTTGCACATCACCATAGTCTTGCATATTAAGAGTGTATGAGAAACAGGTTCTGCAGCCCTTGCTTTGAGGCAAAGTTCTCAAGGAACAAACACTTTGGTGTCTCAGCAAGATTGGGCAGGGAAGGAAGAAATGAAGGAGAAGAGGAATAATGCCCACAGCTGGAGTCACTTTAAAACCTGTTGAACTCTTTCTAAGAGGTTTGGTAGGATTAGTAAAAACATAAATATATGGGTATTTCATAGGAGTTTGAACAGTATCATCTGCTACTCTAATAGAAATATTTACCCTTTCAGCTGAAAGTAATTCCAGTAGCATTTTGCAATCATCATCTGCTGTGCACCAGTCAGACAGGTCTGAGGTAAGGTAAGATTTACTACAAGGGCAACAGTCACACCTGGATGGGAGTGCTGTGCACCTGGACAGTCACCACATTCCCCAGGACACAAAACCAGACATCATTCCCTGAGCAGAGCACAGCACTGCTCAAACAGTTTATCATATCTTCCAGGCGAATCTGTGCATCACATGACTGCTGTTTGTCTATAAACACAGCACTAAACTTAATCTCTGTTGGCAAAAATCCACAGTACATGTGCTTATGCATGTATAAAGACCAATAGATATTTACTGAAAGTAACATTTCTGTGCTGTAGCCACAACCAGAGAAACCACAGTGATGCTAAGAAGGAAAATGCATCTTAAAGATGCTGATAACATTTTATAGTTTTATTCATTTGTTTTATATCCCACAATATTTCTAAGTATAATTATTTTCAAATGTAAATGTACATACATTTCGTTTGCTATGATTGCCGTAGAAATTTATAGAGTTTATTTATCTTTATCTTCATCTTTTCAAATAAATAGCTCCCTATCGTTTGGCATAAAATTGTTCTAATTCAACAAGGAATCTGAGCCTACACAGAGAAACTGATGCTCTTGCTGAAGAATGTTTTGATTGTTTACCTGTTGTTCCATGTAATTCCTAAATTATAGAATTCACATTTTGCTACTGAATTCCAAGGTAACATTTGGCTTCAGTTTTCTCATTGACCCTTATTCTTTGTCATTGTCTTAACTTCTGTAGAAGTCAAAAGAATTGGTATTTAAAAGCTCTAGTGTTCAAAAACAGTAAATAGCCATGTATTTTAAGGAACAGGGGTTGCTCTCATAACCTTCCTGCAGCAAGAACAAAGGCAGCAAGAATGACTTATGTGGGCCAAGTTGCAGAAATTAAATAAAACCAAAACAATAAAAATCAGAACACTTGGAGATTTTTAGCACTGTTCCACATTAGTTTACACAACTTATAGAGCATATTAATTTCTGAAAGAAAATATAATTGACAAAATATTGGTGTTATTTTTCTAATCACATCTGTTACCCTTCTGTCACTATCATTATTTTAAGCATATTTCAAAGCAGTGTCAAACATGTACTGAAGTGTGATCAATGCAATTCTGATTTAGTTGGATTTTCTCATTCTTTGGTTATCAAACTATATAAATTAGAGAGACAAAAGAGAGTTATAAACTGATGTATAACAAGGATCTTTATTATGCATGCAAAAAACCGAAAGAAAACCAAAATCAAATTTTAGAGCTGGTTATTACATTGTCTACTTGTTATTTCAATGAATTAAAAGGAAGTAATAATGAACAGTACAACAGACTTCCTAGAAATGTCAGTTCCTCGGGGTTGACTAGCCCAGGAGCTTGAAAAGTTTGCTTTTGCATTGGTTTCATTCCAGAAAAAATAAAGCCAACTGAATTTGGAAAGAGCATGGCAATATTGTATCTAAAATGCATCGCTGGTTTACACCAAAGTTCTTGTGCTTAGGTTTAAAAAACACACTTAAAAGAAAAATTCTCACAGGAGATTGGCAGAAGTACATTCTAAATATCAAAGTAACTATTCATGTTAAGAACATCCCCACCACTGGCTAACACCATCCTTCACTATGCTTTTCCATTTCTTCCAAAGATAGGAGGCACAAGGAGATGAACTCAAGTCCTGGCAATGGATATCAAAGATACTAATAACTAGAATAGGTGGTGCAAGCCCACCAGCCTGACCAAGGTTTTTGTAAGCATGATATGGAAGGATTTGAAGCAGTCATTAAAGTGGCTTTCAAGATTTTTACAGCAAGTTCCTTCTAACAAGAATGACAAAATGGGAAAAAGCCCAGTTTATGTTAACTGATGAATTTAGTAAGTGGACCAAGAAAGCCAACAGTAGTGGCTGATGGAGGTTGGTGATTGATATTATGGTAGCAAATGAGAAGTAATAACCACCAAGATACTTCATAATCTAAGTATTTTATGTTTGACATGTCACTGAAAAGGAGCAATTCACCATGGAGATTGATAAAAATAATAAGGAATTTTCCATATGAAGAAGGGCAATTGACAAAGCAATTTCAAAAGCTTCAGTATCTGTGGCAGAGACAAGCTTCAGTATCTTCACATCCCATTTGTAAATGATCAGTAATAGAGCTCTAGAGCTCTAATCTTTCAGTATTCATGTAATGCAGAGATGTATTTCTAGTTTTAGTAATTCTAATGTAATCAGATCCATAGAAACCTAGATAAACAAGCAGTGGTGTTTTTTGGTTGTTTGTTTCTGGAAGATTAATACTCTGGTTCTTTGCCTTACTAATGTAGCAGTGAAACAAAGTTCAAAACTATTTCAACTGTAAGACATGGATTTTTTTTTTTTTTAAATTTTTAACTCAGTTTTAGAGTCAGATGCTTTAGACATGAAAGACATTGGAGCAGAGACTGGAAATGAGGTAGTTGTATTTTCTTCCTCTGCTGAAAGAGCTGTCTTCTGCCCTACAGAATCCTACAATGATTGTGTAAAAGAGCAGTGTCATACCATCACCAGAGGGAAGACACTGGGCTTCCAGCCCAGCCTGTCTGACAGGCTGGTGGTAAAGATATCTTCTCCCAAAGCACATAGAGTGAGTTTTACTCCCTGAGCTTGAGAAATACCTCATCATTAATCTTCCAGCATCTTGCCTGTATGTTCTCGTTATAAGGATACTCAATCAAATCAGTATCATCTTATTCTGTAGGTGAAAGAAAAATAATGATAAGAGTTTTGAGAAGGCCTGTTTTATGTAGCTCAACTGTCATTAAAATTTTCAGATGAGAACATAACTTGGGTGAAAACAAGTAATGAGCAGCCTGTTACCTTCTGGGAAGAGATGCTTAGGGCCTGAGTAGAAACAAAATCTTTTAAGATACTTGAGAATTTCCAGGGTTAAAATGATGCATCTCAAAGAGCATGAAGTAGGGCCTGAGTTTGGATAAAATGGAGATATCATCTCACTGTGCAGGGAAGGAGTGTCAGAATTATGGTTATGCAGATCATGAGCATAACTTTGGCATCTGGAACCGTAATCACAGACTGAGCAAACTGACGTGGGACAAACAGAATGAGTGGTCTAGGGACAGCTCCAAGGAACACATGCTTGTATGACAAGGTCCAGAAAGACTTCAGAAACCTCACAAGGCTGTGAGAAGATAGATATTCAGAAAAATATGGTAGCAGATGTAGCAGATCAACTAGTTAGGAAAGCTTAAAAAAGGGGGCAATAAGGAGAAAAATCCTTGACCTCTCAGAGGAAAAATAAATAAAAGCATAACATGCCATCTTTTCATATTAACCCAGACCTGCTGAGGGACAGAAAGTGTTACTCAGACTTTTTTTTTTTGTCCTTGGAAGACTGTCTCTGTACTCTTAACAAATCTTGTGGCTTGGATTTTCTCTTTAATTATTAGATTCTTTGATGGAGAGTGATCAGCAAATGAACGATCTTGCTGTTCAGAATTGTCTTTGTTTCTATTTTTTATTTATCTATTATTTCTTTGTTTCTTTTTTCTTTTCCTCTTTACTTAGTGTGTGGCCTCACACTTTTGCATATTGCATTGCACACAAAATATTCTGTTTCCTTAGGAGCTTTTTTATTGCTTGCATTACTGCAGAAAATAAGTATCTCTAACTTTCACAAATTTGCATGCAACCTAGTGAGATATCCTTATTTTACAGATAAGAAACTGAAGTAGAGCAATTTGTCCCTAAAATGCTTATTGATTCTGAGTGAGTGAAGTTCTTTAGCTCTAAACCCTTCAGTTTTTTCTTTTCATGCTCTCCAATTGTGTTGGCTTTCCACTTGTTACATTACAAGCTTTATAAGACCAATATCCCTCCTCATCTTTTTGCCTTGTCAGTGCTGAGTAAACAATGTGGGATGATAGAAGATAATTTTTTCCCACACAGACTGAGAAAGAATTTGCGGTTTTGGCCATCTTGCCAGGCACATGTCAAGTATTGGTTAGTTAAATAACAGTTGGGGAAGAGGAAAACTTTGGACTCCCAGTACCTTTTCTTTGCCTCCACTTTTTCAAAATAGTTCCCTAGCCTATGCAAGATGCAGGCAGATTCAGCTCACAAGGGAATTGCTTTGGGGAATATGTGCTCTCTCCAGCCCAGAAGTGCACGTACTTCTGTAGGCTAAACAGAACAGATAAGTCTCCCAAGCACTTGCTGAGCCTTTATGGTTTTCAGAGTTGACTGTCCTGGAGGCTCCAGTCTCTGTGCAATGTTAAGTGACCCAAAATGCAGGAAGACAACATGCAATTTATATTATTATTTATTGAATTCCAAGCATGCAAGTTCAGATTATAAAAGTGCTTTTGTGTGCAATATCCATTCCAGTGTCAGACAAATGGCCTCATACGTTGCTGTCTTAGGGCAGCCAGCAAAAAACCATAAGAAAACAGTGAGAGTATTAGGGATGCCTCTGCAGAATAATCTTCCAAACATCTCACTATTTGTGGTTCAGGGAGTTCCTGAGAGTCAGTCAGGGTTTTTTAATACTTCAGGGTTTTTTCCTTCCATTGATTGTCCATCACCATAAGAACCATGTAGGCTTTCAGTGACTACTACCTCCACGAGTAAGAAATTCTACAGCTGACCTATAGATGAACAAATATTTTCTTCACCCACTTGAGATCACTTACCAGTTTCATCTGACATCTCCTATTTATTGGTTTAGAAGCATAATTGTTATGTACTAATTTTTACCAAAGCACTTAAGATTTTGAAGCCCTGTATGTACCCTTCTCTCCAAAGGTATGTTTCTTCCTGGGTGATACCCCCCAGTTCTGCTATTAACTCTCTCTCAAACTGGTTGCTTTCTCTGTTCCCCTCCCAGGTATACTGTAACCTTTTGGAATAGGATGGATGCTGTGTAGCCCTGGTTCAAAAGAGCACTGACATTGCTTCTAGACCACGTAATTCAAATATATGTAAGGAATGGAGTTTTACATAAAAGAAACTGAGAATTTTAGAACTAAGTGAAGCATATTTATAATTTATAATCATCTGAAATTGTCAGTATTCATCAGACTTTAGCAGAAAAATAAAAAGCTTGATGAATAAACTACAGAAAAAATACTGTAATGTGTGTAAAGGTTGCACTGAACAAGCAGAGAAAAATTGCCACACTGTAGATCAATATTATGAAACAAAATGAACAATATGAATAAAAAAAGAACAGCTTACGGTTTTGTGCTTTGTTAGTTTGTTTGTTTGTTTTTCCTTTATTGTTGTTGGTTTTTAATGTTGACTAGTTTAAGAAGATATGCATCAATATTTAAGTAATATTAAATCTGCAGGTGAGGAATTGTTAAAAGATGCTGTGACCTAAGTCCCCAACATTTTGGGTGGTAATAAGCCACTTAACCAAATCATATCAAGAATCCTAATTACTAAGTCATGGTAGAGTGTGACCTAACAGGAGAATAAAATAAAGAAAATACAAAGAAAAGGAAACCCTAGAAATAATGAGCAATGTCTTAAAGTATTTGAAAGTAGAAACAAACTGCGAAAAGAGTCATTGTTGAATAAGGGTGGTACTTGGGGATCTCCTGTAAGAAGCTGAGGAATAAATTTGTGAGAAGATAATGAGGAGAGAAATGTTACTGTGAGCTGGGAAGAAGGTGCAGTATGACAGCCTCCAATCACAGTTGCACAGAGGGAAAATAACTAAACACAGACTGGGAAACAGAGGAAAATGAGTAAGGTTTAATTGCCTCAACAGAGCTGGTTTTAGCCACATCTGAACACAGATAGAAGAAAGATCATCTGAAAGAATGTGGAGCTGCTAAGAAACAAAGGAAAATGGAAAACAACTTTTCAAATAATGAGAAATGGGAATAAAAAGAGGAAGAACTCTCAGTCCTTATCCTTATTAAACAGAATTTTACGTTTAATTCTGTAAAACATTCAAACATAACAAACAATCTACCAAAAGCATAAAAACAAGGATCAGGCTGCTGCAGAAGTTTGTAGAGTCATTCATCAGGCTTGACCCCTAAAACGGACCAAAAGTTGCAGGCAGAAGGAGAAAACTTTAAAACACTTCAGCAAAGCTGGCTTAAGGACTGCCTTGGACTTCTCTATCAGTCCTTTGGCATGAGGGTTCTTCTTGCAAAGCCAGAAACTTGTCAAGGATTGTAAGACTGTGAAAGTCCACAAATAATATTTATGCTACAATCATTTGCTATGAAGACATACAAAATTTCACAGGGCAAATCACATTGGGAAAAATTCAGATCAGACGCAAATGCAATTAACTGCAGAACAGGGAGGTCATCCTAGGGGAGAAAGCAACACAACGAAGTCTCATTGAATTTCAAAATGCAGTTTGGATCCAGAAAAGAATGGGTTTGTCCTCAGAAAGAATAAAGTTAATAGAAGTCATTGTATAAAAAGTCTCCATTGTTATGAAGGAAGAACTGAGAGTTCCTTGGAACTGCTCTGGATCTCATTTGCATTCAGTGTCATCTTCTAATCCATATGCGCAGGTGGAAAAAGGAGTGAGAGCAGCCTTCAGATGCTCCTGGAGATGGAAACCTGCAAGTCTGAATCTGCACCAAGTGTCATCTGGGACAAGACATCAGCAAAGTGTTTCTGTGACTTATGCCTTCTTATTTCTGATTTTTTTTTCCAAAAGATGTTTCTAATTTCATAGCCAAGAACTGGATTTCTTGTTTTTCTACAAATCAAACTTACTGTTTGCATTTTGATCTCTATTTGTAGTGAACTGAACTTAGGTCAATCTTACCAGTAAAAGACATTTTACTTTTTGAGGGGCAACCAATTGCAGTAAAATATTGCCATGGGTGTACTCTCTCTCTCTCTCTGTTTCATGTAAACCTCACTGCGTGCCAAAGCTTTACTGCAGCGACAGAGGAAATTATCATGCATAAGTGGCAGGAATGTGCCATGATGTGGCAGAAGGCAAGTGACAACATTTTTAAAAACAAAATGTGTTAAGGGAGACCAAGCAGGAAGAAGAGAGCAAGTTGTTCCCTTCTTCACTCCCCATAAAAGAATCATCATTTACTGTGTCCCTGATGCTCACCTTAAGGTGTTGTAAAGCACTTTACATTCAGAAAAACTTGGCAGGTAATAACAGTGGCTATGTATCAGTACCCTCAGTGTCAACAGAGATTCCTACAAATCATTATGCATATTATTTTTCCGACAATAGGCTTCTCAGGAAACACCTTTTCTATCATTATTTATATCTTCACATTTTTCAAAAAGATGGGTTTCAGTGATCTTTTCCTACTCTGTTTCCACTATTTTATGACTAGCTAGATCCATTATTTTATGACTTGCTGTGAAGTATTGAAATTATTTGCTTTTGATTGGAAGGAAAGAGTGCTTAAATCACAGTTTCCAAGAAAGATGTCTAATCGTAATTTACAGAGATCCAATTTAAAAGTCCTGTCAAACCTGAGAACAACAGGTTGGGGATTTCAACAGCAACAACTTCTCAAAAAAACAGTCAGTCCTTTAGAAGCAATACACAATTAAGGTCATCCTGCCTAGCTTTCAGACTATCACATGTCAAAGGACTTTACCCAGCAATTTCTACACTGTAGAAGTACCTTATGCTTGAGGATATTTCTTAAACATACAAACTCCCATTTAAACACTCAAATGATAAGTCAAAAATCTTCCACTGCCACAGTTCTTAGTAGATTATTAACTGTTCAATGTTTCACTGCATTCTTGATCTGAATTGATTTGTCATCTATTTCTAGAGACTGGCAGACATACCCCTTGTTATCTTAGGTCAAAGGGAATGTACTGTCAGATTTATTGTCTTCTGTCAGTATATTCAAAAGGAACAGCAAAGTAACATTTTTGTTTGCAAACAAATATGGCCTAGTTATAACATCTGAAACCAAACTTCAAATCTCTGACTTCTTTCCAGAATGCTTAGGCATTGCTTGATACTTCTTTTTGAAGAAATTAAACAGATCTAGTAGAAATATTCCAGTAGTGATCTTCTCTGTTCTGCCCATGACTGTAACATCACTTCCTTTTTCTAACTAAAGTTCCTGATGGTAGATCCAAGTACTCTGTTTATCTTCAGCTGCAGTACCATGCTGTAAATTTGCACTTGATTTGCTACAGATCATGTCTCAACTCCTATCTCAGAATTATTTTTCCAAGAGACAGTTTCTTACCATATGTATATGGCTTTCTCCTAATTAGAAACAAATTATTCATAGATATAATAGTAACTTATTGATACAATTGATCCATCCTCCAACTTTCATATTTTTTGAAAACCACATGTGTGTTAATTTTTGTTTTCTTTTGAGCCATACTAGCCAGCTCAGAAACACTGGGCCAAGACTAACACAAAGAAAAATCAGATGTTTGCTGATTTCTTTAAGGAAAATACAAATCACATTTTTATTGTTAGATATATGCTGCACTTATAAGCACGAGTGTAGTTTCAAGCAATTAACATTTATAAATATATATTGATATCACTGCTTTCCTGGAGACAGCCTTAGCAAGTTAATAAACTTGCCCACAGAGCAACTTTGAGGATAAGCGAAGTATCTTGAGTACTCGTGCTTTAAGATTTAGGGTGTTTAGATACTACAATTACTTGAAGTTTAAATATTGTTATGAAGATTTTAAACTCAAATTGGAGAAGAGGAAACAGCCAAAGAGCAGAAGAAAAACAGCCATCAGTCTTTCCAGCTGCGATAAACAGATTCCTGAATAACTTCACCTCAGTATCTTTTTTTTTTTTCCTGGCAAGATTTTCTGTTTTTAATTTGCTAGACCAGCTTGTTGATTTTTTAAATTTTTTTTTTCATATTTGCCTGTATGGAGAGAACTGCACATGAACCTAAGGGAAAGGGAGAGGTACTCAAAACAGTAGCACAGCATAAAATGTTCAGACACTGGCTAGGGATGACCTCATCTTATTTTGCCTGAGTTGACTGGCTGTAAGCAGTGAGCTCGCCATTAATGTGTTCCAACAATTCTTTGGGGAACTGAAGTTCAGCATTGGGAGGGATAATGCCATTCCTCTTCCAAATATCCACAGTAATACAGTGGATATTTTTGAGGTTTAAAATGCCAAAAAAAAAAAAAAAAAAGGAAAGAAAAAGGTTAGCTCTCCCAAAA
>VZRX01005343.1:440280-555544 GCA_013398075.1 Notiomystis cincta | reverse complement strand
CACAGTAATACAGTGGATTTTTTTGAGGTTTAAAATGCCAAAAAAAAAAAAAAAAAGGAAAGTAAAAGGTTAGCTCTCCCAAAGAAATATTAAGGACGAATTATGATTACCATCATAAAGGAATATATCACAGCATGCACTGTAAGCAGTAAGAGAAATTATCTGAGATATTGTTTTGCAGTAGGGAAAATCCTGAACAAATTAGAGCAAATAAATTCACTCCTGAATGCTTGTACTCTTGTTATGACACCATTTAACAAGAACATGGCTTTTAATCTCTCTTCTAAGAAAAACTACGGAAAAAGCTGCTTTCACATAAAAAATGAAACTGAAATGAAAATTACCTAATCTAAAAGCTATTTTCTAGTGAGTCTATCTCTGCAAGTTCATCTCATGCTGTTCATATTCCTGTTTTCTGTCCTCCAGCATGCTTAAATGAGTTTCCCAAACCCACAAAGCTCCACACATTATTCAGCTTTATTATCTCTCTCCTTAAAATCAATCTTGTCATATTAGTCCAGCTCTGAATATCTCAGTCTGTTTTTCTCTTAGCTGTTTCTTAAGTTCCAGGAAACAAGTTGTGTCCCTCACGTGCTTACCAGCAAAAACCTTCTCAGAATAACCAGGACTCCCTTTCTAGCAAACTGGGAGAAGATGGTGTGAGGTACTAGCAGAAGCAAACCTCTTAGTTGTAGTTAGGCACATCCAGAACTGTCATGAACTTACACACATTGACTCCAGAACATAAATCTTTTTCCCCATCAAGCTTGGACATAGATTTTCTCCTTTTCTGAAGGAAATGAAAAACACTGGAGTTCCAGACTGCAGCAAGTCTACGTCTTCCTCCTCGTTGCAGAGGTGTGGGTGTACACAGACACAGAGATAACCTCTCTCCAATGTTTTGAAAGAACACAGCAATGAAACATATTTCCCCAAACTGCATAGGTTTTTGCAATTCATATTTTCTGTTAAAGGAACAAATTAAAATTATTTCTATTCATAGAGGCATTTATTTGGGGTTGTGGGATTTTTTAAATCAAGACAACATTGCACGGCCTGTAAATGACTTTCTTGACAGCTCTTAACACACGAATGACCGACTAGACTGTAAAGCACAAAGCATGATGATTTCCTCAGAAGAAAACAGAACAGCTTATGCACAATGTGCAGCCTTGTTAAAATGTTTTTCTCCCAGTGGGGCAATAGAACAGTTCTGAGAAGTCCTAGAAGGGAAGGAAGTGTTTATTCTGTTTCTGCCTTTGCTTCAGAAGTAGTGTCTGTGCCAAAGGCATGGAGGAATGGACAAGAAGTGTTCAGAAGTGGAAAACTGAGCAGATTTAGGCTGCTCTAATTCAAACTGTAATAGAGGAAAATCAGAGCTACCATATAGAGACACAAGAATTATGAATATGAATGAGAGGATTTTATATATAATTAATTTTATTGAAAAGCATAATTTATTATATAATAGGAGAGATACTGTTGCTTCCTAAAGACTCCTGAGCAGCAGAGTACCAGGCACCTTGATACACACTTACAGGGATTTCTGTATTATAAACAGGTCAGTTGCTTCACAGAGATGCTATCCTCTCCCCTTATTCTTGCAAAGGTGTTAAGAGTGGGCATGGAATCATTTGCACCTCTCTTCATCTCACAGGAGGAGGTATCATGTCTCAGCATAGTGGCTGCAGTGCTGTATCAGGGCATTTCAGTGCTCAGGGCAGGATGTTAATTTGCCTTCCTCCCACTGCTCCTCTGCCCCCAGACAGATCCTGTGCCCAGTAATGTTCTTGTTTTAAATCCCTGATATTCCCACACAAAAACCAAAGGAGCTTTTTACACTGACCTGAATATAACTCTTCTTCCTGAAAGATATCATTAAGTAGATCTTAAAAGGGGAATTCAAGCTGCACTTCCTCAGCTATGGGAAGAAAACTGTAACTTTCTAAGAGGCTGGGAAACAGAATTTTTAAGATATATATCTTAAAATAGGCACAATCATCTATTTGGAGCAGAAAACATAATTTTACATCATAGTGACTTCGTATTACAGTGGACACAGTCTTGCCATTGGTTAATAACGGAAAATTATCTCCATATGTCATCCAGTAACCAACAACACAGGACCATCTAATTCAGCAGAACATAAATATTTCTCATATATGTGAAGATAAAAGAGTCTGAAATGTGTGAGAAACCAAAGGATGCAGTAATAAAAAAGATCATATACAAGTATAAAGGGGAAATGACAATATCAGAGCTGCCAAATAGTCTTATAATCTGTCAAAATCAATCCATTCTCAGTCCACTGAAAGAAATAATATGACTGCAAGGAGCCTCTTCAATCAGTGTACTCATAATTTTGAGGAACCTCTCAGGGAGGTTTATTTAATAAACTGAATAAATTATTTCTTAAGATTTGTTCTAATTTCAGTTCTGCTCTTCTTGTTACTCTTGAGTGATCATCACACAGCTTCATTTTCCAGAACCTAGACATTTTCTTTTGCTATCCAGCTTAAATGTATTTACACTCCCTGAAATCTATCCTGAATTCGTTCCAATATTCTCTTTCAGTTTAATTTCTCTTTTTGTCAGCTCTTCCTTTTTAACATTATGACCTGTCCACTCAAACTCTGCTTTGATAAGACAAATATAGAAAAGAGATATTTTCTGGGGTGGTCTGAAATCTTGCATCCCACATATGTACCAAGGCTGAGTTATGACTCTTTCCTGGAAACAGACCACAATCATGAACAAGTTTCCAGAGCCTTGGTCAATAACATTGATAGTTCCTTCTCTCTGGTAGAAACATGTTGTTCAATATATCACAACATTTTGTTTGTTGTTTTAAAATTCTTTACTGAAGTCAAGATAAGAGAAATTTATTGTGTCTCTTTTTTTAGCAAAACCCAGAACTCTTTATCAGAGAAAATGTTTGGGTTACTTGTTGTTTGTTCTTGGGAAGTGCATGTTGCCTTTTCTCCATTTCCCAAACACAGTTCATGGGTAAAGGATTTTCTTTTTCAAATTACATTGTAAAGTCTTTCATGCAATCAACTCAGTCTAACATAATCAAATTCTGTTTTATCCTCTCTACAATTTAATTTCTGTCCTCTCTGCCCTTCTTCCTCCATCATTTGGCTATAAATCTCACCAATACGCTCATGTTTAAAGCTACCAGAATATTAGAATTCTGGAATGAAATATATCACACTCTCCCCATATATGCACTTTCTCCTTGGATGATAAGCATCTTGAGATTAGCTTTCACTTCACCTCTGGCAATTTATAATCAAGATATTGATTGAATGGAATTTCAGATCTGGCCGTTTGCAAGATAATACCTAAGCTCCAACTTAGAATTTCTGCAAAAAGGAAAACAAATGTTTCTTGTGTCAGGGAGAATCAAGAGCAAGGCTGTTGCACGGGGAAGATGAGCTGGGAGCTGCAGATGATCACAGCAGAGGCTTGCTGCAAGACCCAGCTATCTGAGCACACCAGGATACTGATAACAGCTGTTTAGTTGGCAATCCCAGACAAAGGAAGGTGATGAATCCAGTCCAACCTGTATCTAAGGGGTTGAGAGGCAAGAGACAGGCTGGAGGCAAGACCAGACAGGAGCCAACAAGATAAGAGACAGGACTAGAAATGCATACAGTGTAGCTTAGGCAAGGCATAAAGACAGCCCCAGCTTAAGCAGAGCTGCTGGAGAAGGACAGAGGACACGGAGTGGAGGTCCCAGTGGGAGGTCAGTCAGGACATTAGGGCCTGCTGGGCACTTGAACATCGTGGTGGTCCTGAAAACCACTACCTACCCTGCTCCCAATCACTGCAGAGATTTGACAAAAAGCAGACCTAGAAAGAAAAAGGATTAACTATATAAACTTGAGAAAGAACCTAGAAATTGCATATTCAAATGAATAATTCCTTGATGTTGACCCCTTTATAGCCACCCACTTCTTCAGGCATCTAACAGACAATAGAATCCTTTCAATATTTTTATTAATCTTACTGTATTTTAAGACTCTCACTATGGAAATATCATAACAATAATTTGTAAAATTATGATGTCAAACCTAAAGTCATGGACCCAAGTATATTATTTTCATTAGGATATGGCTCATTAGGATGTATTCACTATTATTTTCTTTAGGATATGGCTCCCCTCCCACCAAATAAAGCAAAGCAGTGATTTGCCAAAGATTCCCTTAATTTTTGTACCAATTTAACATTCCATTATGCCTAGATACAACCTGTAAAGAAGCCTATTTTTCTCACTATATTAATAGTGATCTCCTAGTAGAGACTTTCTGCATAACAATTTATCTAGATAAAATGAAAGTCTTAAACCACCAAAATCAACAACAATTTCTAACATTTACCTCAGTCTTCTGCCACTTTCTCTTTTTAAAGCTACAGGTGCATTTGATGTCATTTCTAGATTTCCAGTAATTGTAGAGGCTGGATTTGGTTTTCACTGTCAAGAGAATCTCACCAAAGGTAGTACAAGGTGAAAATATTGCTGTGGTGTTTTCTTGTTGATAATTGATAATACAACAGAAGATAGACTGAGGCTGTAATGACAGGGAATGCATATTTGGATTTTGAGGGATTGCCCTCAGCCATGACAGGACGTGGTCTAGAATAATCTCCAGGTCCTGGACATGGCTCCTCCTGGCCACTGCAAAAATTAACACTGGCCTGGCTGGAACCAGGACATAATTACATCTCCATAAAAATATTTTCTCCCAATATTTCCTTATACAGTAACTTTGATCAATGGTGGATTGATGGATAGATGATTTTGGATGGATCCTCCAAATCTATAGGTTTTTTTTTTTCTGTTTCATATTCCCTCTTTCCCAATTTCTGCTGACAGCATTGACAAAAGTCAATGACAGATGTTGCTATTAACTTTCATCAGTGAAATATTTCACATGAGGAAGTACAAAATGTGGTGATACAAACCTAAAGCACAATTGCACTCGTAATGCTTTACAACTAAGACAAAGTTGATTAGAGAGCAGTTTTGTCTCATCTTGGAGACTGCAGTCTACATTTTGTAGCTGCTTACAGCTTCTATCAAGAGAAAGCAGATGGGGATGTCATGATATTTTCATAGTGAGGATCCTAAAACACTGTAAGACTAATAAAAACAAAAAAAAATCCCAGTGATATACAGACTGCTAATACTTCCCCTGCTGTAAGAGGCAACTTTAATTAAATATATTCACAGTTAACTAACTGCAGATTGGAAGGAGTACTGGGACTGAAAGGTTGCCAGTGAAAGATAAACAGTGACAGCCAACAGTCACATCGAAAAAAGAAAACAAAACAACAAACCTGCTTTTTGGGCAGTGCCTGGGAAAAGAGACAATTTCTCACAGGTGATCTGCAAAGTGATACCCATTTCTGAAACTTAAAGCATAAAATCTCTCTCAAAAATAAATAAACACCACCAGCAGCATCCAAGAATGCCAAATTTCAGATGGTGGAGGCTTCAGCTGCAGGGTAGAAAAGGTTCCCAAGACAATCTTGCCCTGCTTTGAAACGTCACCTCTTACTCACTCCCTCTATCTTTATTTAGTTTTCTCTTGAGATCTGCCAAGCCCAGTAGCATTTCCTCCATAAGAGTTTTTTATAAGCCAAGGAGTTATTCCCAAAGGAAGCGAGCTTTTATTAGGGAACAAAAAGGGCATCTGGTTCAAATCAAATAGTGGATCAGAGAGCAGGAATATTTTGTCTTTCCTGATGCAAGACTTCTGCAGCTTCCAGAGAACAGAATGGCGCACAGAATGCCAATTCAATTAAGAGACACTGTTTCCTCTAACTCCAGCAGGGAAGTTCACTGTTGCAAGGCAGAGACTCCTGGGAGCTGCTAGTTACTTCCTATGTGACCTTGGGCAAGATGCTTCATATTCTCATGCCACAGTTAGCTGGCAAGAATGTTGAAGTCTTAATTAACATGGGAGAAACATGAAGGGGACTGTAGGAAAAGCACATTTTTTTCATTATTACATGCCCTTTTAGTCTGGTTGATGCATCTCTTGCTCCTATTGATCAGCTTCCAAAACTGCCTCAGTTTTAAAGAAAATACAGTGGCTGTTACAATATGCTAATTTATAAAGTAAGAGTTATGCTACAGCTAATTGAGTCAAGTCTGGGAGCTTGCTGAAAGAATCAGTCAGGACTCCTGAAAGAAGCAGTCGGGACTCCCATCTCCTCTCTCTCCCAGTGCTGCTTTGTGCTCATCCTTTCCTGAGTGCTGGTAGTTCTGAGTGCTTTCATGAGTGGGTAGTTCTCACTAAAGGCAGGAAAAAACACATCTGCCCACATGAAAACGTGGATTCAGAGAATCCTGTCTCACTCAATCAGGTCAGCTGAGATCTTGAGACAGGGTACAGCAGGAACATAGTTCCAGGGAGTTTGTGTGAGGTGGAACAGGGAATGGCAGCTCCACCCTCGTAGCTGTGAGCCAGCTCCCCATGTCTCATCTAAGCCATGAAACTTCCCCTCTGTCCAAGCAGACATTCCCAAAAATGATTCATTTTTTGAACAAGGAGCCCAAGATCAGTAATTGTGACTCTTTTCAAGAAGAAAGGGGGAACCATCAGACAGTAAGAGGCCTTAAAAATCAAGAACAATTTTAAAAACAAACTCACCTATGACTGTTTGGTCCCATGGTCCTGGAAGCCAATTCTCCCGCTTTCCTTTGTTTACTTCTTTCAGAGCTCTTTCCAGAGAGATAGACAGCTGATAAGTGAGCCTGGAGGTTTTGCACAGGAAAGTATAAGACTAAATTTTAAGTCTCCAATAAATATTTAGACTATTTTGTCATAATCATACTACAGTATCAAGAAAACTTGCATGCTTTCTTTAAGATGAAGGGCAGAAGAGAAGGGAGGAATGCAGTGACATGCTTCAGAGGGAAAAAAGTTCACATTTTCAACTCCCTGTGTTTCTTCCCAGTGATGATTGTTAAGGAAAATACAAAGTGTAGAAAAAAATGGCTTTCTCCTTCAAGATAGAATTTAATCTGGCTAGTTTTCTCCACTGATCATTCTCTCATTTTTTTTCAATACTGTTCAATCCTTTTGCAACAAAAGAGAGGGGACAAAGTAAAGGGCAGAAAAAATTTCCAGTTCACTTCCAAAAAAAATATCATCCATCTCCTAGTCATTAAGTCTTTATTTGGCTTAGTGGAAGAACATGATTTCAAAAGTTGGATTTTTTTTTTTTTATTTAATTAAAGTTATTTCTGTGAAAGCTGGATGTTGTTGGATGTTGCAAAACCAGGACTATTGCCCCTATTAGAAGGGCCTAGAATGAAAAATTGCTGCAGCAGTTTTTTGGTCCAAGGCATATTCATACCCTGTTCTAATGTTTATAAAGTAAAAATTTACCAGTAAAGGAGAAAAGAAATCTTCCTCATGCTTACTTTTTCCATGAAAGTCAAACTAGCTCCTACAACTACTGATGAATCAGATTAATATACCTACAGTACACAGGCATAATAACAAGTGAATCCCTTTGTTTGGCTCTAAATTAAGAGTTATGATTAATTATCCTATGGTAGTTAAAAATCAGAAATTGTTCTTATGATCTTCCTTGCTTTTAGAAGAAGCCTGATGAGAACCAAACTATATTACCATGAAATTCTTTATTTTTGTTCTACTTGTTCCCACCCTCTTTTGAAGTCCTCTGAAGTTGGAACTTGTCATATTTGTTATATAATAATTGCGTAATCTTCTATTTTTACCACCCTTAGTCCTTATTTTTAAGGTTCAGCCACCAAGGGCCATAAAGAAAAAGAATCACAAAGCGCTCACTCCAGAATAGACATATTGAGTTAATCAGCTTAAAGGGCCTGTCAGACAACATAGCAAAGATAATTCTATGCTTCACCTTAAAACAGGAGAACTAGGAGGTATTACCAAAATATTGATTAGAGTGCATTCACATCAACTGGGGTAACAGAAGGCATGTGTCCTTCTGAGAGCTGGCCTATCATCTTCAAACTTGTGTTTGAAATAAATTTTAGTTAACCTCAGGGGATAAATCAAAACATTTTGCATACCACTAAATCCATCATGAACCCCTTGCAAAGGAAAAGCTAGCAAACATATCCCAGACTAGGTACTTTGGAATTTTAGCAGAGAGAGACAGGGCAGATGTTTTCTGAACCATATTAAAAATCGTGTTTCTTCAGTAAGAGATGCAGTGTGTTATCCAATTCTGTGTGCAGTGGCTCGGGTCCATTGGAAGCTGACCAGTTGCCCTCCAGTGAGCATAAGGGGATGTTCAGCAGATGTGTTTTCTTCCCATGCTGTGCATCCACCCCAACCAAGATGGTTCTCTACCACTTTTCAGCTGCTGTAAAGTCCTTGCTCTTATCTGAGGAAAAACAGAAACAGAGCTAAGCAGTGTAGTCCTTACTTAGGAGAAGTACTGTAAGACCACTGTTCACACAGAAATTAGCAGAGGCCTTTCTCACAGGAAAAGGGAGTAGGCTGTTGATCTTTTTCTGTAGCAGATTCTCAGCAAAAAATAAATTGACTAATCAACTCTCCTCATTCTTTTCCCTACCCTTGTCATAGTCTTTTCTGCTAATTGCACATGTTTCTTGAATCTTGAGGGTTTTTGAGATAGAATTTGTTCAGGACACAAGGGAAGAGGAGGCTGTTACCCTTAATGAATAAATAAAGCAACAATAATGACTGGGACCTTGAACTACCATTCATTTCTGTATAAGCTATAGAATTTTTAGGAAAATATGTATTTTTTTCTTCCTCCCCCTCCCCCTTTTCTCTTTTATTTCTTATAGAATATCTAAACCTACAGTGGTAAAACAAAGTTTAAAAAACCCCAACAAACAAACAGAAAACCAACACTGAGCCTATTAGTATGCAGTTTGCAATACAAGATGAGTAAATTTTCTAAAAGATATGGGGAATTGTTTTCTAAATTTTAATCTCTCAGGTTATCAGACTCACTGGGCTATGATGATTGTGAGATTAGCAAGGCTACAGTCTCAAGGATGAAACAGGACAAAGACTAAGACTGTGTATTTGTATAGTGATAAACCTCATGCTGCCCTGGTAAATTACTCTCTGTACTCCAGATTAATAAGTGAAAGCAGGAACAACAGAACTGCACTGACCAGATCAGTGCCTCCATCTTCATTGTCTCTTCTATCAGAGAGGTGGCCCATTAACTCATTAGCCTCATGCCTTAAGAAGTCAATTTACCTCTAATGTACTTACAGTGTCAAATAATTTATGAACAGCTCCATCCTCGGTGCAGAAGGGAAAGCAAAACTCAAGACAGTAACTTATTTAGCTGTCCCTAACTTTGCCATACTGCATTCAGCTCTGGGGTCTCCATCATAAGAAGGATCTGGACCTGTTTGAGCAAGTCCAGAGGAGGCCACAAAGATGCTCAGAGGGCTGGAGCATCTCTCCTGTGAAGACAGGCTGAGAGAGCTGGGGTTGATTAGCCTGTAGAAGAGAAGGCTCCAGGGAGACATTCTGGGAGCCTTCCAGCACATATAAGTCCTACAAGAAAGCTGAAGAGGGACATTTTACAAGGGTGTGTAGTGAGAGGACAAAGGGAAATGGCTTTAATCTGAAAGAGGGTAGGTTTATATTTGATATGAGGAAGAAACTCTTCCCTGTGAGGGTGGTGAGGCACTGGCAGAGGTTGCTCAGAGCAGCTGTGGATGTCCCATCCCTGGAAGTGTTCAAGGCCAGGCTGGATGGGGCTTTGAGCAACCTGGTCTAATGGAAGGTATCCCTGCCCATGGCAGGGGAGTTGGAACAAGAAGATCTTTACAGTCCCTTCCAGCCCAAACAATTTTATTATACTTACTCACTTTAGGATCCATGTGATTTTCAGTAGGTCTGTGGACAGCCAAGGGAACACACACAGAGAAATGTTTCAGACACTTGAATCGCATGAATACATTTGCTGTAAATAAAACAATTCACAGGGTTGCAGAACTAAATGCATTTAGCTCACACATGGCTTTATATAAAATGTGGGAAGTTTTACAGTGTTATAGATTGTGATTTTGTTTATAAAGTGTTGTTGTTGCCATCAGAAAGGCTTCTTTCCTTTTAAACAGGCACATTTTGGAAAAAAAATGGTTACCATTCATTTATTAGCAGGCTTAGTTACTATGACCCAGAAGTGTACAAGTAGCTGTGTGAAACTCCAGACCACTGATTAATTTTTATGCAGCTTTGAGAGCTGTCAGAATTTGCAAATTTTACACCAATATGAAATGAAGTGACCAAATCTCTCCTAACTACAGACACTAACTCTAAACTGAGGTAATACCATTAGACTTACAATAATATTTTCTTAGATTCACAATATGATGAAGTATAGGTCAGACATTTACAGCCTTTGCCCACCCAGAACAGGTCAAAATTTACTTTTTATTTTTAAAAACCTATTAAGAATTCATACTAATGGACTGAGCATTAATTTGTTGCATAAAACTTCAAAACCAGGGTAAATTTATGCTCTGATAAACATCTATAGGTCTTGTAAAGTAATAAAAACAAAATTGGTTTTCTTGGAAGGTCAGCCTAAATGTCACCTTCTGTTTGCCTTATCCATAAAGATAGGATTTATTTAGAGAAGCAATTCATATGAAATTTAGTGTTATAAATTCCTACTCCCAAAGCTACCAAGAGTGTCTCCTGGCTTTCTCACAGCTTTTCTGGTTCATTAGAAGGAGCTCTGCAACTGTTACCTTTAATATTTAAAAATAAATGCATCAATACTTCTTAAAAAAAAACAACTGAGGACATGGTACTTTGAAAAATAAGCAGTTATGTTGCGCTCTGCTTAAACATGTTTCATGTTTCCTTTTGAAGAGAGCTTGTATAAAGGAAATGCAGGTTCAAAGCCATGTTCTGTCCCCAGTACAGAGCACATACTTGGGAAACACCTTCAGAATTCATTCTGAGCAGTCTTTTTAAATGCATGCTGCCAGCAGAAGCTAACTCCATGATGGTAGCAAAATCGTCTAATGAAAAAATACAATGTGCAAAAAGAAGAGCTTGAGTAAGGCTATATATGCAAAAGTGATTTTCTTCTGCCAGCATAAGAGTTTATTGCTTGATAGTCATAACACTGAGGCAATTTAGTTCTCAGTTGAAAATGTCTAACACTGGTTATCAGCACCCTTCAGCAGGCAGGTAGAAACCACAACAGAACCAATCGTTTTTAATCGTACAACCAGACTTTCAAGAATCTTGGCACAAATTTAGAGGCAAGGATTCCTGTGGTCTCAGCATCACACCCACACTGCACTTCTCCTCTAGGTGTAGGGGAAACAATTCAGCTTGCCTGTAAGAAGTAGCCTCATCACAGTAAATCAGAGCTTGACACATGGTGATTTCTCCAGTGGAGAATCTGAATACAGCCTTGGAAACAAAAGAAGCAGCGTTAGTCCAGATGTCATATCTAAATAACATTGGATGTTTTGAGAATTCAGACACACAGAATAGGTCTAGAAAAGTGAACCTTTACATAGGATAGTCACAACCCCCTGGATGCCAGCAAGTCTTTTTTTTTTTTCATTTTCTTTATTTCATTGTTTTAATTCTTCTGGACAGACCATGATGTTTGTTAATGTCTGTTTGATGTATAGGATTTTTAAAATGTCTTTGCATATAAAGTATTTTAAAATATTTCTAATTATGCCAATGGGACAGTATAGAAGGGAAAAGAAATTCTATATTTATGCTTTCTTAGGTTGCCATTTAACAGGGAAGAAGGAAGTATATTACCATAGAGCTCCTGAGCTAATCAGAGG
The DNA here is from genome assembly GCA_013398075.1 of Notiomystis cincta. Taxonomy (NCBI): domain Eukaryota; kingdom Metazoa; phylum Chordata; class Aves; order Passeriformes; family Notiomystidae; genus Notiomystis; species Notiomystis cincta. The sequence continues at coordinate 543,717 of VZRX01005343.1, read as the reverse complement.
TTTGTAAGCCTTATTGCTGTGTAAATAATGTCTGAATTTCTTTGAAATTCTGGAATTGCTGACTATCAGTTATTCTATGCAGTAAAAGTCTTAGAAGGCCAAACTAGCCAAACTCATTCATTTTACTGTCATTAGTAAATAGAAGAACACAACCATAGATCCATTACCAGCCCTGTCATAGTTCAGTGCTACAGCATTCCTATTGGAGGTCACAACTGTTCAAAGGCCCCTAATATATCTCCCATTTCTGTCACAGTATATAAATCAAAATATTTCTAGTGGTTTCATGTTTCCTTTTGAAGAGAGCTTGTATAAAGGAAATGCAGGTTCAAAGCCATGTTCTGTCCCCAGTACAGAGCACATACTTGGGAAACACCTTCAGAATTCATTCTGAGCAGTCTTTTTAAATGCATGCTGCCAGCAGAAGCTAATTCCATGATGGTAGCAAAATTGTCAGTGTGAAGCATTCTAAGCTAATGACTTAATTAAATACTTCAGTTTCAACACAGAAAAGGACTTTAATAACTGCTCACAATAAATAGTAATGCATAAATCAGGACCTATACTGTGAAGGTCTTATAAGCTTTAGAAACACACAAGAAAAAATACCATATCTCCGTTTTTCAGTTGGGATAACAATGAAATAACCAGAGAAAATAAAAATAAGCCTATTTACTAATATAAAGTAAAGGAGCCAAAGAACAGCTCTTTCTCAACTTAATTACTTATTTAATTGCAACCTGCATTCCAAACCTTCTCAAGTGCTATATATCAAGTGCACAAGTTAAAGTCCAGAGCTGGAGGAAGAATTAGAGCTGTATTTTAAGGTCTGATAGTGGAATGCTCCCCAATTTTCTGCCATCTGTGTTTAAGAGGCAGTATTTCCTTTGGCTGTAACATCAAATAACAAAAAATTATCCCCCTGGCTTAGAATGCAAGCATCAGCATCAATGCTAGCATTTACCTTACAGGAAAAGAAATAGAGGTAAAAAGTGAAAAGTGACAAGAGGTACAAATCTAAATCTTAAGGTAATGTGTCATACTTACTTCATGTCCTTCACAAGTGCATGCCTCTTCTCACTGTGGAGAAGAGCCAACACAAAGCATCCTCAGAGTACATTTCAGCATTTCTATACAGTTTTTATACAGCTGCCCACTTCTGGCATGGTAGGCTGGGTAGCCTGTCCAGTTGCAGTTCAGTTCTGTGGGTTTTAGGTGATAAATTACCATTCACTGGTACTATTTCAACTCAGTGTGAACAACTTTGGCCAGAACTTCTGCTCCTGTCTGCCCATAAATGCATCCTAAATCATTATCAGATTATCTATTCTTAATGTGCAATCTGGTGCCTGACCTAAACAGGCAGCATGTAATTTGTCTGCATAATATTCTTAGTCCATCTGTGGGACTGATAATATGAGATCTTCAGATTTTTCCAGTCTTTTCTGGGCTGCTCTATAAAAAACATATAATGATTACAAAGAAGTAGAATTTAAGACACATAGACTACATTGCTGCCTTTGTTAGGGTTTCAAATATGGATAAAGTAAATATTAGANTGGCCAGGCAATCACTTATGCTTTTAAACGTTTTATTCTGAAAACTTCTTTTAATGGATAACTTCCTAAACATATCAGAAAGAATAAATCCAACATAAAATCATATAAATAATTTTAGTTTCCTTGGAGACATGGTATTGGCACTGAACCTTGAATTAATGAAAAACATCATACACAAAAATAATGATTAATTATATGTCTTTTTTTTTTAATTGATCAAAGTCAGTCATTGTTGCAAATCAGAACACCATGGATTTTGGTGCATTCACAACAGAAGTTTTGGTTCATGAGGTTTTCATAAATTCTGCTGAAGATGACCTAGTGAAACTATCTTTTTTAACTACTCAAATGTGCAAATAAAAGAATAGTTGTTGACATAATTCCAGTTTAAATAAGATGGATCCAAACCAAATATCTGAGATCTAAAACAGAATAGGAACTAAGTGGTACATCTTATTTCATGGTAATATTTAGCCTGCAGATTCATGCTCTCTCTCTGAAATCTGTAGAGAATTCTAATTTCACCTCTTTAGCATACTGCAGATCACTCTTTGTGGGGCCAGAAGCATCAAACACAGACATTATTTCTAGCAGAAACTTGGAAACACTGGTTTCTTAATTCTAGCAGTAATTATTTAATGTTTTTGCATAGAATATTTTTGGTTCAGTCTCTATGATGTCAGTGCATATCATGGCAATCATACATTCAGTGTCATGGAAAAGGAAGTTAGGGCCAAATAGAATAGTTCTGTAGTATCTGGTTAATTAACTTAGATAAGACAGGTTTAAGAAGGACCCAAGTGTTAAGCAACTGACCTCCTGAAGCACATCTGCTTATCCATTTTTGTTTTGGCAGTGATTTAGGCTGTGATTCTTGCATAGCAAATAACATCAATATTGCCTCAGGCCACATGTTATGAGACTTAAAGAAAACAAGCCTGTCCAATAGCTGTATTCCACTATGTTCCACCACAGATGTGCATTCTACAGCAAGATAAAACACAGATTAATACATACACACTTAGCTACATCACCTCCTCACCTCCTTCCAGCCAGCTACTCTTGTTTCTACTCTGACACTCTTCTCTACTGCTTCAAAATATAGAAGATGCTCAGCACCCAGAACTGACAAGGATCAAACCCAGCACGAGTGGTATCCTTCATCCTTGAACTCCTCACACACTTGCAAGTGAGAAACTCACTCTCCCACTTTTACCATCAATCAGAGGAGGCAAGCCCCTCAGTCTAGAAGGTCCTGGAGAGGACTTGAGAACTTAAGTGAATTTTGAAGGTGCTGAGAGCCCTCAGAGAAGGTTTCCCATAGTGGTAGGTGCCATTCACAAGGCAAACCTCTCTCTGCTGGAAAGAACTCACAGTGCTAAAGCAACCTGTGGCAGACAAACTGTTCACATCTGCCTTTCCTCCTCTGTAACTCCAAGAGGGCAGAGTGGGGAAAGAGCAGGAATTTTCAAGGCAACTATAAGCATTTTGGTCAGCAGTTGTAAGGATTTTTTCTTTATTATGAGTTTTAAATGGATAGAATTTAAATTGACTACTGTATGTGACGTACAGAATTCAGCCCTCTTCACAGTGTACAAATAGATATTCCAAACAAACCTTAAAAAAATTTAAGGTTTTGCATTTAAAAATAAGTAGGAATGTGTTTGACTGATCTCATGCAGTCCTCTTTCTGATATGAGACACATAGCCTTAGCTCAGCAATTACAGTGCGGAGGCACAAGTGATACTGGAAAGAGTTATAAGGTTTGTGATGTTTACTTCTGTTCCATCTCTACTGCATATGAGCTTAAAATCAACTTTATTTGGTTGCCTCGGTTAGTCAAGCTGCCAAGAAAAAGCAGTGACATCAAAGTTGTTCAACACCTTGTTCAATATAACTTAATTATTGAGGAATGCTACCAGACTGTTTAGCAGACTACTGGCAGCAGAGGGTACATTCTTATTTAAATGGATTTCTATTATATTATCTAAGTTTTCTCGAGAGCCTTATTCTGCTCTCCCTATATACAAATGCATTTATATAGACAGATAATTTCTACAATGTTTGCCCATACACAGGAAGGTTAGAAATCACTAGAATTACTGGGAAGCTTGCTTGCTTGCTTTATACACATGGTACAAAAATTAATATCAACATGGGATGTGTTAGGCATTTAAAAAGTGCTCCATAAGATCTCTTCATAAAACTATTAACATTCTGCCAAAAAATTATAAAAATAAGAAAACTGTCACTGTCCCCTATGAATCAAGAACTCACCTGAGGACATGAGACAGGAAAACCTGAAAAGATATCAACAGTGTGTAATGCTTGGGCTGAATGTGCAAGAACTCTCTATATTTATCCATTAATATGATGCTGTTCTGATTTAACTACCTTACAAAATTCTCTAGTTATAATATATAATAATGACTGGACCATTATACACTTCCCTGTCCTTTGCAGAAGGATCACTGAGTTACATTGCCACAAATCAAGGGCACAGTTTAAGTGGTAAGTGGGAGGAAAACACAGCAGGTGCAGAAGACAGCAAAACAAGCAGTCCAGGACTAAAGAAAGCTGTCCTTGTCCAGAGAAAGGAAGCAATTATCTTCAGCACTCAGCAGACAGACAAAGCACTGTTACAGTGTTGGTAAAGCTCATTTCCAGCTCCCTGGAGATCAAGATTCATTGCTCAGTTGAGACATGCCTATTGAAACTGGTTTGTTTGTAAAAGTAACACTTTTACCACTGGAAAGAGTAGAAAGCATTAGGTAGCTAAAATACACTCAGCATAATAGAAAACAGATGTTTTCTATTTCAAGACCGAGCTGTAAGATCAGGGGACATCACCTACAGTCAGCATGGCCAAGTTCATGTAGTTTCATCTACTGTCCTTAAATTGAATAGTCACCCAGCTATCTCTATTGTGCTTAGCTTTCTTAAAATTATAATTTGATAGATATTACTTTTTTATAATTATAGTAATTCACCTTAGAACTGTTTGCATGTCCATAACATGGAGCTGAAATAACAACAATGAAGGCAAATACCAAGAGATGCTGTTCTATGTTTTATTCTTATTGCTGGACTCCCTCAGTGCAAGGGAGAGACATTCAGTGAGTGCCTTCCAGATGTCCAAGCTCCATAATCTCAGCTACTTTCAAGTACACAGTTACTGTGTTTTTCCTCTAGTCCATTGCCCTGAAACATTGCCCTCACATTCCAATATTTCATGAGTGTAATCCATAGGTATCTTCACAAACCAGAAGGTGGGAGGAAAGCTCCATTTCTTTAAATGAGCATTGATTTCGAACCAGCTATCCCTCAGAGTCTCCAGTTTAGCTGTCTAAAAGGGGAAAAGAAAGTTCACCTTCCCTATAGCTCTTCTTTAACCTAACTTTACTTCCACTTAGGCCCTATCCTAAGTGCAGTCACCCCTGGCCTCTGTTACTCCCTGAAGAGGTGACAGTTCTGAGGGTGAGGAGGTGCTTCATACAGAACCTCAACCATCAGAAGCACATCTAGCAATGGAAGTGTGGCTGCTACAGGAGGAACCTGGAAACTTTGCCACATCTTGTCCTTTGTCACACAGATAGTTTCTTGCATCATTTCTCCGAGAGCATCACCCAGCCAAGGAGAATAAATCTAAATATCCCAAACAGTAAAACCAGTCCCCCAAAAGAGGAACTCTGACCTTCAGGAGGACATGTTATAATCTGAATTTCAGAGCTAAATCTAGCATCCAGAAATTCAGTAGCTCTCCAGTTTTTCTTGTTAATTCAAGCATTCTAATAAGTAAATATTTAAATCTAAGAGCTGTCCTTGTGATGCTTTTCAGACTGGGGAACTGCTGAGATAAAGGAGGTAAATAAAACTAATTCTCTCTCTTTTGCCACATATTGGAATAGTCTAGGTTTGCACCAGGGACTAATTCCACAGTAGTTAACAAACAACCATGCCAAAAGCGTTTTCAAACTCTGCCAAGAAATTTCAGAAATGACTGACATTCAATTCTTTTTATCTCATTTAAGAAAGAGATCAGTTTTAACCTTGCTTTGTTGTATAAAATGTTCTTTTCCTGGTTTAAGGGTTATAATAATATTTTGATTTTACCTTTGGATGACAATTTAACTAGTAGAAGATTGCCAAATTCAAGCATTAAAAATGCATCTATGAGTTAGCTCCAAAGAGTGCAGTAGGGGGAAAAAAGTAATTTAAAAAGGCATATTTTTACATTTAGACATCTAAGCTACTTTGAACATGTTTTTGAGATTTAATCTATAAACATGAGGTATAGTCACTTTATTTTTTTTAGGGAAAGATACCTTAGAATTGGGACTTTTACATCAAGCAAAATTATATTTGCTTAATCAAATTCAACAGCTGACAAAAAGGTTAGTATCAAATTCCATGTAGACTTTCCATGGCCAACCATTTCTACCATCACAGACCATTTAAGTCTTAATATATTTATCCTCACATAGTTATCCCTTTGAGGCAGGGCAGTGATTACATCTGAGTTTCCCAATGTCTCACAACAAGTCTAGGAACAGAACTTTGGCATTGTTTGCTCTGTCATAGTAATTTTTTTTTGTGAGAACAGTTTTTCCCATTAGACAGCTATTTTGTTTTCAGCCCCACAGCACTGATTGAGCCAGACCTTGTTTACAGTTTATTCACCAGAACTGTTGAAACCAAGACACCAAAATCCACACAAAACTGAAGCAGTACAAGAGTCAGAACTACATCCCAGGAATCTTGCCTTCCATACATATATTTGATCTTCAAATCAAGCTTCCTGCTTGCCTGAGAAGTAATAGAAATCATCCAAAGCAAGATATGCCCTACTAACATGAATGTTCATGAATAATATCACTGAATACATGAGTTGATTTTCAGCTGAAGAGCCTGTTAATATTACTGTGTATAGAAAAAACTGAGAGAATTGAGGCTATTTAGGGAGATGAGTGGATATCTAAGAGATATTGGCTTCAGTCCTATGTCCCGTACTAGTGTAGCAAGGCATGCTGTCTGCTTGGTATTTCAATTGTCTCTCCCAAAACAACAAGAATTGTGAAACTTGTCTGGCATTGTGAAGTTCTTTGGAAGCTGAAATTAAAAAATGTTATACAAAGAAGACTAATTTCAGTTAGGAAGCATTTCCAAGAAATAAATGCACTCACTTTGGAGATGGGAAATACATATTTTAAATCAGGCAATGCACTTACATGGTCCTGGATTTCCCTACAACTCAGGCAACTTATCTAAGCTCCAGATGAACAGCTTTACCCATAGTATTATTATTATTTAAATTGAATTCTGGAGATTGGAAAAGAGAGCTTCGTTGAAAACATTATTTCAAGAAAGATACTGACTTCAGACAATAAATATTTTTGGCTCCCTGCCTTTTTACTCTTTCATTACCTTTACACTCAAAACGAGCAAAGAAATCCCAACAAACTTTACCCCTTTCTATAGCAAATGCAAGAGAGTAATTTCTAATGATGAGAAGGGAAAATGGCTATTCTGAGAAGGCCACGCAGGCAGATGCTGAAGTTTAAGTTAAGCAATACTTACAATAACACTAGCATCAGTCAAAGACACCTGGAAGGGTTTGATTCCACCCTGATGTAGTTTTTTAACAACCATTTTTCTGAGAATATTTAAGCAGAGTATTTAGTGATGTACTTCAAAAGCAAAAGCCAAACAAAATAAGGTTTCATTGCAAGCAGCTACTTTTCAAGAGCAAGCTATCAAATATATCAGTAAGGGAACTTCCAAGTCACACGTACACACCTTGAAATCCTTTCATGTCCACTTCAATAACTCAAACACACAGAAGAATCAAAGCAGAAATAGCCCCAAACTGCTGCCCAAATTTCAAAACATGCAAATGTTCAGAATAGATATGGAGGGAATGTGTCCCCAGCTTCTGCTGAACCAGAGCATTCCATGATTGCCTGGGTGCTTTCCCCTCAGGAACACCTACACAATGCAGAAAGGTTGGGAACTATTGGTCTTGCTGATACACAATTTAGTTCATGTCTGCACTATTAATATGTGTTTTCTTCACCTCAGAGAGACTGTAGAATCTCGAATCAGATGCTTTGCCCTATGAAGAAGAGAGTTAAGATGAAAAAACAATGTGCTTGCATCAAGACTTTTAGGTTTTGTTTTCAAACTTGAGTATCCATTTTCTTACTCTACATCACCAAGCACATCAGCAAATCAAGAAGAAAAGCAGAACAGCAAAGCAAAAATGAATTAATGACTGTAGCAATATTTTATATACAAGAAACCCAAATCTCAGCAGTGTTAAAGAACTCTCAAGTATTGTTTTCTGTTCTGCAACCTTCCTTGCCACTGAAATAACAAACCTACATAGGAAAAGGTATTTCAGGACAGTAGAGGAGATAGTGATTTGGTTGTCTCAAAGAAATACAAAGAAATTATGAATAACTATTTAGGAACAAGGAGTAATTAAAATAAATCCCTCGCTTTTCAAAACAGATAGGCCGGTAATGAGGAAATATATCTGGATTATTCTCAACTGAGGAGCCACTTAAAGAAGAACAGAACTGCAGAGTTTTTAAAGAGAAAGGAATATAGCCAGAAGAGTTAGTGAAAAAGCAAGAGTTCCTAGAATTATTAAATCCTCAGGAAAACAAAGAGGAAAAGTCAATGATAGTAATATATTCCAATGAACCATAAAGTCTAATATTAGACAAAAAGTAGGGCAATGTTAAAGGAAAAGTGAAAAAAAATCAGAAAAATTTTATCTAAAAGAAATCTAGTTGCAGCCTCTAGCAGCTTCTAGAGAATAGAAACTATTTTGTTGGAATAAAAAAAAATAGAAGGAATGCTCTCATGCAAATGACAGATGAGGGGCCTGTCCTTATCAAAGAACATGGTAATATCAAAAAGATAAAGATAAAGAGAAATCAAGAACAAATTGAACACACACACTTCTTGGGAATGAGCTAAGAATATAAAAGTGAACCCAGAGGAAAGAGATCAAAACAATCTTACAAAGAATGTCTTTACACATGCACATGCATTGCTCTCAGCAAAATTCACAGGACTACTGTCCTGCTAATATTCCATTGTGAAGTGATAAACACAAGTCAAGTATCCCAACTTAGATATATAACCCAGTAGAGCAAATTTCTTCAAAGCAATCGAAGTACACAGGAACCAGAGCTAAGAACAATTTCAAAACAAAGGCATGTTTATCCACAGCTGATTTTACTCAAGAGAGAAAAAGCACTACCAGCAACAGTGCAATTCATCTGCTCCAAAAACCAATAGTTGCCTCACTGCCTGCTGCCTGGCTCTGGCTTGGCCCTTCGACCCAGGGCAGCCACCCTGACAGGACAGCGGCGTCTGGTCGAGAGAGGGGCACTTCTGGCCCGAAGCCGTTTGCAACAAGCAGTCTCTTGGCTTTAGTTCGGCAGGAGCAAAGACAAGGAGGAAAGAGTTGGAATTTCTGTAGCTTTATTCCAAGTTTATTTTCTTGAAGGGGAGCTCACAGACAGACCCCTTAATTCTTTGGTTACATGTTTTTATAGGGTTACAAAGTGAGAGAGGTAGAATAGAGATAGCCAATCCAAAGGTGATATGCCTGACAAAGAACTAATAGAAACATCTCAGGGGAGGAACTTAGCCTAAGTTACAAATGGTAGTACAGCTAAAGATAATCTTGAAATATGCTGTCCTGTGAGAGGCCTGAATCTCTGAAACAAAGAGAGGAGGCAGGCACAGGTGACCTCAGGGGTTAAGAATTTTTATGCTGTGGACTCTTTTTTGAACCTATCCTCTGAGGCAGAGTCCGGCGCAGTGAAATTAACCCATTCTGCATCATCCAAGATAGTCTGGGTCACTGCAACAAATAGTGCTCATATTTATCTTCCCACATACAAGCTGCCCAGCTCTTCTCTGCTACAAAGGGAAGTGCATGGGGTGGAATGCAGAGAAAAATGAAACACTGCCCAATTTCACCAAAGATGAGTCTCTAGATGGGAATTTAATTGTGTTGAACACTAATACATCTCTATGCTTTCTGTGAAGCTTCTTTCTCAGGGAAATAGGAAGGATCCTCCACATAACATCCTAGTTTAAGGGCTTGGTGGCTGATAGGGAATAAGTGATAGCCCTGGTCTTGGCTGAGGGACAGTCTGATTGACAGACTACTGTATTGCAGAATGTGAAACTCAGCCTGGAAACAGATTACAGGACTCAGACACGCTATCACTAACAAAGAAAATCCCATCTATGACACTAAGCACGCAAAAAAAAACTGGACATGATAGGAAAAAAAAGTACCTAAATGGGGACACACATTATATCCACTAGAGAACATTGCTACAGAGTAGGTCTTGACTTAAACCAAGTTTTTTTGCCTAAAATATGTCAAACAATAGCTCGGGGATTTTTCTATCACATTGTTTCAGTGTGCCCTTTGTCTATTATTACTAAGAATTCAAACCTACTCTTTTGTCAAGGTCAGTGCTGGCATATGTATCTAGATACCTCAGCTCTTTCTAAAGCTATTAACCACAGGCATTCAACACTGCAGACATCCAAATTCTTCTCTCTGTCTTCTTGTAAAAAGGGCTTGTGATATAATTGATACCAATTCGAGGAAGCAGAGAAGAAAAACAAATGTTTTCATTGTGGTGTTTGTGAATTCATTTGCAGTAAGTGCAACATGTTACTGTGAAGAAGTCCATAAGGGCTTTGAAAGCAAGAAAGAGCAGTGCATTTTAGATTGATTGTTTGGGAGGAATACCTTTAACAACACTGCCCTGAGAGTGTCTTAAATGATGCAGAAAAGATGCATCTCATATTAGGTTCTGTATGTGAACCGTCAGTGTCAAGCACTGCTCTACAGTCAATACTCACTGCAGAGTTGAAATGCTTAATTACATAGAAGCCTGCTGTATTTTGTGTTTGAACTGAAGAAAAAGCATCCATCAGAGTTGTTCTAACCACAGCATTACAGGCTGGGCTAATAGAAAGACAGTATCAACAAAATGCTCTTATAGACACACAGAGAGGAACAGGACTAGGCTGAGGATTTCTTTCCCTGTTAATCCAGATGACCAACAAGGAAATACCTGTGTCAATAGTGACCACCTTGCTGGCCAAGTGCAGATTATATTTACATCACATTTCTGCCAGCAAAAGAGGATAATATGACTTATTTTTCCATAGGACTTATATTTCAATAAGACTTACAGATCCAAGTAAAATTCATAGCCCCTCCATGCTGGAATTGGTCTCATAGATGCAGCTCTCACTGTAGTTAATGAAAACCTTATCTGTGTAATTGTACCAATGTAACCAATTACAGAATTTGATTTCCAATACAAGATTTCACTGGATTATTTTGGCAGTGCTTAGTTCACAAGACTGTGGTACCCCAGTAGTTCTGTGTGTTTGAACAGACCTTTTAAAAGAAATACAAAGGATACCACAGTAAGCTATATAATAAACAGACTGCTGAAATTCTGTTTCAGTAGCAAGAAGCAGCATGTCCCTTCATACAGGTACTTTGTCTTCTACTAATCTAGAAGATTAGTGGGCAAATCAAATTAAAGCAGAGTCAGTCTTCAGATGAACAAGTAAAAATTGAATTTCATTGTGTTCCCATCAAATCTCTGGATCTGTATCTCCAGATCTCTGGATAAAGCCTTTGTCTTCATGATAAACACAAGAGAAGGCAAGGAAGGAAAAAATTTGAATGAACCACATATCCTTGATTAAAAAAATCAATCTTGTATACAAATTTTAGATTTTTTTCAGCTGTTGTCAAAGAAAGCACAATGAAAGTTATATAGGTTTGGATTTCTTTTAGATTGCCTGCAAACGGATGTTTTAGTTCTGTCCATTTTCAGCAGAAACAGCTTTTTGCTGAGGTTAAAATATCTTCTATCAGACCTCAGAGAAGCTTTATTTTCCACACTTGCAGGAATGCACATCCCACTGGAGTCAGACATCTCCCCCATGACAATTCCAGGGCCTTGCAGCTCCCACTGCTCTCCCCACTGATTTGCAGAGCAGGAACCAGCCACATGAGTGGCTCCCTTCTCCAACGATACATGAGAGAGAACATCAGCCATGGGACCTAGTGAGTTAAGAAGCAATTAGCAGATGAACAAAATTAATATTTGAGAAGACATCATGCTGAGAACAGGACTGACCTGGGGATCTTCACTCCACCCTCCCTTCTGCACCACAAAGTTTGGAATTTTAAGGTGCTTCAGATTGCCAGCAGTGGAAATCATCTGTGCATACCCCCAGTGAAGCACAGATTGAACAGCAATGCTGTTTTGCTTTTCACAATATTGTGTAGGACAAGGCACTATCACATCACTCTATCAAAGTACTGCACTGCAGATAAATTTTGTCCCAGCTTGTCATTCTGCTATCTGATCTTGCAAAAACATAAGTTTCTGAGTTCCTGCACTATAAAATTTTACAATCAAGAGATTAACAACTTGTAACTGTATTTCCAGAAGTAATAAATTAATAAAAGTAAAATCATGTATCTAATTCCTGGGAGGTTTGTTGCTTTTTTTTATATTTTTGTAGTGTTTTTTGTTTTGGCTTGGTTTTGTTTGTTTGTTTGTTTGCTTGGTTTGTTTGTTTTTTAAACATTTTTGCAGGGCAAATACTTCGGTTAGACAGAAAACTGCCATTGAAATTTCTGGATTATCTGAATGTTGGGAATTCCAACAGTAGCAAATAAACTCATTTATTTCTAGTCCTTTTCCTTCAACAGCTAGTAGTAGGTTGATTTACTGACAAAAGCAGCTATTTTTTCCCCACAGCCTGATACAAAATAAATCAATTCCCTTTACAATGCAGTGCACAAAATTTAATATAATGCTACTGGGGCAGAGGGCACCTGCAAATGGACCAGATGTTGTTTGATCATGAAGATGACTGAGCAATATACTTTTGCACAGTTCTCATTTAACTGTGAGCAGTCTGACAGAACATCTGGTGCTGGGAATTCATCAGCTATTCTTCACCAATATGCTTTCTAACAGACTAGTCTAGGGGTGACTGTGAATGCTGATCATACTCCCTAGATTCCAGGGAAATCATGATATGTAAGCAGAATATAAAGGAGGACAAATAAGGCATGGACGTGAACAACATAAAAAGAAGATAAACAAACAAGTAAACAGAAAAAGAATTGTTGGAAGCAGGGAAGAGGCAGGTAAAAACATAAATAAATTTAATGTATTTTAACATCAGAAATCGTGAACTGATATGAAAATATGCAAAATCATTATATGAGCTACTTTTGGGAAATAAAGTTACACAAACAGCACTATAGAAGCATCTACATTATCACAGACTTAGGAATGCATGTAGTTTTATCTATGCAAAACTTTTATTACTACAAAAAATAGTTTATTCTGACAGCCTTGCAGTTGGTGTCTTAGCAAAAAGGCCTGCACATCTTCCACCTCTGCAAAGTATGGGCAAAAAAACAGGAGACAACTCTCACGTTGAGTATGCTCATGTGCTTGAGCAATGAATTCCTTTCTTTTCCACTGAAGCCCTAGAGAAGGCATAAGAGTTACCACACTTGTGCCTACACTTGCTTTTCACTGAAAGAGCAGCTTTACAGTTTCTTCAATCATTTGGAAAATTGCTCTGCAAAATTCTAAAGCTTTTCTACAGGGACCTCACTCACAAGGCTCTTCCCATGCAACTGAAGACTGAAGAGTTAATTTCTAATTGTTCATCCTCTCTAGGAATGCATCAGTCTGGTTCAATTTTCCCTCTCACAGGAATTTAGACTTCCAATGTTCCAAGTAATTTATATTCCTGCATCAAGACTTCCCCCCCAGATTAACAGCACTTGCACTGCCTAACAAGAAAATGTTTTTAAAACACAGTAGCCTGGAACAGAAACAGTAGGCACAGACCTCAGACCTGAAAATGCTACATAACATCATGTCAGTTGCTGAAGTGATTTGCCTAGTCCATGTGCCAGTAGGAAAAACAACAAAACTGCCAAAAAAAACCCCAAGCCCCAAAACAAACCACCAAAATGTCTAAACTTCCTTGATAGGACAGGTATGGAATTCCAATATTGTAAGTTTATGGAAAGATGTGCACCATGCAGCCTTAAATCTCTTTGCTGGCAAAAGTATCTTCTTTCTTCCTCCTGGCTCTGGACCCAAATGTATTTTTTTTGGATTCTAGTTCATGTTGCCAGATTTCAACTCCACATACTGCCATTCAACAAACAAGCCCATTTCTTTTTTTTTGTTTTTTTTGTTCCCCAAAGTTTGATACTATTCTAGGATAAATATCTTGGGAAAACATGGCCTGTGGATTAACCTTTCCACTTTTACTAGTAAAGTACCAGCTTCAGTGATCTGTGCTGTGTTGAGTCAAAGGGCATTCCACTGTCTTCCAAAGGGCTTGCAATAAAATTGTGAATGCACAGGAGATAAGTCAGACCTGCCAATGTTGGTAGGTCTGCAAGAGGCCAACAGCCCACTGCAGGGTACTCCTACTAAACCTCAGATATGACAGGTGTACAGCTCCAAATTGATCCCTAGATTGTCTGCTGTAAAAACAATTGTCCAAGGAATTTGACAACTTCTTATACTTCCTCATGTTCAGTTTTAACAGTGAGTGACAGAGACCCCAACCTGCTACATCCTCCAGGGTATAATCTATTTTATTGTTGAGAAGTATTTAAAATTACTTCATCTAATTGTCTGCAGGGTCTGGTGCTCCTGTCCTTTTTTCTTAACCAGAACTATTGACATGATTGCCAATTTCCTTCATGTTTTAATAGTTCAATAATGGTATGACTTGGGATAAAATCTTCTCTTCCCTGGACACATGGACCAGCTTTTACCTTCTGTCCTTCTCATGTTTGGCACCACAGTAAATTATGTACTTTCTGAGTGCCACAGAATCACAGAATTTTGTACAAGCATGTTTCAGCCTGCCCAGACATTTTGCATTTATTGTTCTAACAAAAGTATTCAAATATATGCCATTTTTCTACTCCTCCTCATGGTAATAAAAATACAAGAATATTTGGATTGTATGAAGCTCTTCCACTATTTTTTCCACATTATTATAGGTGAGTACCAGCTCACAGTATATCTTCTTGATTCTTCAGGTTACTATCCTGACCAGAAAGAAAGGTAAATTGGCTTTTTAAAATCAAGTAGAATCAAATTTTGAAGAAGCCAGGTGACAGCATATGTTTGATGCTGCTGGTGGTTCATAAGCATCCAAACTCTATTGAACACAAGAGAAGACAATGGTTCCCTGGCCTACAGCAAGCATCTTTCCAGCAGTCTTCTAATTAATTCTCCATATTTCTAAATTTAGACTGATTCTATCTTCCAGCCTCAGCTCCAGCCTGTCTTTTTTTCCACCTCAGTGTGTATTGTGTACACCAAATGTCCTTCACAGTGATTATTCTAACTACTGAATGCTATTGCACCTTCTCTTTTGGGCATATAAGTGATGAACTGTCTTCCATAGCAATTTTACATGAAAAGCAATGATTTAGTAATCTGTGTCTTAGTCTTTTAATCTTAAGGACTTCATTGTTTATACAGCAAAACTAATGCACAAAAGTTAAGACACAGTTCTATCTCCTCTGCCTTTTCAAAGAAGCATTGTTTATTGATTGAATGATATTTCTCAAGCACAACATTATAACCTGAAACCTTTTTTACCCCATAAACTTACAAGGAAAATGCCAGGTGTTTCCAGGAGGTATCAAACAAATTTCAGCAGAACCCTATGCTGTTGAACAAAATGGGTGTTGTACTTCATGCAAAATATCAAATGTGAGAGAAGCAATGATTATAAAGAGCTCAGTGATAAAATTGGCATATTATCAATCATTCCACCTAGGGTATTCATCTGTTAGAATGACTGCTTCAGTCAAGCAGCCCAAAGTGCAGTAATCCAGCTGATTGATGCTAACAGCCTGTTCAAAAGAAATGACAGCTACTTCACACTTCATACCTTCTAAAGCACATAAGTCTCAGCTTCACAAGGGTGTGGTGCAGCAGAACCTGACTCTGAATATATTGAATTCATAATGCAATTGATATGTCTGGGAATGTCTGTCAGCTTTATCTGGAGCTTCAGATTTTGATGAAGTTCAATGACGGTTTGACTGAGCAAGCTCAGCTTCACCTATGCCTGCATTTCAGCTTTTCATCTGCATGAATCTGGGAACATTCCACTCACAGAATAAAGACTATCTTCTATCTTCTGTATCTCTTCCAGGACACCTCTTTACATGTCTGGTATGTATAGTCACTGAATTTTCACATGGCAGTCTAGAAAGGATGAGGATTAGCTGGAGAAGGTTCAGAGAGCTGGAGAAGATTCAGGGCTAGTAAAAGACAACCAACATTTACTAGAAGAAAGAAAAAAATGGCATTATTTTCTTTAGAGAGGAGGGAATAGTGAGATGTTTATTGTTCTTTTCAAATATTTATGAGGTAGCCATGTGTTGATAAAGGGATAAACACCTTTCTATTCCTACCATGAGTAACAAGAATATTAGTGTTGTCAATTATAGCAGTAAAGCTTTGTTACCTCTACTAACAACATTGTCCAGCATTGGAAAATAAAAGTTTTGTTGAAATAAAAACAATGAAGAACAGAAATGTTGTCAATCAAAGTCAGAACCTTCATTCCAGATTTTAAGCTTTTGTTGGATAGGCACATTTCAGAAATGAAATCCATTTCATGTACACCTACTTTATGATTTCATATACATCTTCATGTATACTTTCATGTATACTGTCCTTTATCTGTTGCACTGTATTTTCTATAATCAAATCCTCCCTTTAAGTCAGGTTCAGAGAATTTTTTCAGGCAGCCCAATCTAGTCCAGAAGGCACTAAGATATTTGTCTATGACTTTTGATGTACTTCCAACTTTAAAATTTTCAGATAATGCAAAGAAGCATTTCAGTTGAAGATTCATTGTTTGATGTTTAAGTCATGAGTTTTTCTATGGTTCTGAAATATAATGCAGCCTTTTCAATATATGCCATTTATTCGCTCTCGACATTTCCATTGATTGTGTAGAAAAAGATAGCTTTGGAGTTGCAGCTAATGACTTTATTTTGCTACACAGATACAAAATCTAGGAGGGATTGTGTGATAAGTGGATTTTAGCACTCTTTATTAGTGTCAGGCCACAGAATTTTGATTATGCCCGTTTTATTTCTTATCTTTCTTGCCAGATTCTTTGCTGCACAAGATTCAAATATATCTCTACTGAAAGTCTTATGAGAGAGAATACTGATAGAAAATTAAATAACTGTTTATGGACTTTTCTGATATGAAAATCCCAAGCTGCCAAGATTCATCTGAATCAGTTCTGGGAAAAGAGCAAGGCTGCAATAATATAATATTTTTCTAGTTCACTCGATGATTTATCTCATTAACAAAACAATTTGCTCAAGACCCTGGAATGACAATTGCAAAGTAAAATCAACCACTGTCATGGTTTAACCCCAGTCAGCAACTAAGCCCCACACAACTGCTCCCTCACTTGCCCCTGGTGAGATGGAGGAGAAAAACCAAAGCGTCAAAGTGAGAAAACTCGTGGGTTGAGATAAAGACAGTTTAACAGGTGAAGTAAAAGGTGTGTGCACACAAACAAAGCAAAACAAGAATTCATTCCCCACTTCCAAACAGGCAGACAGGTGTTCAGCCATCCCCAGAACAGCAGGGCTCCATCACAGGTAATGATAACCTGGAAAGACAAATATCACCATTCCAAACATCCTCCCCCATTTCCTTCTTATCTCCCCAGCTTAAGCTGTGAGCATGACACCTTATGGTATGGAATATCCATTGAGTCAGTTGGGGTCAGCTGTCCCAGCTGTGTCCCCTCCTGACTCCTTGTGCACCTCAAACCTCCAGGTGGGGTGAGGCGAGGTGCAGAAAACACTGTGAAAGTGCTGCTCAGCAGTAACTAAAACATCCCTGTGTTATCAATGCTGTTTCCAACACAAATCCAAAACACAGTCTCATACCAGCTACTATGAAGAAAATCAACCCTATCCCAGCCAAAACCAGGACAACCACCAGGTCTGTCACTCTTCACTAATGTAAGTTAAACCATAATTTTGCTGAAGGGCAGAAGAATGCTCTGTTACAGAAGAGAAAGTTTTCTGCAGTACCTTACATAACTTAGTAAAATCTTTCAGTCTATATATTTTCAAAAAATTTCCTTATGCTTAGCCTCTCTTTATCATTGGAAGCCATGTACAGTTCTCTGATCCTCATTGTATAATGGAAATACAGAGAAATTTTAACCTACTTAAAATCCATTCTTTTCCCAAGTCTTCAGAATATTTGAGAAAACTTAGAAGATGTAAGAAAAGGGCATTAGCACAATTTTTAACAGTAAGCAGTGAATTTGGACCAAAAATCTAAGTGTCCCCCATGATAAAAAACCCCACACGATACCCAGCTCCAAGTACATAACATTACGCAAGTATTTTAAGAGTTATTGTATATTCTTCTGCTAAAAAATGCATAGATTAGCCAAGGATTGATTTTCCAGGGCAAGCAGCTCTATAGGACATTTTTCCTGGATGATCAATACATTGTTGATTGTTCAGTAAGTGATGAAGCTTGGCTGCTTCATAGAGCATTATCTTCCCTGCTTCCTAATACAGAGAAGGGCCATAAGCAGTGGATATTTGTGACCCAAATTCAATCCACAGTGACAATGCCATTATCATATTCTCCCTAGTGGCTGGAATATTTCTGTATGGCACTGTCACAAGGGACTGAAAAGATACTTCAGGATATGCTCTTTACACTCTTCCCTTTTCCTGGCACATTTCCCTGACTTCTGACATTGCAATCATGAAGCAGAACTGAAGAATGAGCTCCTGTCTCTGCCTGGTAATTTTCTTTCCCCTCAGAAGCCACATAAAATTAGGTTTTCTGTCCTTAAAAGCCTGCAAAGAAGGAGATGATGCCTAAACTGTGAGGAGTCTCTTCCTGTTTTTCATGAATGAACTAATTAAGCTGTCTAAGAACAACTACACCAGGTTAACTCAAAGTTCCTTTTAGTCCAGAATTTTATATCCAACAGCTATAAACACAAGAGTGTAATAATAAGACAAACACATCATAGTACTAAAGTACTTCTTTAGACTACACTCACTGGCTGTAAAGAATTTTGTCTTAGGAAATCACTGAGCCAGAGTTGTTTAATGGTTTGGGGAATTTTTTTGGTAATACACAACCTAAGACTCATCTGCATGAGTGTGGATTCTGTGCAGAAACCCAAAAGTTTGCTGAAGAAGTTATTATTGAAACAACCTCAGAGTTAATTCAAGATTCAGTATTGCAGTTTACGGTGTAATGACTATCACTTGAAATGATTTAAAGGTGTTCAATTAAGGTTCAGATTTTATATTCCATTGCACCTGCCTCCACCACTATTGCTTTGCTGCTGTGGCTCTTAATAAACTTCAGTATGCTCTGAACTGGGCTCAGGAAAACCTTCAAGACATAGCTTTTGGGAATTGCTGCCAGGAGTAAATCAAAGATTAATTAAAAGTAATCTACAGTAGGATTTCCTTCCTTCTCCTACTTAAAAAATCTTACATTCTTCTTTTTTCCAAAATGCTTGTCTATAATTGATGACTTTGCTTTAGGAATGTTTTCGTTTTCAAGTGGGCAAAAATTATTTTGTAAAAAAAATAATTAGAAAATAGTTATTTCAAAAAAGAAACTCTTGCAAAAATTATGTGTTATTTTTCTAATCTCTTGAAAGAAAAGTATTTTAAAATATTTTCTTCTTCCCATTCAGCTTCCTTTCATATATTCCTTACTAATACAAACAATATGCAAAGAGAAAAACCAACATTGTTTCCCATGTGTAAGATGACAAGAATTGTTTATGAACGAATTATACACCAATATAACAGGTGTTAAAAGTAAGAAAAAACTTGTTGTATTTATTAAAAATATTGCTTGTCTGCTTCTAAAAAAATCATTCTTTAATTAACATTGACCTAACACCCTCATTTTGCAGATGCATACTTGCCATTTTCTTCTTTATTTTGATTTGCCTGATTAGTCTCTGCCTCATGTAAAAATTAACCACATTAGATGGCTGTGTTCTGCCATGAATAAGAGGCTAGGAATATATCAAATGGGTTAGATGATGCAGCAGAATAATACTTTCTCTAACTTCACTATAAAGATTTTGGAGCATATGCACCATACTCTGAAGATATTAAAATGGTATCACAGAGTTTTGCTTGTTAGCTAATGGATAGACAGCTGAATCAACTAAGGAGACATTAACATGGAATAATCTATTTAGTACAACTGGCCTGTTGTTAATGTATTTGACGTGTTTCCTTGATGTGAAAAAATTTAGATGCAGTGGATAAAACAAAGATATTCATTCATTTTCAGATATGCATTTACAATGTCTGAAGACTTCTGAATATAGACATAGTTCAGACAGGCAACTGCATTAATTACCAGTTTACTTAGACTGCTAAAAGACAAATTTAAAAAAAAAATAAAAAAAAGAGTACTCAAGTTGCCCACTTTGTAAAATATCCAAGTGAATGAAGCACCTGAGCAAATTTTGGAATGCTCTGGCTTGAGAACGGGTAATCAAGTTATGAGGTGATTTCAGCAGTTATTTTATGTTTTCTGTTTCTTTCTCTCCTAGTATGGCTTCCCTTGGATGGCTTCAGTTAACAAGCTGTGATTTTAGACATTCAGGAAAAAAAGATGAAGGATGTTCTATAAAAGAATAAGGATATTTTTATTTTAGTTGCTTAAAAACGTACTGAAGCAATTGTTAAAGGGTAAGAGCTATAAGGAACTGCTATAAGGAACTGCTTTAGAAAACAAAAACCTTCATAGTTTTCCAGTCCTGGAATACTCAAGAATTTATTTAACTTTAAGGTGGTATGTCAAGAGGAAAAAAAATGTACATTTTTAGGGCTCCAGAGAGGAAATAAAAGTCATATGTCTTTGCAAAGCTTCAGCTGTTTTGATTAGAGGAAGGTTTCTTTTTGAGGAAGCCATTAACTACAGGAGTATAAAAATGCTATTTTAAGATACCGAAATAAAGCAGTTGCACCTCAATGAGCTTTGGCACATGATTTCTGGCTGCTTTTAAAGGGGTGCAGAGGGGTTAATTGGCTTTCTGCAAATATACAGAAGGATATGCTGACAGATCCAAGTATTATTTTGAAGACCAGATAAGGAAATACCTATGCACACACACAGTTTGTGGAAGCACTGTTAGCTAAACCAACAAGCACTTAAGTTGTGCATTCACAAGGTGCCTAAAACCCTGTACAAACCTTACAAACCTTAGAGAAGGAAAAGGCAGCCTGATGACAGTGGCTTGCTCATTTTATGGGTACACTGAAAGGAAAACTGGGATCCTCCTCCAAAGAAAGCTTGGAGGAGTATGAAAGGTTTCTTAGAGACTCTAAGACAAATGTAAAGAGAAAAGCATCTACTTCATGCATTTTTTACCATTTTGCAGCAGATACCTGGGATGAGAGCCTCCAAACCTCAGTGACTATGGAGCTGAGGCAGCTGAAGGCTTTGGGATATAAGAGTTAGGAAGTTTGTCAGTGCTGATTATGTCAGTCCTAGACCAATCATGTGAATGGGGTCCAGTATGAAACAGCCCTAGCAGCAGCTGTGAAAAACCTTCTGAGGGGACAGAGAATGTGCAGCAGGTCTGGTGACTTCCTGTGAATGCAAGATTTCTGCACCAGGCTCAAAAAGCACCATAGTCCTCCCTGACATGGCCCTACCAGCAGCTTGTCGTTGCAGAGGTAGATTCGTTCAGATATATGTGCACCAAGGATTTGATATCTGCTACTTTTGCCACACTGAGAGGAAAAAGAGGGCACTGTCAATGCTGGCTTATCTTTCCCACAAGAACGGAGACCGAGACAGCATCCTTGGCATTCCAGTAACTGAAAGAGCACACAGTGGATGACTCTGCCACTCAAGTCCAATAAGATCTTTCTTGGGTTTATCTAAGTTCATCACCAGTTCTGCTCTCTGCACTTCTATAAGCTCATCACTTCATACTGGCACTGTTTTTCTATCCACTCTGTCTGATGCCATCCATCAAATGTGCAACAGAGATATTTCTTGTTTTCAAGTCTTTCCCTCACACTCATTTTAAACCCAGCAAGGGATGGCCAGACTTCAGGATTTCTGCTTCAAATTATACAGTTTACTTCAAATAAACTGGCAGTAAAGTTCTGAACATGCCCTTCAGCGACAGACATTGCTGCAGAAAGGACTGCGCCCATTTCAAACTGTGAGTGAAAACAGATTTCAGATGCTTGGTCTCTCATGAACAAAATCATCATCATTTATAGTCCCCTGGCACAGTTGAGTCAATGTGCATAGCTGAGTGCTAGAGATGCATGAGGACAGATGATGGCACTTGATCATGGTTACAGAAATGTACCCAACCATCTGATACCAAGGCAGGCTTAAAAAAGTTGGAAACAAAAAATAATATTTTTAATTATAGAGACCACTCAGAGTGAAAACCTACAGAGTGAAGACACTGGTTGAAATTACCTAAGATTAAAGCACTGAATCAACACTTAATTTCTATTTAATTTTTGTGGAAATTTTACTGAATAGCGAAATTACTTAAAGAGAGGAAAATAATAGAAGAAAGCAGAAATATAGACAACAGGTGAATCCAGAATTTTAATACCCTCTTAGAGAATCTCAGTTTTCACCCTTCTTTTGGCAAGAAAACATTTTTCTCATTATGCAGGACAACACTGGAACTTTACTGTCCCTAATTTCTTACCAGTTAGTGTGCCTGACTGCCCAGAGAAGAAAACACGTTAATTAAAAAACTAGCTCAGGGCAATAATAATTTCTTTCTGCTTCTACTACTCTTTCTAAAGAGAGGGATATACCACATTTTGCAAAGTTCACAAAGGACTGGTATCACTACTGCTATTAATTTCAGACAGCTACTATGACAAGTATAAATGTCCTATGAGAAAAGGATGTTGGCAGCATGAAATATTATATTTGAAAATATTTTTGAGATTGACCTGGCTTTCAGTTAGTGACAGCTTTAATCATAATGGAGGCTTTGTGACAGAGTCTTCAAACTTAAACTACTCATGAGACACACACATTAATCCTGAAGAATAAAGGCTATTAGTCCTGCTTTTCAAAAAAGCTTTCAAATCTGACCAAACTCTTATCTAGCTTAGGAAAACACCATCCTAGTGAACCCTAATAATGGGAAGGATAACCCAGATCATGGTTTACAGTGAATTTCCTAACATAGAGTTCTAATCTCACAAAAAGTTCCAGTTTTTCTGTCAAGAGCAGTGATTTCACACCTATTATGCAATTCTACATTTGAAACAGTGTTTCTCTTAAAATGAATTGCTTACTTCTTCCTTAGTGGTTTCACATTTTGGCCCTCATCCTAACATAGAATTGCAATTTGTAGGTTACAAAAACTGCTCAGAGGAGTTTAATTCTAAATGAAACAAACCACTATTATTTTAAAATCACACAGGAAAATGTATGCATGCCATATACATAACAAAATTTAAAACCAAAATAAATAATGCGACATCAAACCACACCATCTTAAAATTTCTTCATATCATCTAAGGGATTTTGCAGCTACCTTAAAATAAGTCCTAAACAAAGAGATGTAGCTTTACTTCCAATACAGTTTGAGATTTGTCATTCAGTTTAATAAAAGCAGGACTTACATCTATAAACACTATTCAAACACAATGAGAAAAGACAGACATCTAACCATGCAGATGACTCATCTCAAATAAATGGTATATGATTTAGAAACTAATCATCATCTGTCTTCACACCCTTTCTTGAAAATAATGCAATTTGAAGGAGTTTTATCCAAATATCACTACTCTGGAAATCATCATGAAGAGTGTTCTGAAAGCATGACATCAGAATACATGTCCAAAAGTCCACAGAAATTTTCTGTGGAAGATATATTGAGCAGCACTTTTAAGGACAGGCTTAACATTTAATAGTTGTCTATAAAACATAAAGGAATACAGATCAAAATGCTAGAAAAAAATGCCAGCAATTAAACAAAAGTTTTAATGCAACAATACTGTGATACTACTATATATTAACAAGGCATTGTGCAAAGAAAGATTAAATTCAGGAATAGTATTGCAGCCCTAATGGTTGACTGGGTAGGATACAGAACTGAAAACTCCTTCATGGAGAGAAAACAGGGAGTCTCATGGACTCTCAAAGGAGTTCACACTATCAGGACAAAGAACACATATGAATATAAAGACAAAAATGTTATTGGTTTTTTCCTGAATAAGTTGAAAAATGAATAAGACTTTTCAAAGCTTTTATAAATTCTGTGGCACAGATTTTCACCAGGAAGGAAGTAATTTCTCATCCTCCTGATATATTTTTATGTCAGTGACTTTTACGGGAGCACAGAGCAATGGAAAGCAATTGACACAACCATAGCAGATCTGCTGACCTAAAATAGAAAGGGATCTCATTTATAAAATAAAGTGATGTCTGAGTAGCTGTCAGCAATCTGCAGAGACAACTAAGTCACACAGATGTGTGTTGCTGAATGACGGGTAGAAAGAGAATAAATAGGGGATAGGTAGGGGCAGCTTTGTTGTCTGAGTAAAGCAGGGATGGAGATGCACTAAAGGGAAAAGATGCAATGCCACAGCATAGCAGGCAATATTCGGGTTTCAGACTTCTTTGTCTTCCACTTAATTCTCTTTTATTTCATACACGGAGGAATCTGTGGGTCACAGTACTCAAGGGTATGTTTGAAAACCCTACCATGTGTTAGATAGAAAAAAGATACACACATAAAACAGCACAACACTCCTGAAGTGCTGATCTTTAACTTCATAGCCCCATTCACATCCTCCAGCCCATTGGACTTTTTAGGGTTTCTGAGCATCGTGAATATTTAGGTCCATGTCAGGTACTCAACACGGATGTGCAGAATGGCACACAGACCACTGGTCTGAAACACTGCAATGCTTTCTTTGAGATATCACACACAGAAAATACTGCAGCCCTTCAACAAAAATACCCTCCAAGTTATTTTGGGGTGAAATTCAAGGCAGTGAATCTGACTATCCCATCTCATTTTCTGCCTCCTCCCTTTGTTCCAAGCAGTCTGGTTTTTCTAGCTTGATCACTTTCTCCCTTTGTTTGACCTCTACGTAGAAGTACAAATGAGGGAAAAAGAAGACCCATTTCACTGTAATACTTTTCATTTGAGGACTGCTTTATATGTTTTTGTGAATGAAACTGAAATGTGAATAAAATTGAGTGTGTTCTGGTTTATTTTGTAGAAAAGTCCTAAAAATAACAGAGGGGATAATTTTCCAATTGACATAGCAAGTCAGAGCCAGAGATCTCAGGTTCTCAGATGTGAACCTTCACACAGCTCAGAGAGAATGACTTTCCAAAAGTAGATTCCAATGCCTGTCTGCAAAATCAAATGAACAACAGCAAGGTAAGGTCTTTTGCTTTCCCCTAAATTGAAATATTGCAATAACTGAGCATTTCTGAAAGTCTTGACACAGATTTCTATTGCAGTTGTTAAATAACACTCTTCCCCAACATGCAGTCCAGTGTGGCATATGAGAAGCAGGCAAAGACATAAGGGCATATATTGTAACAGATACAGTGTGTGAGGCTGTAAAGACACAGGTATTTTCATGTCATCTCAGGAGCAGTACCAACATTGCTTACTGCAATATAAACAGATAACTTCTGTAATAATAATGAAATTTCAAGATGTTTCTATTCTAAAAAAACAAATATGCAAGATGGAATTTCCTCATGTATATCATCTGGTGGAAATAACCATGGAGCTCTTCTGTTGCCATGTAGCATGAACATGTCAAAAAGGTCCAAGAGTTGAGTCTCTTGCACAACCAGTTTCTGAAACAGTAGGATAAAGACAAGGACCAACAGTAAATCTGAACTCCACAAACATTTCTCCTGTTAAAAGTGACTGGCTGGTGGAGCACCATAGCATCATTCTTTACTGATGACTCCATCCACAAAATGAGGAAGTAACCCAACATCTCAGTTAAATACCAGATAAAGAAGTTTGCAAGGGTACTTCATCTAACATTAAAAAAAAATCTTCCACCCCCAACCAAAGCAGTTGGCAACTTCAAGGATCTTTCATAATATAAATATTCCACGGGCAGTATAATTTCAAATGCATTTAAAAAAAATAACATTACTCTGGTTTTGCAGCAAGAGAGCTCTGGCAAGTAATTTACAGTTTCTGCAGTGCTCTACAGTCTATGCTGCTCTTAAGTAATAGCAATATAATGTGTTTGGGTTTTTTCTGTGTATTTGTGTACTGAAAGTGAAAAAATCTATAGTATAGCAGCTATCAGAGATCTATAAATTTTATAATATATATTCTAGGAGGGCAGATTTTACCACTACTCTAGTGCAATACTAAGTTGAATAAAACAAATTTTTTTTATTAAGAATTGTGACATTGTTTCAAAGCAACAAGCATCAGTTTTATACTCTTAGCTGTGTGAACCTGCTTTTGTGTTTGTTTTTTGGTTTGGGGGTTTTTTAAGACCTTAGAAAGTCTCAAAATTCTAACAGAAATGAACAGTAGCATAGCTATGCGAGACCCATTATCTGACCTTCAAGCCTGAAAACAAAAAGGCACCAACAGCTTGGGGTCCACACTGGTCTCAAAACATCCTGAAGACATAATGATGTGGCATCTTTTGTTTTAGTGAAGAACTGGCAGTTATCCAAAGCAAAAGCTCTAATAGGCATGTTCTTTCACATTACCTAAACTGAAAGCAAATGATGACCTTGCCTGAGGGAATGAGTAACATTCTTTTCTCCTAAGATGAAAATAAAAATAGTATTGCCAGCTTTACTTTCCAGAAGAGAATGATCAGTAACTGCTGAAAACCTTCCCGGTCGACACGTGTGAAATAAAGTAGGTCCGGAAGCAGTCAATGGCAAAGCCTTTCAGAAAAGCTACCAGCAAATGAAATGTGTGGGAAGGAAAGCAGTGGGCCTGTGATTTCTCATCCCTTCAGCCTTTCAAATGTGTAGGCTGCTGTTTAAGGTAGAACTGAGACAAACAGCTACTTAGACATCAACTTCACAGCTATGTTCCTTTTGAAGACCAGTTCTCAGAACAAAACCAAGGATAAGAAAGCTGGAATAGCTGCTCACATAACCAAGACACACCCTGCCTCAGCCTCTTGTCTCCTCTTTCAGTCAATGTGAAAGAGAGAGGGAGCCAGGCCAGTGGCCCCCACGTTGTGCTCCCTCCCAGATACATCAAGGTGTGTCATCACAGCTCCCTTCCTGCTAAGTGACTGAAGGTGTTGGCTGCAGCTGGCTGGCCTGAGCTGCATCCCACCACTGCTGCTCCTTTCTATCAGATCAACAGAGCAGGAGAAGAGCCTGTGGCCCTGCACTTCAGATACAGATTTCCAGTCCAGCAGGATCATGGTAAAAAGCATACTGTCCTACTACGAGACATTTTCATCTCAGTGCTCTTATAGACTTTTGTATTTGAGCTTGTACATGCCTTGATTTCCATCAGCCTGGAGCAACCCCAGAGTTGCACTAGAGCCTGCTAAGACAGGAGATTGCTGGTGACCAGGAGCTTGCTGGAGAGTGATTAGGTTTTTCTATTGAAAAGGAGTTCTGCAGCAGGGAGGAAACCTTCCCTTTATTTGTCCACATCATATGGTGACTGAAGAAACAAAATTTACGTTACTTGGCTTCTTACTTCCTCAGCCTACACAAGCGCAAGATTCCCCAGTCATTACCACATCCCAACCATAAAAAAAGTTTCAATTTTTCCTTTTCCATAGATGAAAGACATACACCTCCTACCCTGCACCATTTTAGATTAAAAAGCCATTTGAGGGAAGTTCTACCATTATTTCTTGTCATCCACTCAGTCATGCAACTTTTCCTTTTGGGTTTAAGCTTCATTTGAGGGATGGCTTCTTTTTTTCCTTTTGCTTTTAAGGATAAGAGGTGTTCAAAGATCAATAAAAATCCAACAATCCTCTTAGAAAAATACTGTCAAGGCTGGCCAAAGTCCAATTAGATAGAAAGCCATTTGCTGCCCTTTCTTGAATCCAAGAAATCCAGAGAAACTACACTAATATAATGAGATTTTCTCTGGAAAGAAGCAAATGTCATTTAGTCACTAGGCCTCATTTTGTTCAGTGCTCATCTCTGTTCTGTATGATCCCTCTCAGTCTGTTCACTCAAATTATCCACTGGAGCAGCTTATCCAGTGGAGGAACAAGAGTATTAAAATGCTAGGGTTTTCTATGTCCCCCAAACCCTGCCAGCTCAGAAAACCTCTCAGCACACAGGCAAAATAAAAACCAAATACAAAGCACACATCTGTCACCTCACAGGAAAAATCAGTTTCCCCTGTTGCTATTCTTGTGTCCTCCTTGGACAGTAATTTCTAAATTAAGCGGCCACTACACGAAAATTAAAACCAATTCTAAGAGCTACAGAAAACAACAGGCTTAAGTGATATTGCTTATGGAGTGAATGCTATTAGTGCTAGTGACCCAGAATACCTGGGATCTCTCTTTGTTCTGTCCAGATAAACTCTGTGATCTTGGACAAGTCCCTGCTCATTCTGGTGATAACTCTTCCACACTGTTTAGACAGCAAACCTTCTAAATAAGTCACATCCCACAACAAATTTTGCACAGGGTCCAGTCCAACAGAGTTATATCTCTACAAAATATTGGCCATCATCTCTGATATTAAGCACCTCCTTTCAAAGTACCTAAATCAGACTTCAACTTTTTTTGCTCCTGATGATGTGAGAGAGGGAGACCTAAGGTATTTTTTTAACGCTGCTATACAGGAGTGGAAGACTGGGCTGAAACAAGGAGGTGAGATCCTAGCAGGTTCCTCGCAGGAGGAACACTCCAAGTAAGCTACAGTATACTGCCATATCTCCCACACAGTAGGCATGACAGAGAATGAAAGAAGGCATAAGAAGGCAGGAAAGAATGCATGAGTATTAAAAACTCTGACTAGAGCCTCTCACATTGAATGCCTGAGATTTATCGAGTGTCAGTGCAGTCAGTGGGCTGCATGTCACCAGATGCTGTCAAACTGTGGCTACTGTTTTCACGAGCTTAGGCCAGTGTAAATCGATTGAATGTGTATCATTGTCTCTCTCCACAGGCTGAGGACCTGACCTGACCAGACCAGACCAGAAATAGAGCTGCAATGAGAATGTAACTCTCAAAGAATTTATTTCTTTCACTGATTAAAATGCATTACATAGACACACATTTGCACACATATAAAGCCAGATTCCTCACTTTCCCAAATGGTAAATGCTGTAGCTGCACTTATATAAAGCAAGCATAACTGGAAATCAGAAAAATCCAAATGCTCAATTTACAGTTGTATTTATTTTTGCTGACTTCCTTGAAAGCAAAGCAGCTCTTGTCAGACTATGGTCTCGGGTCATAGATGTTATATAAATAGGAGGCGCGTACGCGCCAATCAGTGGGCAGTCTGTGGCTGCCATCTGGTGGGTAAATGTAAAAATTACATAAGGAAAATAAAGAAATACTCCCACCTCTCGATCATGCTTTTTAAAACTGCCATTTTTAAAGAATATGTGTGTATTATCTGTTTTTTTTTTTTTATTTCGGGGTTAGTAACATGTACGAGATATTCCAAGAGTCATTACTTACATATGCAAGTTCTCCGAAATTTATTTTTTTTTTTGCTTCCAGAAATAATTGTTTTCTCCCTCCCTCTCCTCCATGTAACTTATGCTCTGAAGACTAGCTCTAAAACGACTTGCTATAAAAAGCTCTAAAAAGTAGTTGCATATAGAAGAGCAAGAGATTCTCATGTGGTCCTCATCCTTTGTCTAGCAGAATACCAGCTCTGCAGGCACATCCCTGGACTCTATAGAATCTAGACAGTATTGTCAGACAACAGAAGGTATTGATTGGGTTTGATGTCCAGGGGGCTGATATTGAGGAGGTCAAGAGCACCAGAAGAGGGACTCATGATATGCACATTGTGAGGAAGTCTAATGACTAAAGTTTAATGCTACTCAAGATGCAAATCTATAAAGTTTATGTAGGATAGACTGCTTGCTTTCATTGCCCCATCGAAACCCTTGCAATTTAGGGCTGTTCCATTTATGTTTTCAAAATAGGATTTATTCTCCCCAGCTTCCCTTATTTCTATGCTGTCTTTTCAAATAACTTTGGCTTGTTCCAACAGAAGAACAAGTTGCTATTGGAAACATTTCTTTTATAACCCCCTCTGTAGGACTGTCTAAAGGATTCACTGTGGGGTTCAGAATGTAGAACACAATTTCTCTGAGGACTCAGTGAAATACTTTAAGTAAGTCTGACTGCCTTTATTTAAACTCTTCAGGTGAGGGAGAAATGGTTACACTTTTTGGTAAAATACTCATGTAAAACCTCCAGTCAAATATGTATGGTTACAGTGCCATATTTCACAGGCATCCCTACAAATACATAGCACTGGGCCTACCTGAGGATGCAGGTGCCCCATAACACAAATTAATAACATAGTACATGAAAGCTCAGATACATTCCACATATGAAAACTACTGTAATTTCACATTTATGGATGGGGATGCTAAATGAAGCCAACATTCACATCTTCTTCTTAGCATCCAAGACATATCCAGTAAGTTCTTTTCAGTCTGTTCATTTTAGTAGACTTTTAGCAACAAAACCTAAAGTCTGCATCCATTTCCCTGGCCATCATCATCTGCTGATGTGACATACTGAACTGATCCCCATACATACCTACTGCCATACATCTTTTCACTTCAGTCTTCCACCATGGAGGTGCAGGAAATGTGTTTGGTTTGCATTCCTCACATCTGTGAAGAGATCTTTTTTCACGCGAATGATACTCAACAATGAAAACAGACTAAGAAATTAATGGGACCTGAAGTCTCGTGCCTGCCATTCACACAGAAAGAAACAAAAAGATACACATGGCAGGTCTCCTCAGAATAACTGTTTTGATTTACCTCATACTTGAAGGTGCAGAGTTAGATGTAATTTTAACTGAACCACAGAGGCGTTGGAATTATTAAGTTACCTCTTAACAAGATAAGAAGAAAAGGTATTTACAATTGAAGTAAGTAATCTTGTAGTGAGTGAGGGAAGGAGTGGACCCCATAGAACCAATTTCATTCACCCTGAAAGCTGCCAGAATCTCATTTCAGTCAATTTAGTTTAGCGCTTGTTTCAAGCTCCACTAGAATGATGCATTTTCAACATAAAAAGGCTCAGCAGAAGAGGGTTTTCCTTACGCTGCTGGGTAGGACAGCCAACGTGACTGAATTCTTGAAGTGAATTTCTTTCTTCAAACAATATCAAATTCACTGAGTGAACATGGAAAAACAGATGTTAGCACTTCCTTTTCACATAGAGTTTCAGAGAACTGATGACTTCTCTTTAGAGGTCAGGGCAGAAGAATGAATTTTTCCCCTTACACTGCAGGACTTTCACAAGAGTTATTTTAAAGAGTTGTTTATTTCTTGCCTTGCCTTTCTTCAGCTTCTGTCTTTAATCTGAACTCTGTCCTTTGCTCACATTTTTTTCTACAGCTGCATATCCTTTTATTGCTCTCCCAATTGCTTTTTTTATCAGGAGGTTGAGTGCACTTCAATTTGTCCTTCACATGGTGATCACACAAAGTTCAGGAGTCTGATTTACTTGTGTATCATTCCAATTTCACGCCAGTGCAGTTTCTTTTTAAAAAGACTAGAGAGTAAAACTACTGTGGTTCAGGCCAGCTCTACAGATTTGTGTGCACTGCTGAAAATCATTCAAGTATTTAGGTGTCTATTTGGGAGACAGTTCCCAGGCCACTGGGATATTCCTCAAGGAAAGACAGTGCTTGAAATATGCAGACAAATGGAAGGGAGGAAAATCCTCCCCAGTTTTTACTGACAGTGGAAATTATGATACAGTCAGTGGAACTTTCTCTGGTAGCATTTCATTTTTCTGCATGCACACAGTGCATAACCATCTTTGTCAAAACAATTTGCCTTTGCAATAGCAGCAGTTACACAAACAAAGAACTAGCTAACTCATCATCTGAAGGAAGAACATAGACTTAAGGAATACTACAGTCTGGCTTTGGAATATTGTAGTCTTGTGGCCAGGACACAGGGCTGAGAAATCAGAGAACTTTGTGTCTGCTACAATGACCTCAGATAAGTCAGAAAGACTCTGCACTTCAGACTCTGTGAGGATTAAAAGAAGTGTAGTGCATAAAGTGTTTCAAACGATCCAGGACAAATGGTGCTAAGGCCAAGTATTCTAATTTCTCTGTATAATAAAAGGAATAAAAAGAAATAAAGGAGCATGAAACTTTAAACCACATAATTATTCTGAATAAGACAAAAATTAAATAGACCGTGTAAACTTCTTGAGCAAGTACTTATTTCTTACATCTGACCACAAAAATCCCACTGAGAATTATTAGCCTCTCATTTCTGAGAAAATAAAATTCACAACAGGAAACTATTAGAAAAATAAGCTTCATATTTTGCATTACGATGTAATCACACAACAAACACAAATGTCCATAACAGCGGTGCCTATTTTTAACTTGTTTTTAAAAGTTGAAGTCACTATGTCTTGTTCAACAGAATTGAAATGGTTTCCTGCTTCTGTCTACATATACTAAATCTCTTCCAGCTGCAATAGAAAATTTTAAAGAATAAGCAGTTAGGAGCAAACAAATAGCCAAAATGCATACAACAGAGATAATCACAGCAACACAACTATTCTGTAAAATTCCAAGAATACGTGCTGGCTAACTTGACTCACCATCAAGAAAGAAGGCTATTTAACAAGTAGTACAATTTAAGTCTGTACAAATAAGCACAGAAAAAAAACTATTTTCTTTTGATCCTGTAGCATGAAAAAGCTGGAATATTTGTAGGCTTCAGAGCACTCCAGTGCAGCTTTGAGGAAAGCAAAAATGGTCAGGATGCTGATCATAAGGCAGCTGCAATATAACTAAACTGCAGCTTATTGATTTCTCAGAGGCACATATTTTGATATTAGCTATACTGTAACATCTGAGAGAATTTCCATGCATACATTATTCTGCTCCATTTTTCTTGTTTTCCACATTGGCACCCCAGTCTTTGGTGCAAGAACAACAAGAATATGTACTTGTCGTACTTCCAATATGGGAAAGATCAGTGTCCCAGGAAAGCAAAAGCTGAATACAGGCACAAAGAAATTCTGTATATTTCTGTAAAAACTTGTTCTCAAGCTGTAAAATGATTCAAGGCAATTCAGCCATGGTCGAGTCAATTCTGCAACAACAACAGGCCACTTTTCATGCTGACATTAACACAGGGTCCCTTGAGCTGGTTTAACATTCTGCTGCCAGAAAAGGGGCAGATACTCCCTGGATCACATTTTGTCATATATGAAGCTTGTCTGACTCCTCCACATACCAACTCAACACCATAATCCAGCAGTAAACTGAAGCTGATAGCAGCAAATACTCTTCTGTGCCATAGCAATGAAATGAACCTAATGAATCCATTCATAAGGAGTCAAGTGAATACCACTGGTAGAGAACTGAGTCGTGAAGTCAAGAGCAGTAGTAACAATAAAAGCTCTTAATTCAATATGAAAAGTTTTTAAATCTGCACAGGCCCCTTCCCTTACCTTTATACCCCTGCATCTTGCAACACTGGGGCTGCCGTTACAATTGGTTACAAAAGTGAATTTCCTCCGCTCCTTCCATGTGTAGCAAAGACCCTTTGGGGCCTTTAGTTCACAGTGCCTTCCACTTCCTTCTTTCACAGTGTACTACCCCAAAATGCTATTTGAAAAACCAAACTCCTTTCTGCAAATAGATGGATATTTACTTCTATGACTTCTGTAGAAGTTAGTGTTTCAGCATTTCATTAAGGAAGCCCCAGAAGACAGGAGCACAATTATTTCGGACACAGTAATAAAGATCACCATTCAAGACAGAAGGGACTCAACAAAAGAACACATCTGGACAGGTAGTTACTATGGCAAATTCATAACCATTTCCTTTAGGGTGTAAAAATTGATTCTCTTGGAGACCTTTAAGAACTGTGAGAGGAGGAAAGAGGATACAAAAGGAATCCAGACGAGGAAGGGAGGACAAAATGAGTGAGCCATTAGAGTAGAAAAGCAGCCCTGACACTGCTGCTTTTTTCCACCATCAGCAGTCACAGCAGAAGGAATCTTATCACAACAGATACTCCACGGATCTCCAAGCTCACAGCACAGGGCGAAGGCAGAAACACAACACAGTAGGTAATAAACTTGACTACCAAAAATTCAAATCAAAGAGGTAAGAGAATTAAAGATGGACTTTTGTAGCAGGATCTGTTTTGATAGGACAGAAGGAAATTATTTTAAACTAAACGAGGGTAGATGTAGACAAGATATAAGGAAGAATTTCTTTACAATGAGGATGGTAAAACACTGGAGCAGGTTGCTCAGGAAGGTGGTGGATGTCCCATGCCTGGACAGATTAAGGCCAGGTTGGAAAGTGCTCTGAGCAATCTGGTCTAGGTGAAGATGTCACTGCTCATGGCAGGGGGATTTGGATGAGATAGACTTTCAAAGGTCTCTTGCAGTCCAAACTATTCTGTGAACCTGTGATTCTAGGATTGCTTAGTGCTTTAAGTAGGCAGAAAAGCAGCATTCTGGCTTCTTTATACAGAGACCTGTAGGGAGAAAAGTATTAAGGCCAGCTCACATTTTCTTTCCAGTACATAGCTATATGTGGCACCTTGCAGATGGGATGTTTCAGAAGCACTGCAGTGACTTGTGAAAACCAGGAGCAATATGGTTTCTAGGCACCATCAAAGTTTTATCTATGCACTTTCTAATGCAAACACAATGAGAAGAGTATATAGTATGGGAAAAGAAAACATGAGTTATAAACCTATTTATTATTTGCATGCCCTATATGAATAAAAATTGTGGAGCTGATATTTCGAATTGTTTGGAAATATGAAGCTAGAATAAAGTATAAGAAAAGGTTTCTAGGTGAAAAGTCTTCTAGGTTTCATTTCCTGCTCATCTATTGACATTTTACAACAATATATGCAATTTATTTCACTCATGAAGTATATAACAATAACATGTACCCAAACCACTTAAAATTTAATTAGTGATTGTTTCTATAGCATAATAGAGACTTGGAACTCATTAATTTGTTTCTTTCTCTTTTTTATTAAGGAAATTATTTAATCCCACAGAACCCCTGGGAAATAGATGTTTTTATTTTGCTATCTCTTCCTCAAACTTTTAAGAGAGAAACACAGACTTTGACATTTACAAAGCTGCCCACATATTAATCTACAAGAAACTCTCTATTAAAATTACAGAATCATAGGAAAACATCAGTAGGGACACCAGAAGGTCAACTCAGACCAACTCCTGCTCAAAACAGAGCTAGGATCCAAGTTAGATCAGGCTGCACAGGGCTATTTTCAGGTGTTTGGAAAAGTTCCAAGAAATTTTATGCCACATCTTTGGGCAGCATGTTCTAGTGCTCCCATGCTGAAGGCCCTGTAATCATGAAATTTCTTCTAGTTGTTCAAAGAAGGCTTGACCCATTTTCTCAGCTTGATAGAGCATGATGTCCCCTTGCTGGCCTCCTCTCAAACCCTGACAAAATTCCACAGCAGAATTCCATGCATTTAAGCATCTTCTTTTCATCCACTCTCACACAGCTAAAACAGTAACAAAGTCTGGCAGCCATAAGGAAACACACCTTTATTTGACAAGTTATAAAGGCTGTCCTCAGACACCACGGTAGTGTTACCTCCATGCTAAACTGGCTGTTCCTCCAGTGGGTTGTAAGTGACATACTCAGTTCCACCTTCTTTGTTTTCTGCCCTCAACAAAAGAATTTGGAACCTCCAAACTCAATCATATGCCAAAATAGCTTTGTGACTCAGAGTAATGAAAGGTTACTGCAAAAACCATCACTTAGACAACTTTCCCCACCCTTTCCCAAGTCCCAAACCTGAGTAAACTCAGAGCATACATTCAGTAGGTATATGAAGAACCCTCCCCAAAAATATTTCCAAGCATTATGCGCAGTAAATTACTGTGATAACATTTTCACATACTGAAGGGCTAGCAAAGAATAGTGTTATTCTGTGGGTATGTAAAAAGAAAATAACATAGAAGTTGAGTTTATTGTATCTGTGTTTGAACAACAGGTTCCTCAACACCTGCAATTAAAGATCCTACCATTGGTTGCAACTGGACCTAAGGAAAATGGTGCCATGATAAATAAGTGGATAATCCTAACCAAAACATTGTCTAAAATTTGCATATCAAAACCCAGCGAGTTTGTTTCTTCAAGCAGATGAATTGAAAATGAAAAATGTTCAGACATTCCCTGAATCTCAGAAATAAGAAAAAATTGTTTCTACTACTTTGATTAGTAGAAGACTTTTCACAGAAACAGGAGAAGCATTACCTGTTCCTACTTTTGGTTTAGTGAAATGGCTTTGCCTACAAAGTGACCTATATGATTCTGTGTAGAACAAGCATAACATCTCATACATTTATCACAACTGCCATTTACTCTTGAGTAATTTTTTTCTATGACCTTTGGCTGCTGCTATTGTATATTTGAAGTTCAAAATGTGCTGCCCAAGCTGCAGGCATACTGAAAAACTATATAAAAAACATCTCAAAGCACTAATTCAGAACTTCTAAGTGGTGTGGGTAGGTCAGTTAATTTTAGATTACTAAACAGCACGAAACTTTCAACAATACTCCCATCTCAGTTTCCTCACTGCTCATTTCCATCCTATTTTATTTGAAAAAGTGTGGTCATAAACCACTGGGATTGATTAAATCCCTCTGGAATATTAATCAAAAGACATGTTTTTGTTCAGTACCTAGTCCCACGGTGCTTCATTAACCTAATTTCCAAGTGTTTCAAAAACTAATTAACTGATCCAGGGGCTCTCCCAAAGGTGCCTTATGCCCAAAAGTGCCCTGGCCATATTAATCTTTCTAAGAATACCAGAAGACATGTCCATTCTTCAGCCTACTTAACACTACCTTGGTTCCATCATGCACCAGCGAACAGTGGAGGACTAGAAAATACAAGCACGTTATGCAGGTACAGAATGGAAAAGGAAAGTAAACTACAGGGCAGAAGTAAAACCTTCTACCAAATACATTTCAAAATTTATGTTCCCTATATATTATAGGAGAAATCTGAGGATTTCAGAATGGTTTATACAACTGTCAATAAGTTGATGGCAGCTTATCAGGCATCTGAGTTTGACTTGACAATGTGACAGAGTACCCTGCTCAGAGTATCATAAGCAGGGCTTTTGCACAGCAGGGTCAGATTGTATATGATAGCATAAAGTAGGACACAGGACCAATATCACAAATACAGGGTCTTTTTTTTTTTTTTTTTAATCTTATGGCTGGTCATGTGCAGGGTTTTATTGTCTCTTATAAAATTTCAAAACATGCTACTGTTGTGTTATCGGTGTATTGCTTTTAAAAGCCAACACTTCTGCTTTCCACAGTAGCCCTCTAGTGTTCAAGATTTCCTAGTGCAATAGGCTCTGCAGATGAGGCAAGACAAAGTTCAATGTCTGGAATTCATCCTAGGTTCAGGTTTTGTCTGCATCAGCAAGTAATGTGGCTCAATAGGAGCAGTCCTTTAGAGTGCACAGTCCTTGCCCTACTTCTGAGTACAGACTGCCTGTACTGGATGTGGACATAGGTACAGCTCAACTTCAGACTTTGTGTGTTAAACATCAACTGCCTCCCTATCAGGCACCTGAGTAAGGGTTCTGAGGATGAAAATCCATGCAGAGGTCACCTCTGCATGTTCCATTCTGTTCATGTCCTTAAAGGTAGTGTCTCATCCTAAATATGATGACTGAACTGAATGTAGAGGTTTTTCCAAAATCATACAGTGAAAATTTAAGAGGTGGAGAAAAAGACACCAGCAAAGTCAAAAGCACACTGTTTCAACCTTGTGCTCAAATCCTCAACTGGGTGCAGCTGCTCTCTTTGGTGCTGTGCCTCCATAAAATGGAAGGAAACACAGGGCATGGAGATACATGGTAGTCAACTCACCTTCAAAGGGACACATATCTCTCTGAAGGGTCTTTATAGCCTGTCAGACTGTGTTGGTATTGATGTAAAATGTTTCTTAAAATATATCTTTTAAAACATTGCCTTTTATATTTTTCTCTCTCAGATTTGTCCTGCTGATGTTGCCAACTCTGCTGTGCAGCCCGTGGAGGATGGAATGGCATGGCACAGTGTGACAAATCCATGGCAAACCAGGCTCTGAGTTCTCACTGCCCTTTGTAGGAAACCAAAACCACTCTGTGCCCAGGTGGCCAAGAAGGCCAGCGGCATCCTGGCCTGTATCAGCAATAGTTTGGCCAGCAGAACAGGGAAGTGGTCATCTCCCTGCACTCAATATTGTCAAGATCAAANAGCCATGTGGACGTCGCTCGGCGCCCGCTCGGAGCCGACCGGTCCCAGGACAGCCAGCGGCCGCTTCTGGGCTGTCGTCCTGGGAGCAGCGGCGGGGGTCTTCCTCCTCGGGTTCCTCATCGGTACAGTGCAGACTAACCCTTCTCGCATCGGGGCTCGACCAGCCGGGGAACGTGGCTCGGAGCTGGGCCGAGGAAGGGCCGGGATGGGGGGAGAAGCGGGCGGGGTTCCAGCGCCCGGGCATTTGTGCCAAGGGTGCCNACAAGTCTTATGAGGAGCAGCTGAGGGAGCTGGGGTTGTTTAGCCTGGAGAAAAGGAGGCTGGAGGGGACCTTATAGCTCTCTACAACTACCTGAAAGGAAGATGCTGCCAGCTGGGGATCAGCCTGTTTTCCCAGGCAACCAGTGACTGAACAAGAGGGCATAACCTCAAGCCGTGCAGGGAAGGTCCAGTCTGGACAGAAAGAAAAGTTTCTTCACAGAAAGGGTGATTAGACATTTGAATTGGCCCAAGGAGGTGATGTAGTCATCGTCTTAAGGTGCTTAAGGAAGGAGTGGATATGCCACTTGGTGCCATGGTCTTGTTGATGTGGCGGTGTTCGGTCGTGGGTTGGACACGGTGATCTCAGAGGTCTTTTCCAACCTAACTGATTCTGTGAAACAAGGGGCGGCAGGACATCGGAGGGGTCTGGCAGAGAGGCCGCGGGCAGCCTGGAGCGGCCGGCAGAGCGCAGCCCCGGCTNTTTCCAGCGCCCGGGAATTTGTGCCAAGGGTGCCCGGGGTGAGTTCGTGCTCAGCCGGCTGATCCCACCCTCCCTGCCTCCCTCTCTTCACACCGGGCAGGTGCAGTCACTGACCTTCGCTGGGATAACCAGCTCCTCCTCAGAAGAAGGGTTTTTGTGACTTTGCCTTGTTTTTCTATTTACTTTTGTTAAAGTAAATAGAAGTGAAGTAATGCTGTGGGCAAGAAAAAGGGGCGCTGGGTTTGTGAGGAGAGGACAAAAGACATACCACTCGATCCTGCTGCCTTGAAACAGCACCAGCCCCAACCAGAGAGGCAGGAAGACAAACATGGAGCTGGAGGGGCACTGACAGGAGGGGAGAAATAGTCTTTAATTCAGTGTCTCACCTACTCCTCGTCCCAAGCAGGCAGGACTGAGGGTTGCCGCCACAAGAGATTCTTTCTCCCTACCTTCCTTGTGGTTTCACGTATGAATTATGATCAGCTTAGGCGAGGAAGGAAAACAAAAGAGCCACTTGTATTTCGCAATGCCATTTGGTATGTGCTTGGGATTGGTGCTATTGGGCAGCCCCGACTGAATTCCTCTCATGTGGAGCCTTTCACTGTGCCAGTAACCAATGTCTCAGTGGTGCCAGCTTGTTGCCCTCTTGAACCCACTGGTTTGCTCATTCACACTACCCATTCACACTGCTGCTGCACATTGAGTGGACATGTCCAGTCTGACTTAAAAACAGATGTCAGGAACACTTCTCTTTCTAGCCAGGTGTTCTTCTCATCACTTACTCTGGTAGTGCTTGCTCAGAAAGGGAAGGATTCCAGAAAGGAGCCAGACAGACCAGAGAGTGAGAAAGGAGTTACAAGACATCTGTTCCTTACAAAGTGTTCCTGTGTTTCTGTGCATTTTTGCAAAGCTGCTGCCTTATTATTGAGGTAACTATATGACTGACAGCATGATGTTCTGGTGCTCAAGGAATATAGATAAGTCTCCCTAGCATCTACAGGAAAATAACTGATGAATAAATATAAGATAGTATTTTATATCCCTCAGCATCTACCTAGGCAAATAAGTTCTCTTACCATTTGTGGGACTAGCACTGCCATCACTTTGCAGCCTGCATTGGGTTGTAGCTGCTTGTATGTGCTGAAATAAAAACAGTTGTAAAATGTAAAACAGTGAAAATCTTGTGGTGAGACCAAAGAGAAGTGGTGTGTGTCGTGGGAATATTGCTCTGATGTTTTTGCTTTTGTATTTTCATGTGTTGTACAGGCTGGTTTGCAAAACCTACAGATAAGAAGACATCTCTGAATACTCATGAGGACATGAGGACAGCATTTATGGCTGAAATGAAAGCGGAAAACATCAAGCAGTTTCTTTAGTAAGCAGTGTGTAGACTAATCAAGAAAAAGAAAATCTAGTGGGAGCCAGCCCAAGGATCACAGAATCATAGAATGGGTTGGAAGGGACCTTAAAGATCCTCCAGTTCTAACCCACCTGCCATGGGCAGGGACACCTTCCACTAGACCAGGTTGCTCAGAGCTCTGTCAAACCTGGCTGTGAGCAGTTCTAGGGATGGGGCATCCACGGCTTCTCTGTGCAACCTGTGCCAGTGCCTCACCACCCTCACAGTGAAGAATTTCTTCCCAATTCCAATCTAAACCTGACCTCTTTCAGTTTAAAGCCGTTATCCCTTCTATCACTACATGCCCTTGAAAAATGTCCCTCTCCAGCTGTCTTGTAAGTCCTCTTCTGTTATTGGAAGGTGCTGTAAGGTCTTGGAGCCTTCTCCAGGCTGAACAGCCCCAACTCTCTTAGCCTTTCTTCTTAGGAGAGATGCTTCAGCACTCTGATCATTTTCCTGGCCTTCTCTGGGACTTGTTCCATCATGTCCTTGTCCTTCTTATGTCTCAGAGCTGAGCACAGCACTGGAGCTGAGGTCTCATGAAGCAGAGTAGAGGGGCAGAATCACCAGAAGCATGTTGGTCATGC
This sequence comes from Notiomystis cincta, assembly GCA_013398075.1. Lineage (NCBI taxonomy): Eukaryota > Metazoa > Chordata > Aves > Passeriformes > Notiomystidae > Notiomystis > Notiomystis cincta. Next base: position 502,795 of record VZRX01005343.1, on the reverse strand, counting down.
TTCAAACAATTCAAGACAATGGAACATGACAATATAGATATTTTAAAGTCTATTAAAATTTAATAGATGTAAATTTCTCTATTGTAGTAACTTAGAAGCTTTAACTGCAGGTACTTGATTTGTTTCTTTTAGGGATCTTGTAAATGGATTATTTTTCTCTTAAGGGAGTGCAGTATTTGTTAAAATCATGTATTACTCCAGTCAGTAATCGACCACAAGTCATAGTTTATTGATAGGAATTTACTTTCAGTGTAAAGAAAGAGCATCAGCTATTGTAGGAATAATCAACAAATTTGGATTTGCCTCATACTCCCAGTCTGATTACATAGCATGGAGTTGTGCAAAACTAAATTACTAAAAGACCATTTTCAGTTTATAAGATTGTGACAATCCCATTTGAAGTGTATTTGTCGTGAACTATTGCAAATAAATTAGCTGGAAAGTATGGTCTCTTTACTACATAGCAGTCAGGTACTAGACTACAACATACATGTTCAAAACCAAACACCTAGGAGTTTTTAGAGTCTTAACCTGTGTTTTGGCTCCTGCAAAGTCAACTGTTGTTAAATAGCTCTGTGGAAGGACCTTCCTGCCCTCTAAACTCCCTGTCTCTATGTAAGCAGAAAACATTGTACCTAATTTACTGTCATGTGGCCAGTCCTGCAGTGAAATATGGCAGATGTTTAGTCACTGCTCAGAACTATCAGCACAGGCAGTCAGATTAGAAGAGAAAATGAAGAAAAACATAATGTTCAGTTAAATGGGAGTGTAGTACAGGAAAATGTTATTGCATAAATCAATTTTTAATGCAAATGTGATACTTAGACACTTGAAAGTCCTATGGAAAACTGCCATTTTCACTCACAATAACACATAAGTGTGCTCTTGGTTCAGTATATGTCATCCAGAAGAGGATGCTGTCACTATAACAGTGACTTTTAATACAGTATTAGATGTTGCCATGATCAGAGGAGGATGGTTTTATCCAGCAGCATTTGGCTGCTAAGGACTTTATCTAGTTTGGAGAGAAGGAGGCTGAGGGGCAACCTTATTGCTCCCTACAGCTTCCTAAGGAGGGGATGTGGTGAGAGAGGTGCTCATTTTTTCCCTCTGGTATCCAGTAATAGGATCCATGGGAATAGTTCGAAGCTGTACCAGAGAAGGTTCAGACTGGACATGAGGAAGCATTTCTTTACCAAGAGGATGTTCAGACTTGAAACAAGCATTCTGGAGAGGTGTTCAATGGCCCAAGCTTGTCAGTGGTCAAGAGAAATTTGGACAATGCCTTTAACAATGTGCTTTAACTTGGTCAGCCTTGAATTGGTCAGGCAGTGGGACTAGATGATTTTTGTAGATCTTGTAAAGACAAGCTATTCTATTCTATTCTATTCTATTCTATTCTATTCTATTCTATTCTATTCTATTCTATTCTATTCTATTCTATTCTATTCTATTCTATTCTATTCATATAGTTCTTTCAAAGTACTTTGATTGCTTTGCTCTTACTTGAACTCAAGAATTTAAGATTTTCCTGATCTCATACCCCTTCATAATGGAAGATACAATTTCCTTCATTAACACCAGCTGGTGCCACACATGCTTCTTTGGCATGTTAATGTCATGGTCATATGATAGAATGAGGACATCATGATGACAACCTCATTCAACTGAGGGTTTTTTCAGCTGGCTTCACCATTGGGCTTTCACAGTGGTCTGGACAATTTTTTTTTTTTTTCCAGACAATGGGCTGTTCATTATTTATGCTCTCTTTCAGTCTTTGTTATTTATGGTGGCATGACTTTTAAGTCAAAAACTGTTGAGTTTGCTGTTGCTTGTTTATGGAAAGTACTCAAAACTCATTCTCTTTTACTTGGTAGTAAGGCACACTTAGGAGTAATCTTTTAGATAAATCAGTATTTGTGCCAAAATTAATTAAAATAGTGGGATTCAAGAATATCTAGTTAATTACAAGTAAGGATCAGAGTAATTGTGCATATTTCTAAATTAAATACACAAAAATAATTTTACTCAGTTCTTTTATCACTTCACAATGATAAAGTCTGATTGTGCATAGGAGTGCATAGGCCTACTGTTGCTCAGAAGACAATGAGTAAAGAATGAACAGGACCCCATAGCTGGTGTCATCACACCATTCTTGCTAAACCATGCTGCAAGGAAGATATAAATACCTGTGCTAGATCAGGACAGCTTGAAACTCTTCATCTCAGTTTATGTGTACAAGAGAGAAATATATAGATGCAGGGGAGTCTTGGTCCTTATTTAGCCTGAGTATATCTATATTATTTCCAGCTAGGCTAAGAGGAGTTCTGATTATGACTTTCAATGCCTGACCCTGCTCATTTCTTCCTTTTCTTTAGCAATTTTACACAGCTTCCTCACCTAGCGGGAACAAAGGAAAATATGCATCTGGCACAGCAAGTCCAAGCTGAGTGGAAGAAATTTGGTTTGGATTCGGTTCAGTTGGTTCATTATGATGTCTTGCTCTCTTACCCTGATGACACTAAGCCCAACTACATCTCAATAATTGATGAGCATGGCAGTGAGGTACAAAAAACCCCAGTTTTTTTCCAATCAGGGAACAAAATCACCTTCATACATCTGGAAAGGCTGTGAGGGAAAACCATCCTCATTTAATAGTGTTGGGCCTGATACAAAGCTCACAGAAATTAGAGATTCCAGTTTGCATTTATATTTTGCATCTTTGTTTCATAATATACGTGTTAGGAATACTAATACTTACCCTGATTCATACAGCATCCTGACATGGATTAAAGGACAATTATGTAAGAGAATTACTTCATGTAATTCAATTGTTTGAAAATTACTCTTTTACTTAGAATGAGGAAAGAAACCATGGTCAACACCATTTTTGCACTGATTCAGTATACAGTATTGATTTTGCTAATTTCAGTTTCTGGAAGATTAGAGTTTAGATCTCAAGATGATCTATCACAAGAGGAATGAGTTCATTATATACTTGACTGAAGTGCATGTAGAGGCTTCAGGGATGAACAGAAGGCAAGCATTTTTACCACTGTGATCTAACCTGTACAGAGACCACTTCAGGGAAACCTGTGTTCATTTATGCAGGATTCTCTGTGAATACTGGAGATGGGATTTTTAAGTTCACACATTGAGCATGCCTGTTGAAAAGGATGCCCAGTGCTTGCTAAAGCTCTGGCCACTTCTTATGTAGAATTCTAAAACTTAGAGTCCTTTAGATTGCAAATGCTTGTGAAATGTGCTTGTGAATAGAAATAACTTCTTTTCCATATTGCCTTATTTACCTTATTCATTTTCTCCTTTCCCATTAGATTTTCAACACATCATTGTCTGAGCCTCCTCCTCCAGGATATGAGACTGTTGGAGATGTGGTGCCACCCTACAGTGCCTTTTCAGCCCAAGGAATGCCTGAGGTAACATAATAGAATGTGACAGAGTGAAAGAAATAGAAGTAGGAACAGAAGTAGGAAAAGAAGCAGAGACAGAAATAAAAATAATAGAAGCAGAGACAGAAATAGAAATAATAGAAATAGAAAAGATGGAATACCGTAGTGTACTGTAGCATAGCACAGACTATCAGAGAGCAATACAGAATAATGTGACATTCCTTAGGCTTTAGTTCAAAACCCAACTTAGCATCAGTAGGAAAGGGGACTTAGCTAAGATGTTCTTGGGATTATTGTGATGAAGCAATGTTCAAATTGAGCAATCATATATATGTTTAATTTTTTTCTCTAGTTTGAGTCAGAACTCGATTTCATTTTTTCTTTTCCTTACAAACTGTGGTGATAAATCTTTAATATCAGCTGCTGTAAACTTCCCCAGACATTTCTGTAACTGTGTGCCATTGTTTGCCATCCTGGTGAACAAATAGACTGTTACATTTACTCAACCAAATGAACAATCTCACTTTTCAAAATGCTGCTTGCCCAAGGCTCATACTGACAGGTATAGCTGCACAGTGTTGAGTATGCTTGAAAAGCTTTTGCTGACATTTCTAGCTGGTGATAAAAGTGTTGCTGTGATCTGAATTTAACACTAATTCTTCATGTCTTGTTATACAGCTGGTATCAGCTGATGGGTTTTCTTTGATAAAGCTGGCCTGTGTAATAGGAGTTTTCTGTTCTATGATCATTAGGGATTTCAGTTAACATTTTGTAAGATTAGAATTTCTTGGTGTTCTCAATATCTTTTCTGTCTGTATGTAGAATAATTTAGGTTGGCAGAACCCTAGTCTAGGATCTGTTTTAAAGTTTGATCTGGAAACATGCTAATGCTTCTACTTACACAGCTCCGTGTTATATCAGTCATGTACTTTGTGATGTTTGTTAATAAGCTGTTCAAGTCCAGAAAACTAAAGGAATACTGTATTCAGATGCCTCAGATACTCAAAGAAAGCTGGAGAACCAGGCAGATAATCTGTATCCTGGGACATAGGAGCTTTGAGTGTTTCAAGAATTGCAGTGGGAATTTTGGAACATAGTGTGAAGATAAAATTCATGGGTGTTGACCTTTTGTCATAACATATCACCAAAGAAAGACAGAATAACATCACTGCTTTGTTTGGTTTGTAGAGAGCTACAGTAAGTGATGAGATGTGGGAAATGATGAAAACGAGTTTAAAAAGCTTCAGCTTCCTTCTTTAGGAAATCTTTTTATTTTAATTAAATATGAGAACTTTCCTTCCAATGAAAACAATACCTAAGGACAGATTGTCTTTTCAAAATCTTATTTTCACCTTATTACATAATAGTTTGACAAGACCTCCAGGTACTTATCTAGTGCTGTCAGCAGTAGCATTCTCCAGTGAGTTGTTTGCATCTGTACTGCAAAGAGCACAGGAGGGAGCATGTAAATAGCTCCTCAGTGGGAATACTCAGTGGGGCCAAGGCTCTTCTGAGTTCTTGCAGGCCAAGGATTTCATGTTAAAAACCATTATTATCTTACTAGATGACATACTCCTCTCAACATGCTCTTTGACATTATTGTTTCAAATGCTGCCTCTTTCTCTCAGGGTGAGTTGGTGTATGTGAATTATGGCCGCACCGAGGACTTCTTTACGTTAGAACGTGAAATGGGAATTAACTGTTCAGGAAAGATTGTTATTGCCAGGTATGGGAAGATCTTCAGAGGAAATAAGGTAATCCCTGTGTATAAAAGTGTTTCTGCCCTTCTCAGTGTTACTCCCACTTCAACTGTTCTGCCCTTCAGCATTTTCAAGAGACTGAAACACTTCTGAGGTGTTCTGGAGATTTTAGAGTAACTGAGTTTTCATAGACCTGTGTTCAAAGATGATTCTTTAGTAGAACCTATCAAATACATATTTCATTTATATGTAATATATTTCTAGGATAAAAGTAAATCAGTTGGAAAATGTTCCATATTTTAATATTCATTTTTATTCTCTAAATTCTTCCAAAATATCTCTAATAGAGTGTCATACACTCTAATTCTGAACTAGATTGGTTCAGCTGTTCTTTACCATATTATGTTTCTTTATAATGGCTTCTGTACACCAGACAGAGACTATAACTATATGGAGGTTATTTTAAATTCTGTATTTGGTAATTCAACATCCCTGTCACATAAATTTATTTTTAAATGACAGTTTTTGCGATTTTCGTGACCTAACAGGAAAGGACATAATCCTGTACATACTTCGAGCATACACTCAAGTTATTTTCTCAACAAGATGTAAGAAGACAGTCTATTTTAAGTGTGTTTGGCTCTTGAACAACAACTATTTTGACCCTAATTTGAGCAGGACTATAATTTGTATTTGTCAGTTACCTAAGGGTATCAAGCACTGAATTCACTGGATGCCAATTCTTATTATATGCTGTTGATTAATCTTGTGTGAAGCTTTTAAATAGATAACTCACTGGTTTACATACATACTATTTTCACCAGTGAAAAGTGGTATATAACTCATATTCTGGGTGAGATAATATTTTCACTGAATTTTTTACCACTCCTAAAGATACTATGTGAATGGAAAAAACTTTAAAATTGAGGAAGGTATTACTGTCTGAATCTTTCCTTAAAATGAAACACAAATACCTTAGAGTTACTAATATCTAGAGAGGCAGTTTTCCTGTGGCTTGGAAATTATATGCTCTTATTGACACAAAGGGATATCTTCATTCTTACATTAGTATTTCTAATGACTGCTTATATACTGAAGAATTTGGTAGCTTGTATAAAATCTGGAGAACTGTACTGAAAGTTTTTCAACTTCCTAATGGTGTGCAAAAATAGGATAGAGGATGAAGGCAAGTACTGTATTTCTTTAACTGAAAAAAAAAAGCTATGATATTTCTGAGTTAAAATGCCCAAATTTAAAATTGTTGAGGATTAGCTGTCACTCAGTCACTATCCATCACTGTCATATCTAGTAGCAAACCAGATTGGGATGTCAGAATGACATATATTATACAATAATAAAGTCACACAAGAACTCTTTTAAAACAGCATGCAGGTCAGTCCTTCTGCCATAATAAGCCTAAAATGCAGGCTCTCTGGAGTTAGCCTTGCTCACAGCCAAAGGCAGTTTCAAGCTCTCCAATCCTCCACTATAGACCACACCCTGAGATACATGCAGAGATCATTTAGGTAAATAAGGTAAGTAGCAGACTACTTGAAAGATAATGTTGCATTAGTGTGATACAGTTTTTTCCATTGCTGATGTGTACCTTTCAGTAGTCAGCTGATTGTATTGATCTGGATGACAGAATGCAAACTAAGGTGATGTGGCAATTCTGTGAGGGATGTTTTCCACGTCATTGATGTTATCTCCTAACTAAAAAAACAACTGCAAACTTCTACTTTCATATAAAACCTGATATCTGCATATATATTTTTCAGGAAATTATGAGACAATTACTGTCCCTTTACTTATCCCAAGCACTGTAAAAGACCCTGAGGAAAAATCACTGTAATTTATACTTTCTTTTGCCCCTTGACCTCTGGGTTCAAGCTATAAAGGACTGGATAGGAACAGGAGATGTGTGCTTTGCAGGTGAAGAATGCTGAATCGGCAGGTGCCAAGGGACTTATTCTGTACTCTGACCCTGCTGACTACTGTGCACCTGGAGTAGATCCTTATCCAAATGGCTGGAACCTTCCAGGTGGAGGAGCCCAGCGTGGGAATGTATTAAACCTGAACGGGGCGGGGGATCCTCTGACTCCAGGTTATCCTGCAAAAGGTGAGTGACTCTAGAGAAGCCATTCTCTCAGGGTCTGGTGTTAGGAAAGGGCAGGCTTTAAGGATATTTTCTCCCTTGTAACAACACAGGTTTTTTTAGTCTTTGTTGCTCAAAAGAGGCAGCTTTGGGATTCACTGCAGTAGGCCACTTCTGTAAATGGTTCATGAGGGAAAGTGAGGGATATTAAGGGAACCCTAGAGTGCTGATCTCTATTCACCACCTTCAACTTAGGCTTCCTCAGCTGCTTGAGTTATGCCTAAGCTGTTTCATTTAGCAACTAAACCAGCTCATTTTGATTGAAATTCATTAAGAACTATTTTTGCCAGCACTAGGGCCAGCATATCTGAGAGAGGCAGTCACCTCAAGAAAATTTAGTCCCTAAGTGATAGGCAGTGTTGCCCTAGGCAGCAGAACTTGTGCTGGAAGGGGATACATGTTCAAAACAGCAGCATGGCAGAGCAGACCATGAAGAAAGTTTCTTATTCCTCATGCTAGAGTCAATGATCTCAGAGATGAATCCCTGTCTCCCTCAATCACAAAGGGTCCCTGTGAATGTTGTATTAAGGAGGAAACTCTTACTTTTCATATATGCTTTTGTCCACATCATGAAGATTAAGATTCTTATTAAAAAAATATATATAATTTGTATCTGAGCTTTGTCAGAAAAAAACCTAGATTTCATTTTATACACAAAACTATCAACCCAGAATATTCAGTAGTCCAGCATATAAGATTTTATCTGCTTCTCTTTATCAACTGGCAATTTTTTTTTAGTTCCCAACTGAATGTTCCAAGCATCACACCATGGGCTCCCTTTTTGCTCTTGTTGTTTATGTGTAGCTTAGTCTGAACTGCTTTCCCATTAAGAGAAGTATTTCTATGTAAAAATATTTCAACACAAAAAATGAACAAATTTTAAAATTTCCAGCCATCTTTAAATGCTTGACTGCAGACACTATGGGAGAACCTTGATTGGTGTCTCTCTGAAAACATGTTGATAAAGCACAAAGAATGAAATTACTGGGAAGATGTCAGCCCAGCTTCTGGGAAAGTGAAATGATTGTTCATGACTCCAGTGTTAAGAGTGTGCTATGAGTTGTACAGCTTCCTTCTGAGACACATAAATATGAAAATGTCTGTCTTTTGCTTTCAGAATACACATTCCGATTAGACAAAGCCAGTGGCGTCGGTCTCCCAAAAATTCCAGTTCATCCTATTGGCTATCATGACGCAGAGTCGTTACTGCGGTAAGTGCATTGGACACGTGAGGAATTTTTAGCAGATTGGGTTTTGGAAGTTATGACAGTATTTAAAAACAGAATAAAAAGACTTTTGCACTCTGCTTTTCCTGTAGTTGTTGAAGTAATGTTTGTTTCTCATTAGGATCTCTGTAGGAGGTAAGCATAGTATCTGTTGTAGCTTATCAGGTATGTGCAGAATTGTCTGGAAAGGATCATTTGTAATATATCTTTGTCAGTCAAGTATATTGGAATTACAAAGTGCCTCTCAGTGTGAATAAAGGCAAAAAAAAATGAGACTGGCATGATACCTGTCATGTAAAAAAGACCACAGATGAAGTCATTCATTTGTCCTGGGAAATATTTGCCATGAATATTTGATGGGACGGTATCTGTTCTGTTCTCTATTAAAGGAAGGTGTATTCTTTCTCTAATCAAGTGTATTATGTTGTTTAAATATGAAATGATGCTAGTGAACCAATATAAAGACACTGAGGAAACTGTGGAGTGTGACAGGGGATTGAATAGACATCTCAATTGTAAGTGTGCTTGCTAAACATGCAAGTGGCATGGAGGCTATCAGCTTGGCAGTGGACAGCATTCAAATTCATAATAATTTTAACGAGCCAAACAGATTTTCTAAAAATAGCCTATGGTGTGATTGAGCAGACATATATATCATTCCCCTAAAAATGTAGTAGAAATCATCCATATCAAATGTAGACATGCAGAGCAGGAAACGTCAGGTTTGGCAACAGTATGATGGATAAGTGTTTAGGACAATACATTAACATAGTCTTGGGTAAGTGTTTGTATAGGAATTTTATGCCTAAATCACATGAGCAATCATCCCACTCTGTCTGAAGCCTCTATTTGAATACTGAATCCAAAAAGAAAAAAATCTCTTCATTCTCTGTGAAGATTTCCCTTGATAAACTTATTTTCATATGAGGCAGGATTTTACTGTCTTTGCTATTTTTGCACGCCTGATGTTCATTAAAACTGTTCTGTTTTTCCTATTTCCTCCCAAACTTTTATGGATTAATTGTCTTTTCTTTAAAACTTTAGAGTCATCACTGTTACCAGGATAACTGTGATGACTGTAAAGGTATAGGTTAAAAAACCTCTTTTATGCACTGCCAACTAGTAGTGATAGAGCAGATTACTATATATAAATATTATGTAACTAGACATTTCTGTTCAATAAGTATTAAATAATACTAGAACTTAGTTTTAAAAATTCTAAATGAAACCTAATCCTTTAAAAATACTGTGTCCTTGTTTTCACTTTTGTCTTGAGAAGTCATAGCTTCTTGTTATTCCTGCTGTCATATTTTTATATAGAAAAATTATTGAGGGCCTGAAAATGTGTTGAAGTGTTCTGTGGAATAAAGCTTGACTGAAGTATGCATTTACAGTAAAAGGCATGCTTTCATTTACAATAAATATGTTTTGTTTCTTAACAACCAGAACATCCAGCATACTTTCTTTGTATCTCAGAAATTTATGTCAAAAATAGAAGTCCTTCAGGGGAATAAGTCTGGGTGATCCACCAAATTACTGCATTTTCTGTTGTGTTAACAGGAAAAACTTGTCACTTTTGACAATGGAACAAGAAAGGGTGACTTGGACTGATCGTGTTTCTCTACTTTAGCCATCTTTGACACACATCAACTGTCTCTTCTACCAGATTAAGCAGTGTGCTGGGACAGGCACCAGAAGACAATTGCCTGTGCTGTTAAAGTGTTGGAATGGCCCAAGTTGCTCTCTGCTAATTTAAATGCAAATGCAGTCCAAGGCGGTAGAATGTTCCAGGGACCATTTACAAGAGGCAGTTTATATGCAAAACCTTTTGAGGCCAACCCTGTTTTTCAGGGTAGCTGTAGGCCATTCCAAGTTGATTTCTATGCCCAGGGTTATTTCTCTATGTTAATTTACTAGTGTTAGTGTAGCTAAAACTCCAGATTATTCTCCTGCCAAAGCTCATAGTATATAAATTATCTGAAACAAAGACCAACACTGGTTTGTGTATTCCTGGGACATCACAAAGTGTGGTTTCTGGTTCCTTATTTGTATTTGGTGCTCTTGTAAGATATCTGTAACTAATAATGATTTTTTTTTTTCTTTCCTATAACAGTAATATGGGAGGACAGGCACCACCTAATAGTAGCTGGAAAGGAAGTTTGAATGTATCTTACAATGTTGGTCCTGGATTTGCAGGAAATTATTCTACAAGGTCAGTTTTGCTTCCTAAGGAGAGTGTACTTGGGATCAGAGAAAGAAACAGGTAGAGCAATAGAATTTGACTAAAGCTAAAGTTGCTGGGTTTATTTACATAATTCCTTTGATTTAGTCTATTTCCTTGGTTGAAATATGCTCAGTGCAAAGTGTTAGTACATTTCTATCTTGATTGGATGGATGTGCCTTATTTGCTGTAGTTTCCAGCTAGTCTTGAACCAGTTTCATTTGAAAAGTGTCTAGCCTTTGACAAGTTTTTTGGGTTTAGGGGTTTTTTTGACAGCTTTTGACTTTTGTTTTCTTTTTTTAATTCATGTGAATTGAGCTTCTGGTCTTACCTATTGACTTATACAAACCAGTATTAAATGGCTTCAAATCAGCAGTTTTTCCAGTCAGCTTTTCCAGAAAAAGAGCTTAAATTAAAATGTTCATTTTATTGCTTCAGATTGTTTTTAAACTGAATTAGTGATTGCAGTTTAGGACTAAAGTCAATATGTTTCAGTATTTCTGATACAATGTACTGACTTCACATGAACTGTTTAACTTCTTATGGCTGTGTGTTCCTACAGAACTTTTATGAGCCCTTGGGGCTGAGTTGTTACTCCTGCAGCTGTGGTACAGATAAACAACTCTTGATGTTGTAGATGAAATTCAGGTTGTCTGATTTTCTGCTGTCTGAGGTGCTGCAGTAGTATTGAATTTGCTGGAGTGTTCCTTTTTTGTCTGGAGTAGAGTTAATTTTCTTCACAGTGGCTGGTATGAGGTTGTTTTTCATTTGTCATGAACACAGGATTGATGATATAGGGGTGATTTTGTTGTTGCTGAGCAGGACTTACACAGAGCCAAGGCCTTTTCTGCTTTTCATGTTGCCACACTGGCAAGGAAGTTGAGGGTGCGTGGGAGGTTGGGAGGAGACACAGCCAGGACAGGTGACCCCAGCTGACCAAAGGGATATTCCAGACCATATACCATCATACTCAGTAGATAAAGTGGGGGAAAGGAGGAGGAAAGGGGAGACATCTGGAGTGGTGGTGTTTGCTTTCCCAGGTCACCATTACAGGTGATGGGGCTCTACTCTTTTGGAGATGGTCGAACAGTTTTGCTCTGCTTGTGTGCATGGCTTTTGCTTTATGTATAAAATTGTCTTTATCTCAACCCATGAGTTTTCCACCTTTTACCCTCCAGATTCTCTTGCTGTTAGTGAGACTGTGAGTGAGTGGATGTGGGGTGCTTGGTTGCTGGCTGGGGTGAAACCGTGACATGGAATCAGTTCTGATTTGCACCAAACTGCAGAAAATTAGAGCTATTTGCCTTTTAAACATTAGATGTTTTCCATTTTCTTTCACTATTTCAAATTTAAAAATTATTGCTAGCAAAAAGTCTTTGGAGTTCTGATCCTGTTTTCTGTATAAATCTTATTGACATCAGAAATATTACATAGCTGTCAAGGGCTAAATGCTGTTCTCATTTGCACAAGTACAAATTCAGAAAAAAACTACACTGTAATACTTTCAGATTTACTTTGGTTTAGTAGGAGATAAATTTGGTCAACACTTTTGAAAGGTGTCAAGATGTTTGATTATCTAATCTGGTTGATTTTCTCTTTGTATTTTCTCCTGAATACACTAGAAAGGTGAAAATGCACATTCATAACAACAATGAAATAAGAAGGATTTACAATGTGATCGGTACCATCAGGGGCACAGTGGAACCAGGTAAAATCATTTGCCTTCAGTATAATGTGAGTGGGCAGTGAGCTCTATATGTGCTTCATGGTTAAAAGGAGGGCATGAGGAATATAATTTTCTCTAAAATATTGTACTGCATGATCTTTGAAATGGTGTTTGCACTGGCTTTCATATGGTTTGGGGTGTGTCAGCAGTTTCACTGTAAATGCTCATTTTTAAGGGGGAGTCATAACCAGGATGGAAATATTTGTCTTCAGGCAAGTGAGTTCACAATTGAAAGAATATTCTTAAGTGGATATTCTTCCCTAATATACATGAGAATAGATTTTGTATTCCATTGGAAGACACTATATCCACCATTACTCTTATATTGACTTTTTGTGTGTCTTACAGTCTCTTGTAACCAGTGTGATTTTATTATACTCTAAAAAACAGATAGATAGACATGCCTAGAATGATGATAACATCATTTGTCTTCTAACTGCAGCATTTTTCTTTTGCCTAAAACACAACTGTAAACCATATTACGGTAGCACAGAGACCTAGTCTGAATTTTATGTCAATAGTCACATCTCTGTCATGATTTTGACAACTCTTTTTGTGATTGATTATATATATCCAGAGAAATACTACATTCAGCACACCCTAATGTGAATTTCTGTACTGTACAGATGAAATTAGTGGATCAGCTTCACCATGAAACACACTATTGTGAAATATGGAAAAATGCTTCTATCTTCAGAAGAAACCTATAGTATATTTAATAACAGAAGTAACAACATGGAGTTAGAGGCTTTAAGTCTTGTGGGATCCAGTTATTGGGTTTGACAAATTCTTTAGCACTGAGTGAAAATATGGAAAAATGTCTTCAGAAATTTAAAAGGATTTTTGCCTTTCTGTTGTGTATGTTATAAACTATTAATCTCTCTTGCTTGATGTATACATGGAAAATTGGAAATTAATTCAAGTTAACATCTCAGAAAATTTTTTCCTAAGTAAACTTCCATAATTAATTTCTTTAGACAGATATGTCATTCTGGGAGGTCACCGTGACTCATGGGTATTTGGTGGCATTGATCCTCAGAGTGGGGCAGCTGTGGTTCACGAGATTGTGAGGAGCTTTGGAAAACTGAAAAAGCAAGGTAATGTAATGAAAGAATAAAGCACATCAAAGTAGCTGCTCTCAGCAGTGCCCATTGATTTCTGTGAGATTTAAACATATGCTTGAAATTAAAAACATGTATCTCACTGATGTCTTGAATAAACACACTGCTGTGCACCTTGGTTTATATAAAGTACTTCTGCTCAAGAGAAAGTACACCTAGAGGGAAACAAAACACAAAATGGGGGATGCTGAAATAAACAGGACATTTAGGTACAATTGACTACTCTGCATTTGAGGCTGGTCAGACTGGGTGTGTCAGTGGTGTTATAAAACTGACATAATGGTGGACTGATAAAGGCTTCACCAGGGCCACACTGAGAACCTTCTCAGCACTTGACTGTGGCTTGGAGGCATACTCAAGAATAAGTGAAGGATGTCAGTGTAATGCAGAGAATGAGCTATGCAAACATAGTAGGAGGTAATTGTTAAAAATACCTCATGCCTGCTTGCATTAGAATAGGAACAAATGTCAGCTGCACCAGCTTTCTGTTGCTGTCAGAGTAAATGCTGTCTCCCTATCTGACATCCCATGGAGAGAAGCTCTGACATAAATACTATGCTAGAGAAATGTTCTTTGCTTGCCTATTACACATAAAACCTATTGATATTTAGTGTTATTTCCATTTCTTCCCAGTAACTGAATATCTGGGGAGATTCTCTGGAATGCAAATGGGAAAAAAGTTAAAAGTTAAAAAAGAAAGGGAGTAAAAGATGAAAAGGTTCCAGTAGCTTCAAAGAAAACTTTGGGCTGAGATACAGTGGCAGGGCAATATAATCTCTTCATTTTGGCCTGAGTTTAAATTGAATGGCAAACTTCAAGCGAAAGATTTTTCTTTTGAAGCTGATCTGTCAAAGTTACAGGGAATTCCTTAGGTTTTTAAATCTAGCATTTGAAAGACAGGTCAAAGAAGTTCTGTAATAGATGTGAAAATATGCCACTTTTCTGTCAGAGTAGACTCTAGCATACAATGTCTACTAAACTGAACAAAGCAAGAAGATTAGAAAATCCTGCTTTCAAGAATCTGTACACATCATATTATTTTTCCTTGATCAGAGTTTTAGATTCTAGAAAATTTTCTTCCATTTAAAGGTGAGAGAGGAAAAGGAATAATTATTTGGCACAATATTGAAGTAGAGGCGAGAGTGCTACAATTACAAATTATTATTAGATTAGATTACTGAAGTTGGTGTTAAAGTTCCTGATATATATCTCTTTCCCCACAGATCTTGGTAAAAGATGGGCCCCCCCAAAATGCCATATGTTTTCACATTAGTCATGTAACAAGTAGCCTTTATTTTTGTAATACAGTTTTCATGGTCTTTCATTGCAGGATGGAAACCAAGGAGAACAGTGATATTTGCGAGCTGGGATGCAGAGGAATTTGGCTTGTTAGGATCAACAGAGTGGGCTGAGGTAAACCAATAGTGTTCAAAAAGAAATTTGCATGGTGGCTGCTCTTTGAGAAATCTGCACTAGAAGGCAGCACTTCTTCCCTCCTGCCCCTCTTTTCCTTACACACACACATTCTCTCACTCCCTTGAGTTTCCCTTTGAACTACCAAGAATCTCTAGCTGCTTGCAGTATAAGATATCCTTCTCTGAAACAGCTGTTTCTTTTGTGAATGGGAAGATAGTTCTGAGGGTATAAAAGTTTATCAGCATTTTCTTCCTTTTTTCATTCTCATAGGAAAATGCCAAAGTATTGCAAGCACGAGGAGTGGCTTATATCAATGCAGATTCTTCTGTTGAAGGTACATGAACTTAATTTGTGATTTACAGGACTAGTGATGGTATGAGTGGGAGGGATTTTGACTTGGAGATTCATGAAACCTTCAATGTGATAATTTAATTAATTCAGAAATTATGGAGAGAAACGGTGTCCTGGAATCATAAAGTAGCCTTCAGATATTTCTGTTGTTTCAGGGAAAAGGTCCTTTACAGTAGCTACACTATTTGGGAAGTTACAGGAGAAATAAGAAATGTAGAAACAAGAAGTGTTGTGCTCTGAGTTCTGTGGCAACTCTTTATAGAGTCACCTTCTTAGCTTATAATGTGCATAATAACCATGGGAACATATGAAAAGCTCTTAAGACTTGCTTCAAAAGCTGGACTGTAATTCATCCTAACTAACACAAATGTACTGAGGACATCATAGGAAGACTCTTCTCAGCTTGCTCCTCTTAAGGAGTGTAGCTCCCTAGTCCCTTTCTTATTAGTAAATAACAATATGAAGTTTCAGCTGAGGGAACTTCCTTCTTCAAATAAATAATTTTCCATGTTTTTTTCAGGAAACTACACACTGCGAGTGGATTGCACACCACTGATGTACAGTCTGGTGTACAGTCTGACTAAAAAGGTAATATCACTTGAAATTTTTAGCCAATATGTTTAGTGCTCACTTACTTGATGGGGCTCTGTCTGTAAAATATGGTGTCAGATGTTTCTTTTCTGATTGCAGTACTCCTTTTAGGTCAATAGCTAAGGAACTGGAGCTTTTTCCCAGGACGGATAAGGGGATTCCATGATTATACCATTAAATTATTAACTACTCAGCATTAGGGGATTTTTCCACTCCTTTTATGAAAGCATTCCTTCTAAGAACAAAAGAACAAAAGAATGCTGTGAACCAGAGGACAGAAACAAGCACGTGCCTGGCTGCCCAGATCAACTACTAGAATGCCCATGGTAGTCAGGAGACTCTGACTCCCTTTAGGTAGGAGAAGAAATAGGGTGACTACCATGTTCTTTTTGTGTGATGTGCCAGGTTTGATCAATGTGCTCAGCTTCAGTGTACCCTGAGATGTTCCCTGCTTTGGAAGTGACTCTTACAGGCTGCCATTTCATTTCTGGTTTGGTTTTTTTTTCTGTTCAACTGTATTAAACAATGAACATTTAATTAGTTTTTGTGTATGTTTTTTATACCAGTGTAATGTACATTCAACTACAGTGTATATGCTGTGAATTTACTTTATCTGCCTCTATCTGCTTTATGTATTCAGTCATCTGTCTTTTCTAGGGTTGATAATTTATTATCTCTTGGAAGCTGGCATTAGAACTGGTGCAAAGGTAGAGGAAAAGTAGTAAATCAGTATAATAATTTTCTAGCTATTAAAAGCAAATAAAATGCAGCTCTGTTAGATAAAGATACTTCTGTCCTGAACTCCAGAAGTGTTGATCACCTGCAATCCTCATGGTAACCTGTGCTAAGTAAAGGTGTTCAGAACTTTCAGGAAATCAGCAGAGTCTCAGTTTGGACACCAAGAGCCATCATTCAAATCTTGACCTAAATACCAGTAAAAATGCTTGTGCAACCCTTCCTCGAGCTGAGAAGCAGAGGCTGATGAATGCATGTAACCACAGCTTGTTGGTAGCTGATGTCTGAAGAGAATGCTGATCAGAAAGCATGTCCCATGTGATCCCATCCAAAATTAATCTGTGGTAAAAAGTCTTCATGCAGGTAGTTTTGTTTTATGAACAATTTCCTTCATGGACAAAACTCCAAATAAATTAGTATTAATTTGATTGCTATTGTGGAGTAATCCTTAGATAGAAGATAGCTATATTAATAATAGAATATATATTAATAATCTTTAATAGATTCAAAATAATAAAACCTCAGCACTCTACCAATATAAAGGAAATATGAAGAAACATCCACAGTGTTTAAGCTGCTCAGTTACCTGCAAATTAGTCAGTGGTAGGAATGAACTTTAGAATAATCATGATTTGTGTACCTTTCTAGCAGCTATGATGATATAAACACCAGGTACTGTGTACTTTGCCCTTCTAAAGTTGCTTCTGCATCCATAAACCTATTTTTTGTGAACTAAAACAAGGTAGAAATAGTTTTGAATTAAACTAAGACAAAACTGAAATTTTCTGCCAAAGTAAAGCAAAATGTTTTGGTTTTGTGAGGGATTTCTCTGTTGAATATTTAAATTAAATGGCTGAAAATCTCAAAAGGAAATATCAGAACTTAAATATTGACTTGAAATGTTTTGCTTTCCTTGTGTTTTCTTCCATCTAAATGTACCTATTTTTTAGCAAATAAACTATTCTTATGGAAACTGCTATGCATTTGAAGTGTAAAAATGGAAGTGCAGAAAAGTTGAGGGACTTCAGATGACTTACTCATTACCATCAGCGATAGGCTTGGTGTGAGGACAGGTTGTTGACTTGTTGCTTGGTAACATTTAAAATTG
The DNA here is from genome assembly GCA_013398075.1 of Notiomystis cincta. Lineage (NCBI taxonomy): Eukaryota > Metazoa > Chordata > Aves > Passeriformes > Notiomystidae > Notiomystis > Notiomystis cincta. The sequence goes on along the minus strand of VZRX01005343.1, from coordinate 485,035 downwards.
TACCCTTTCTCTTTTTCTAGATACCAAGTCCTGATGAAGGGTTTGAAGGAAAATCTCTTTATGAGAGCTGGTATAAAAAAAATCCGTCAAGTGAATATAAAGGAGTCCCCAGGTCAGTGACATAGGAAAACAAATTATACACCAAACATTATTATAACTTATAGAGTGTGGGTTTTAAAGAAATACTTATATGAAAAGCTGAATGCTGAAGAGAAATTATGTGATTCTCAGCTGGTATAAATTCCAGAGTTGTAATGATTGCAGCTGATACATTATTGTAAAAGGGTTTTGTGAACCTGCCTTTGTAGATGAACAGGAGGCTTTATATATGAAAAGTGTTCATTTAGTTTATAGAGATTGAGATAAATAAGGGTAGTATACACAAGCCAGTGGAAGGTGCACAAGATGTTAACAGCTTCCTTTGCAATTTTTTCCAGTCTCCTGGAAGGCCTCTGAGTTTGGGTGGCTGGGGAGCACACCAGGCAGGATTTCACAACATTGTCCTTCAAATTTATCAGGGGACTTCTAAAGACTGGTCGAAAACTGAATTTATTCCGTGAAGCCATGCTGCTACTGCTGTGATTTCTCTGAGTAGAGAGCTTGGGATAGTGGAAGTCAGCAGGAGGAAGGTCATTGATTCTTGCCAGTGAGAAAAGACAGTGAGGTAAATTCTCCTCTTGAGAACTGGTTCTCTCTGACCCTGAAAAGGGTGACTTTACTCCTCTGAGAGTGCAACTGATGAGGTGTGGGTAATACAGGGGGCAGAGGCAGTTCATGGTGTATTGGCGATAAATAGCACACTAGAAGACTGTTTAGTGTGTAATGACTGACTGCTGAATAAATAACTGCCATGGTATACTTGGAAGGAAATTAAAATTATACCTTAAGTATTGTCACTCAAGGCATCTTCCTCTTTCTTGTTTAAAGAATAAATAAACTGGGTTCTGGCAATGACTTTGAAGCATTTTTTCAACGTCTTGGCATTGCTTCAGGCAGAGCACGTTACAGTAAAAATTGGGTAAGTCTGTGTCTTTGTAGTTTGGTCTCCCTTGTAACTGACTGAATAACATTACCTGTAAAGGAGCCATTTAGACTTTCAGCTTTTTAGGATAGTTCAGTTCAGTGTGTCAGAGTGGTGTCTAATTACTACAGCTCTATGTGCTACCTCCACACAAATATGAAACAAATAAGAATGATCAGCTTGATGACAGTTACACAAAAAAGCTTTTTCTCAGGGTAAATGGATGTGCTTAAAATTATGTATGGTTGATGAAGGCCTCAGAGTAGGTCATGGTGACTTTTGAATGATTTGTAACACTTCACAAAGCTTTGAATTCAAAATGGTTTGTGTTTGGTTGAAAATATGGGTTGGGCTCTGGAGCATACTGTGAGAGAAGATTAACTGAGAAGTGTTCAAGGAGCAAACTATTCAGTGTAGTCATTTCCTCTGGAAAGGAAGGAATATCCAAGGACACTCAAAAATGATTGTTGAATCCAAGCAAGAGAGGAAGTCCAACCTGACCTGGATTTAGCCAACTGAAAGTTACGTGTCTGTGCCTAGCTACCTTCTTTGGGCTGTGTACATGGTCAGTGGAGAGAGGTTTCTCCAAATGACCATTCATCTCATAATGTCTAAGAGAGCCACCACTGACCAGTTCTTTGACCATCTGTAGTGGCTACACTGGATTAGTGTGACCTGAACACTTAAACGTTACCATGCCTTGAATCTCACAGCAAAGGTTTGCAAGCCACACTGAAATACCCGTAGCTGAATAATGGTTTTGTTTTGGCTTGGTTTCTCTTGTTTCAGAATGTGGAAAAATACAGCAGCTATCCAGTTTACCACAGTGTCTATGAAACCTATGAAATCGTGGAGCAGTTTTACGACCCCACTTTCAAGAATCATCTGACAGTAGCTCAGGTACGGGGAGGGCTGGTGTTCGAATTGGCCGACTCTGTTGTGCTTCCTTTTGACTGTAGAGATTATGCATCAGCTGTGAGCAACTATGCTCACATCATCTATAATTTGTCAAGGAATCATGAAGAGGAGCTGGCAACATACAATGTATCCTTTGGTACGTACAGTCTTTCATCACACTCCTCCTCTGTTAATGCTAACAGTGCCTTACGTTAATGGATGTCTTAGTCATGACCTGGTATTTACCTTGTGCTGTATGAACAGCAAATAAGAGCAACACCCTCCATTAATTTGAAATGGGAATATTTTGTCACTAGCATGCCCATGTAGGGACTATGCCACTACCAAATAGAGCTAACACTTAAAATTGCATATGCTTTGAACTATGTATGATTTGCCAGTGTTGACAACAATATATCATTGTCATGTTTCCTTAAAAAAAAAATCACACTGTTTGGCAGCTTATAGTGTAGGATAATTATGTGCCTGAGAAACCTTTTTTTAATTAGCAACATTATAGAATATTCAGTTTAGGATTTGGCTGCTAATGGCCAATATCAGGTACAAGTGCTTGTGTATACACACACACACACATACATACATTCTCAGTCTTTCTCAAAACTCTTTGTGGAGGGATATAACAGTAACAGGTTGCTGGGATTTATAAAATCTCAGATCTACCTGAACAGTGTGGTTCTGGTTCCATGATCTGGTTTTTGATATTTCTTTACATTCTTCAAGTAGCAAACAGTAAACAATATTCACAAAAATACTTATTGCTATTGTTTCTAAGAGAAGTTTTCACACAGAATTACATATTTTTTGGTGTAGGAATATGGGGTCATCATCTTTTCCTTCAGTGAGACTTTTAACAGATCATGATCACAGTAGAAGATGAAGCTTTAATTGAAGAATTTTATTTGTTAAATGATATTTTCATCTTCAGAATTTGAAGTTAAATACTGTCTTCTTGCTCCCTCCAGATGCTCTATTTTCAGCTGTGAAGAATTTTACAGAAGTTGCTGCCAGCTTTCATGAGAGACTGCAACAAATAGATATCAATAAGTAAGTGTAACTCTTTTTTTCTTCCAGTCAAATACTCCATGTAGTCCTCTGAGCTCAAGAGGGCTTAGTCTTCACTTGCTGCCACTTAATGGAAAAAAAGAAATAAAGAAGCTGTAGTTGTGGCAAGCTTTTTGATGAGGTTTCAAGAAATTCTGTGCACCACCTATGCCAAAAGGCCTAGTTTGCACTTGACTTAATTCTTAATTTATTCTTTGTAGGCCATGCCCAGAATGACAAGCCAAACTTCCTTTTGTATATACATATATGTATGTTCCATTTCTTGGGAAGAATCTAATTTAGCCATATGCTTACCCTTATGGAACACTAACTGAGAATAAAAGCCATCTTTTTAATGGCAGCAACTTTCAGATAAAGCAGTTAACAGTGATCTCTTATGCAAAAGATGACATTTATGACATATGACATGTATGTGACATTTTCAAAATAGCTTTATTGATGGATGGGCTAAATCTATGCTTTAATTCAACCAGCCAGTTTCAGTTTCTGTTTACACCACTGTAAACTTGAAACAATTTCCTTAATGGTAGTAGAGTTACTCAAGGTTTACTGTGATATAAATTTTAACATTTTTAATTGATGAATGCCTTTGAAGGTCTACAAGCTGCTTTGGATGTAAAGCACCAAGCCCACATATACTCTGTATAACCTTCTTCACAGTGCTTCCATTTGTTAAGCATCAGTAGTATGTGCAGGGCTATTCAGAGCACACAGACACAGATGGTCTCTGCTCTAGGGAATTTAAAATCTACCATCAGAAAAACACAATTTGCGGATGGCTCAAAGGAGGATTTTAACATCACAGGGTTCCTCTCTCTGAGTTGTTGTGATTTTAAATAAAAACAAATGCAATTTTTTGGAAGTAATTTGTGGCTGGCTGGCTTTGTGGAAAAGAAGGTCCTTAGAAAACTGTTTTACACAAGAAGAGAATGCATCCTCATGAACAGGAAGTAAAGGAATAACATGCAACCTGAGAGAAAATACCCAAAATGCTGTCTTCTTTGACACTATCACTTGGCCTTTTAAAACAGCTTTAAGAGCTTTCAGTTATGACCCAGACTCTGTGACAGCACAGATCAGCATAATTCTGTTATGCAGGTTAGCTGACATGGGCTATTTCTTGTGGGCTATACTTAAAGTTCAACATCACAGATCTACTGTCCTTCATAAATCCAAATGTGTATGCTAGGATAAGAGTAGGTCAAACACACTGTAGTTAACATATTGAACATATTCCTCTTTTTTTCTTTTTTTTTTTCTTTTTTTTTTAGCCTGCTTGCTGTCAGATCACTAAATGACCAGCTCATGTTTCTAGAAAGGGCTTTCATTGACCCTCTTGGATTACCTGGCAGGCCATTCTACAGGTGAGAAAGGCTTACTTTTCATTTTCCTTATGAAGGACACTATAAGAATTCCTTCAAGATCTACAGGTCTCTAAATGAAGTTACAATGATTTTATTCAAGGCATGAGGCAAGAGGAGTAAGATTGAAAAGGGGAAATGACATTGCGGAAAACTTCAGTGTGATAACACTATACAGAATGAGGAATATTCTTGTTAAAAACCTATTCAGATCATTTATCTTGGTTTCATTTGGTGTAGAAACAGATGTAAAAGTTTAGCCCTGGAGCAATTTTAAGTAATTTTAATTGTAGGAACTTCAGGAAGTTGTTCTTATTATTTTAAAGTGAAATAGTGTATAATTGAAGCACCTACCAGTGAATCAAGTCTAGCTTTTTGGTCCTTCTAGCAGTCTGCATAATTCAGAACAGTAATCTCTCCACTAAAAACTAACCTGCAGAAGGAGAAATTAAGGTCTGCAATCCTTGTACCTCTCATAGCTCATGGTTAAAAATCTGTTGAGAAGTCTCTTGTTAAAAGTCTTTCCAACCTCAAAGCATATCTGTATCTGTTGGAGATAGTGTATATCTCTGAGAAAAAAAGCTGGCTTTTAAAAAATATTTTCATTTCTTCTAAGTTCAGAGAAAGAAAAATATTTTAGTTAACATTATTTCAAGTAGTTATAAGGCCGTGGAATTCATATGACATAATGTAGCTTATGTTATTTTCTTGCTTCATGGGCTTAGCTACTACTGCTGCAATAATCTTATTTATTTACATCTTCAGTGTCAAGAGTTTAGTGCTGGTATAGAAACACACTAGTTTTATAAAACATAAAATTGTGTGGTTTGTTTTCCTAATGCATAATATTGTTATTTTTCCCCTCAACTTCCCTACAGACATGTCATCTTTGCTCCGAGCAGCCACAACAAATATGCAGGAGAATCCTTCCCAGGAATCTATGATGCCATGTTTGATATCGAAAGCAAAGCTGATCAGCATGAAGCCTGGGAAGAAGTGAAGAGGCAGATTTCCATTGCAGCCTTCACTGTGCAGGCAGCAGCAGAAACACTGAAAGAAGTAGCATAAATATGAACAATAAATATGAACATCAATGAAGACTAAATGTGACAGTTTAGAGAAGCCTTAAAAATTAAGCATTTGAAAACACTAGGAGGATGAGGACAAAGAACACAAAATCAAAAAATCTTGGTCTTTGCAAATAATATACCCAAGTGGAATGCATTTAGTAATGTTAACAAGGTAATGTACTCCATTCTGAATTCAGATGTCTTCTGAATTGAGAGTGATAATGTTTCAGGTTTTCTCTCAGCTTTGTATTTTAAGAATTGCTAACCACTGGGTTTATTTTCAGAGTTTTGAATTTTTCTATCTTGATTATTATACTGATCTCCATAGTTCTTCAGGAAAACAGAATTCATTTCATGTTTCTATCAGTTACTAATTTTTTCGTTGCCTTTTTGTTATTTACCCTGGGATTGCATAATTATACTTCAAGACAGACCTCTCAGCCCTCCTCTTCCACAAAGATTCATGCATGGAGATGGGAAAACTGTCACATACCATGTGCGGCATGTATAATAATGGTAACAAGTTTTGGGCAGCCAGCCCAGAATACTCATCCATGACATTCTTTTCCTCACATGCTGAACCTTGCAGCTGTTTGCAAATAAATTTAAGCAAGAAGCTTTTAGTCACTGGAATAAAAACAAGGCAATACATTTTGTCAGACGTATAATCATCTCACAAAATGTCTTTCAAGATTATGACCCTATTGTTATTCTTTTAATCAAAATCTACCCTTGTTATGCCTTGCCCATATAAAGATGCTTTTAATATGAAGACAGAAGTAAAGAAAATTCATGTCCTTAGTTTGAAAGGATACAAAATATATCATGTTTGTAGAGTCTGTTTGTCTGATTATCATGCGCTACTTACTCTTATGATGGACCATGGGACAACCAAGATGAGACAGAGAAGACTCAAAAAATCAGATCCCTTCATCTGAAATTTTGCTCCTGGACTATTACTAACCTCTTGCACAGCTAATATTTTGTGTGATTTGATGTGCCATATTAGCTGAGGCCTCTACCGTATCTAAAAATACTGTCCCATGATCTGATGGTTTTCAGTATCATGGTAGATTATTTTCTTTTCCATGAGGCTTCATTTAATCAAAAATATTCCTACACTTTCCATTAAAACCTTTTAGACAAGTTACTATAATTATGTCATTATTTTGCTTAACTGTTGGTCTTTCTGATAAAATAATCTAGTTTACCCGATAATGGAAATTGCTCTTATACCCATAGTTATTGCCCAGTTGTTTTTATTTTTTATATGACACTGATTGGAGTAAAATGGAGATGTCTTCCCCCAAATCCAGTGCTTGTGGGAGACATTGCTGACTCTGTTTTGTTACTGCTGGCTGCTGCACTGCCCCACTTTTACCAGTGGAGAATTCATTATGACTGTCTCTAATCTACCTCTGAAAAACATTAGCCAGGTTAGTTTAGTTATCTTACCTTAGATGATTTTGTCTGCAGCAATCAGGACAATGGTAAGCCAAATCCACCATGTACAGAGGGGCAGCAGTAAACAGCTCCTGTTGACCAGGTGGATGCAATAACAGTATTTTTCTGTTGCTAAGGAGCGTGAACCGAAGTGTCAAACTCAAAAATTGTGGAGATCTTTCCCTTTGTGACCTGTATGCTGTTTCAGCAACTTTCTCTTTCAGTCCAGAAGATGTAATTTTTAATCTCTGGCCTAAACTTAGCATTGTTTCATTTAAGTTTAATTAGAGCCCTTTTGGCAATAGTTAGCAGATAATATACAATGTCAGGGCCCAGGATGACACAAAATACAGCAGTTACACTCTCAAACTACAGCAACATCCATGAAAAAAATCTGCTGCCTGTTCCCTAATCACTGCAAGTAATGAGATACACGAACAGAAGTTCTCTCTCTCCTATTGACTACAGACCGAAGACATAGGCTTGTGTGAACCTTACAAAGGGGCTGCACTTGGGTCAGGGAAATTCCAAGCACAAGTACAGGCTGGGCAGAAAATGGATTGAGATGAGCCCTAGGGAGAAAGACTTGGAGGTGTTCGTGCATGGGAAGCTCATCATGACTTGGCAAAGTGCACTTGTGGTCCAGAAAGCCAACTGCATCCTGGGGTTCACCAAGAGAAGTGTGGCCATCAGGTTGAGGGAGGGGATTCTGCCCCTCTGGTCTGCTCTTGTAAGACCCCACCTGGAGTGCTGTGTCCAGCTCTGGGGTCTCTGTATAAGAAAGGCCTGTTGTAAGGAGTCTAGAGGAAAACCACTAAATCACAGGGCTGGGGCGCCTCTGCTGTGAAGCCAGGCTGAGAGAGCTGGGGCTGTTCAGCCTGGAGAAAAGAGGCTCCATGGAGACCTCAGAGGACCTTCCAATACCTACAGGCCATAAAGAAGACTGGAAAGGAACTTTTTATAAGGACATGTGTGACAGGGCAAGGAGGAATGGCCTTAAGGTGAAGTGCACAGCCCTTACTCACTCTGCCTCACTGCGTACATTCCTCTTGTGGAAGAAAGGGTTAAAGTTTACAAGCTGCACTTGCCAGCTGCCAGCAATGTAAACTTTATTTTAGCTGGAATCTGATAACAGTCTCCTGAAGTTCAAGATAACAAAGACTCCAACTCAAAGCATGAACATCTACTACCATTTTAATCTGATGGAGGGATTGCAGAGGCCGTGAGAGAGTTCAGGGGACTTTGCAACTGGCAGAGTCAGAAGAAAACTACTGATTTGAAATTGCATTGAGCATTCCCCTGTTGCCATTTTTCCTGCCAGAGCTGTCTTTCCCACAGATCAGGGTCCCTTGATCTCTGAAGCCACAAGTTCGACCTTTAGTCAGACAGTAGGTCAAGCAGCACAGCAGTGTGTCTGTCTTGCTGCAGATACTGAGTTTTAGGGCCCAGTTACTGAGCAGCTACAACCTACAGTTCACAAGCCCTGGTGTTTGTCCTGTGTTTCGTGTCCCATTGATGGCTTTACTAATTGCCTGAATGGCATGATTATGCATCAACACAAAAATGCATACTAGTTTTGCATTTGGCATGTGGATCCTTGCCAAATTTTGAGCTTTTTTTAGTTTAGGAGGGATTTTTGAAGTGAGTAGAGTATATGTAGCTACCTGCAAGTGCTCCTGGCTTCAGCTGAACCTCACTCTTGTGAGGTCAAATTTTCATTGTCAAACTCAGCAATTCTCACAAGTCCTGAACTCAGTATGAGGCATATGTGGTAACTAATAATTTTCATGATAATTCTAAAAGTGATACTAATTTAAAGAAGTACTGTGTGTTCAGAAGTTGATGGTTTTTGTTTTGCATCATTTCTCTGAGTACTTTGGGTTGGTCTTACCTCCTTTCAGCCTCAAACCTCTGGTCAAACTTAGACTGAAGTGGATGTTTTCAAAATTGAGTAAAATACTCAGCTATTATCAGCAATGCACTTGTAGAGGTATCTCTCACTGGCAATATCTTAGTTCTAGCTGGAAAAGCCCCATGTAAAATAACAGAGTTGGCTGATGGATGTGGCTTTGATATTGCCAGGAGAGGACTCAAGGGAAGATGAGTCTTTTGGGCTACTGATCATCTCAAGAGCTCTCAAGGTCTAGTAACAGCTAAGAGTGAGATGAGGTTTGAGTTGAAGCAGCTTTTTCCACCATCTCACACATGTGGCTTTGCATTCCTGACATGCTTTATTTTGGATCTCACATGTCAGGATCATTTTTCTCTGACTCCAGTTATTCTGAGGAGCACGTTGGGCCTTGTGACTGAGCAATATGTGTGTCTGCATGTATATATGTATGCATGCAACCAAAACTCATCTCACTTCTGTTTCACCTGGGTGAATGGTAATTACTCAGCTTCTATATGCTGGTTTTCTTCTCTTGCCAAGGAGTTTGTAGGTGAGATAACTCAGGGAAACTTTCACAACCTATCAACAAGCAATTTCAAAATATTTGTATATAAAACAGATATGATCCAAGGGGGACAAAAAAATTCTTGTTTAGTAATGTCACTCTTCTTACTGGTCTCCACAGCACACCAAGCTGATTTATAGAATACAATAGAACATTTTGGGTTGGAAGGGTCCTCCAAATACCATCTAGTCCTCTCCCACCTGCAGTGAGCAGGGACATCTTCAACCAGGTGGCTCAGAGCCCTGTCCAACATGACCACGAATGTTTCCAGGGATAGGGCATCCACCACCTTCCTGGGAAACTTGTGCCAGTGGCTCACCACCCTCACTGTAAAAAATTTCTTCTTTATATCTAGTCTGAATCTACTCTCTTTTAGTTTAAAACTATGACTCGACCTATTGGAACAGGCCCTACTAAAATGTCTGTCCCCATCTACATTGGGTTTGTGTGGCACGGTTTTGGTAGTGAGGAGCTACAGTGGTGGAGGGAGAAGCCCTGGAGGCTCCCCCTATGTCTGACAGAGCCAATGCAAACCAGCTCTGAGAGGGACCCACCGCTGGGCAAAGCTGAGCCCAAGTGATGGTGGCAGCACCTCTGGAATAACAGATTTTAGAAGGGGAAGTTACTGTGCAGAACCAATTAGAGCCAGACTGGAGAGGAGTGAAAAATGTGTGAGAGGAGCAGCTCTGCAGACCACAAGGTCAGCGCAGAAGGCGGGGAAGGAGGTGCTCCAAGGGTCAGAGCAGAGATTCCCCTGGAGCCCGTGGTGCAGGCCATGGTGAGCAGCCTGGCTGCACAGAGCAGTATTCAGTAGTCTGAAAACAGGCTCTGCAGTTTTACTTTATGTGTTGGGAGAAGTCTCACCTGGCCTGTAGCTGTTACCCCAGAGCAGGGCACAAATGCTGCCCTTTTCTGCTCTGTTTTGGTCACTCCGTGAGCTCCCAAATGGCACACTGTGCTGTTTTTCTGTTAGGAAATGAACAATCTCAGTGCAGAATAATTGAAGTGCTTAAAGTTGGGTGCTTATCACACTGAAGACACCCTGGGATGTCTGGCCTGATCGCAGGATGGCCCCTGTGTTGCATATGGCAACCCTGTGGCACAAAGGAGTCAGGAGTAAAGAAAAAAATGGTTGCAATGGGGGAGAAGATGGGCTTTGTTTTTCACTATCTAAGTCTATTTTGATTTGTAATAAATTACTTTTCCCTAAGTGGAATCTGTTTTGCTTATGATGGTAATCAGCAAATTATACCACTGTCTTCATTTCAACCCATGAGCTTTTTCATCTTATTTCCTACCCAAGGCTTGTTGTGGAGGGCATGTGATTGAAGACTGATTTACACTGTACATTATACTTGCATTTAATTGTAATATAATGTACTCCACCTGTGGCTAATCCATGGCATGTAAGAACGTGTCACAACTAGTAACTAATAGTAATAGGACTGTATTTTAAGTGGTAGAAGCCACTTGGCTGCTGCTTGTTGTTCAACCTCAGCATTGCTAATGCCCTTGTCACTTTAAAAAGACATTCATGTAGAAATAAATGCATTTGATACATTCTCACTGTTGCTATTCTTACCTTCTTCCTCCACTGATGTTATTGTCATGTGAGGTCTAATTTTGATAGTAATCTCTGAAAGCCCTTGTCACTTTACTGTCTGTTATGTGCCAGTCCTACACCTGTGGTGCTCTATAAATGCTAATAATACATCAATATGCTCATTCTTTACGCATTCTGTAGGTGGAATTCCATCTGGTTTGTATATGTCAATTCAGATGCTGGTGTGAAATGTCATTGCTGTTCAGAATTTGTGATGGTTTTTGAGCAGTTGGGAAGTGACAGGAAAAAAAAATCACAAGACTGGACGTGCTCATCATTTGAACAAAAGACATCCAGCCCTATGCTTAAGACAGTGGCTGTGACTGGTGCAGAATGCCCAAGTGGTGTAATTTTTCTCTGAAAAGCCTTAGTTTAAGTAATTAGGACATTAACAAGTCTTTTCTTCTTTTTCTGAATATTTTCAGCTCATCCTAATGTATTGAAGAAAGTTTTGATACTAGGAGTACTGGCATTTCTTTCACAAAATGTGTCTACTTTGGACTTTGGAAGTCAGTAGTAGGAATTTGGAACATGCCCAAGCTCCCAGAAAAGCTTTCCTGCCTTCAGCCACATAACTGGTCTCAAATGGGCAGGTCCCCAGTTCCAGAAAGATCAGTCTTGTCTTCCATGTAGCTGTGAAGGAACTCAGCAGCAGGGACTGATGTGCAAGGTCAGAGTAAGTTTGTGCAAAATGTGATGATTCTCTGAATGTATATTTTGACTATTCCCTGGGCTGCAGTCCTTCCCCATGAGATACTGATAGATTTGACTAAATTAGACTAGGAAAACCTGATCTTAAGAACCTTGTAATCTAAAGTGCAAGTAGCTAGAGAATATAGGAAATAAATTTGCAACTTTTCCCAGTTGCAAACTGGATGATGCCTGGAAGTGTTCTTACTGGCCAATCTAAATTGTCTTCTCAGTTGCTCTAAGTATACATTCCTTGCTAAGGATTAATGTTACCGTGGATTTAAAGGGGAAGCAATTCAGTGTTTCCTTGCTAAAGAGGAAACAAGTTTTCCCTTAATTTCACTCCCTGGCCACTTCCACTGGAACAGGTTGTGAACAACTCTAAAACAGGAACTTTAAAAACCAGAAACTCCTAATAATTAGTAGAAACTAGCCTCTTAAATACATGTACTTTTCTTGGTACACAGCCTGGATACATATTTGCTACAGAGATACACACCCAGCTACTACACAAGAACTGTCTGGTGGGGTGAGACTCAGAAAGGGAAAATTGCATTTGGAAAATTGTGTCGTTATCATCACCCAGGGATTAAGGCTGGTTAGGCAGCATGAGGACCGAGAAGCAAAGAAGCCAAGGACAGCGCTGGGGCTGCGAGGGGAAAGAGGAGGAGGAGAAGGGGGAGGAGGAGGAGGAAGGCAGCTGCTTGCCAGCCCTCAGAGCCTGCCAAGCTGGCGGCCAGCGCTGACCGCATGGCCGGGAGCAGGAGCAAAGCCACCCTCCCGGCGTGGCTCGTGTGCCCCGGGCTGCTGGGCTGTTTCTTGCTGGGCTTTCTCACGGGTGAGTACAGAGAGCCAGGGGCTCAGCCCCCGGCTTCTTTCCCCGCACATGCTTGTGTGCAGCCCCTGTTGTGAGTAACACCAGCAGCGAGGTTATACTACTCTTTAGGGACATGATAAAGTGCTCGTGCCACTGCTTTCCTAAGTTTTTCTCTCTAGCAGTTTCAGTCTTTAGGGAGTGAGGAACGGGGCGGCTCCGTGCTTCAGCTCAGGACGAGCCCTGGCGAGCTGACAGCTTCCCATAACCGGCAGCCAAAGAGGAAAGATTAGTACAAGAGTCTGAGACTTCAGCGATTGCAAGATCTCCCAGATTTTGCTTTTTTAATTTCCTTTTTTTACAGAACATATTTTTAAATGCTCCTATTCAGTTGCTCGTTAGAAATTAAGGGTAGAATGTAGAGGAGGAGTTTGACTGACAGCCAAGTTACTGAAGTTTTCATCATGCACAATAAACTTTACTAGAGATTCTTTTCTGAAGTCCCTTGCAGCATTTGATTTTAAATCTAAAATTACATGTCCTTTTTAAACTTGTGTTGTGGCACAAACCTAAGGCAAAAGCATGAAAGAAAAATCCATGAGGGCTATTAAATATATAAAATACTAGTTTAATTTAGGAGGAGATCCCTGAGCTGCAAATTTCTGGTGCTTGTGCTATGCTTATACACTTTGCTGAACATCATCTTTTGGCTCTGGTCCAAAACAGGGTACTGGGCAAGACGGACTTTTGTTCTGATCAAGCATCACTATTCAGTTTAGAGTGTTGCTACAATTGTATTTAAGTGTAACAGGTCATATATAGTGTGCATGTGAGAGCGTATGTATGTTTGTCTTTCTTATGAAAATTTTTCCAGTTTGGGATTGTTTAGCTGTAATAATAAAAGGATTTTTGTTGTTGTTTTTCTTAAAACAAACTCATACAGTTGATATACCCTCTCCTACTACTATTTCTGGCTACTGAATAAACATTTTAAACCTGGATGGGGTGACAGTTAACTTTGTCCTTTTAATTATTAAATAGACTAATCCCACCCTTCCCCAAGTCTGTAACTATTACAATGCTGGCAGGGTGGCTGTTGAATCCTAGACCTTCACTTTAAATATGCTTACACATCTATTTTAAAATACATGCATAAACTAAATAAAGTAATTTCATCATGAGTATCAGGAGTTCAGCCTCATACTGCAAACAGTTAATTGAGAATTTATACTATAGTTTAATGAGAGATGAGTCTGAATTAAAGGGGAGATTTACCAGGGATTAAGGGTTTACTCTTTTCATTATGTCACTTTTAGGCATTTCAGTCAATGAAATATATTTTACTTTTCTGCTTGAGCCCTCGGACACTGACAGAGGATATTCTAAGCTCTGTTCATCTTAGTGGTTTTAATTGTTTAGTACCCCAGGTTGCACCTGTGCTCAAACATGTGAGGACATTCTTGCTAAGTAGGAAACATTTGAAATGTGTTTCAGGATGGTTTACAAAACTGACTGAGAAAACTCCCAACTCTTCAGAAGTCCATCAAAATGTGAGACAGAAACTTGTGGCTGAAATGAAAGCAGAAAACATCAGGAAATTTCTTCGGTAATCCTTGTGCATTGTTTTTTGAACAATTTTGTCAGTCAAAATTGCCAGAAAATGATAACATCAGCTCCGAGGAAGGAGCTCTGAAAGCAGAGCTTTTAAGATGCTTTGGAAGTATTTAGTTTGTACAGAATGTCTGAGGGAAGAAAGGAGAGGCTTACAGCTCTTCTGTTCCCCCCTCCCCCTTTTTGAAGTTGCCTTTTAAGTGTTTGTACTGTCAAGTGTACTTCCCTCAGCTGCATTACTGCCAGTGCTTACCACTCTTCATGATTTCCCATCTTCTTGATTTAATGAAGTGTGTCTTTTTCTTTTCTTCACAAGTGTCTGAAGCTCTAACCTCAGATAACTTTGCTTTCTTTCAGAATGAGATGATTTTACTGTATTTGGGATCCAATGATTGACATCAATTACATCTGACTGATCATCTGTTCAATGTATCTTTAAACTTGCAGTTTAAGCAGCTAGTCTAAGTAGAAAATTAATCTATTAAAAATTGATGCTACAAATTTGCATGGCACTGAGATGCATGAATACTTAAAACTGATAATTCCTTTAGCGTGGCCATACTGGATAATGTGCTGTTAATTGGGAGCTCTGACACATCCCATTATACCCTGACTTCTGTTTCAGAGATAAAGGGCTCTGTCCATGGTCAGTGTGTGTGTAAGATTGGTTAAGGCTTGCATGTTGTAATTGTTAGTAAATAAACTTTTTGCATCCTAGTGCATCCATGCAGTTCTTTCAAAACATCTAAAATGCCTTTTTTTTTTACCATTCCACTGAAAATGAAAAAAACACACATCATTGTGTATATTTATATTTTCTATAGAGGAACAAATATATTCACATGAAAAGTAAATAAATAGCAACTCTGGTTAGTAAAATTTTATTCAGCATGTAAGTCAGCAGCTGCATCAAGAGCATCAAAGGATTACTGACAAATTTGATTTCTATACATTTATTCTAAACCCAAAATGTTTCATACCTAACATCAGTTAGCTTTTTAAGTCTTCAGGCCTAATCTTATTTTGTATTTGTTTCTTTCAGTAGAGTTCCTGAAAATTATGTTTGAGTGAGACTCTAGGCAACATTGCATGAAATAGCTCCATAATTATGCCAAAGTCTCTTGGCTGTGGGATATTAATGGTTTATCACTTGTCTGCTTGCTTTGGTGATGGGCCAAATGCTTCATGTTGGTTGGGTTTTTTTTTTGCCTAAATTCAAATAAAAATCAGGAAATGCATAAAAATTGTATTAACATACAATCCAAAAAGTTTGCCAAAAGCATAAAAAACGTGAACTTGAGAATTTTGATCCATAGTCTTCATTTTTCAGACTACTACATCTGCTTTTATCAAGTGGAAAAAAAACCCTGTCTCAGAAAATGCAGACACTTTGATCTTAGCATTGTGTCTTACCTGTAGAAAAGATTAAACTGTTTGGAAGGGAAAACTTGGAAAAAAAAACCTCATGTGTTTTTTCCTGATGGCATATATAGTATTTAGACTACTTAAAGAATTAGAAGGTATTTAAAATACTTGTGAGAATTAAAGTGCTAGAAGAAAACAAGCAACAGGGTTTGGCAAAGGTTGCTTCCAAACTTTGGTGCATATCCACACAGTTTAAAAAAAGGGAATGGCAACAGCAGAGAGATTGTTGTCTTCTTAGAGAATCTGGATGCTTTCAAACCCTGGGGCCAGGTGGGGCTCATCTGAAAGACTTTTATGTTATGATTGCAATGTTGCTGTAGTTTAGAAGATCTGATGATTGAAAAAGGCCCCAGCTGGCTGAAAAAGGCTGATATTGTGGCCCTCTTTTAATAAGGACAACCTGGAAGGACCGTGGGTTGGTCAGCTTCAGATTTGGAAGAGTCACCAGACATCCTTCTGGACTCTGTTTCCAAGCACATGAAGGACAGAAATATCCCAACAGAGTGTTGGGAACAGTCAGCATTTATTTACTATTTGTTTGTATGATCAGCAAGATTGCCCTCTGTAAGGAAATGGCTGGCTACGTGCACAAGTGCAGGCATTATAGTGCTCTGACATCCTTGGATTTAACAAGGCTTGGAACACCACTCTCCTCTGGAAGCTGAGGAAGAACATACTGCAGAGCCTGGGCTGAAAACAGTCAGAAATGACGGGCTGAAGTGATATTAATCATGGTATTTGCTACCACTAATTAATGTAATTGCTGGTACCTGACATCTGTGGGGCAACCATTGACAAGCAGCCTGTTGGGAACTGGAGCTGAGTATGTGGCTGACTGATGAGCTTTCACCATTCCTTGTTTGTTCAGTGGGCTGAACAAATTGTACACAAATTTCCGTTGGGTAACCCAGAGGGACAGGATTCTGTTCCTGGCTGTTTATCACCATTATGTGTTATATCTGATATGGAAGTAGATGTTGTTAAGAAGGATTTAATTGTTCAGGCTTTTGATTAAGAAAAAGAGTAAACCTGTACAGATAATTTATTATAATGATTCTCAAGTTAAATTTATTAGGACACTTTATGACAACAGTACAAATCCGTGATCAGATATCAGAACTATCTGGAAGGCTCCTTTCTGAATGTGTAGCTTTCCTATATTTATTTCTGGTTCTTGCATCCTGCTAATATTTTTTTGCTGAGTCTTTAACATTTGTTTTCATTGTTTGTGTGTAGATGTGGATATTCCTGTTATGCAAAGAAAAAAGTTCAGCTGACTTATCATAAGGCCTCAGGAAAGATCATCTGCTCTGACTAAATTTTGTACATGTCCTGAAGCAGATTCTGATAAGCAATCATGTTATACAGCTCAAACTTTAAGACCTTACTGTCCATGCAATGTGTCTTGAAGATTAGCTTTATACACACTGATCCTATTTCACTATTCTGTATTTGCTGCTTACTAGTGGTTTTCTGTTTTATTCTAGTTCATTTACCAAGTTGCCTCACCTCGCAGGAACCGAACAGAATCTTCTTCTTGCCAAAAAAATTCAAGGCCAGTGGAAGGAATTTGGATTGGATTCAGCAGAACTTGTTAATTATGATGTTCTTCTTTCATACCCAAATGAAAAGCAGCCAAACTACATTTCAGTAATTGATGATCAAGGGAATGAGGTGATCTTTTCAATGACAAACCTATATTTCTGTAAAAAAAAAAAAAAATACAACAAACAACCAGCAAATTCCTGCAAAAAAACCCCAGTGTCTTCCTCTGTATTCCCACCAACTCAGCTCAGCATGTGCTTTATATTATTAAAAAAGAAAAAAAAAATTAAAAATCCAGTGCAAAAGGAATTAATATTTAGAAATGGATTTCCAGGCTATGCAGAAAACACAGCAGAGTGGCTGAGATCTCAGTGCCTCAAACGGAAGAGCGAGGATGTGTGGAGAATCTGCAGTTAACACCAGCAGACCATAGGGTGTTTGAAGGGTTCAGGTTAAGGATAAAGCTAGGCTACTACCCTGTTTCCATAAACAGCCTTAAATGGATGCACAGGGGATGTTTAAGAACAAATAAATGTATTTCAGGCATGCAGTTCTTCTAGCTGTTTTAAGCTCAGGGCTTCTCTGAATGTGCTACATTTAGTCTCTTGAAAAATCCTCATTAGATCTTTTCCAAGTATTTATCTAGTCAGTGACCCTCATTACATCTCTCTTCCAAGTACCTCTCCAAACCCTGCTTGAACATCTGTACAATATTTTCTTCCACAACATACTGAGGTAAGGAATTGCAGAGATCCTATTAATTTTATGTAGTATGGCCTTGTTTCCCTTGCTCTGAACCTGATCCCACTGGCTTCCTGTGGTGTCTCATAAGTTAGTGTTGGAAGTACTAATGAACTAGTCAGTCTATGCACACCTTCTCCCTTTTGAGTACCCAAGGAAATAAAGAACTGTAAATTCTGATAAGGATCCTGAGCAAGGACTGGAGGTGGGACTGCTAGAGAAGCATCATAGCACATAGGTGAGGATGAAGAGCCAGGGTAGAAAGTAAGGAATATGTGCTCAGGGATGACAGGAGCTTAGAAGTGAAAGAATGAAGAAGTTCTTCCAGAAATCCTGTAACAGTGTCTCAACTACAATCTCACCAGGTGACAAAAGGTGGACGTGAACCTTAAAGCAACATGAGTGTTACAATACATAGTGGTAGCAAGCAGCACCTTTAACTGGAGTATTCCTAGAAAAGAGATGCAGAGAATAATAATGCAGCTGGGAGAAACCACAAAAGACACCTGGAATGGCATGGATGAACCAGTTGTCTTTTCCTGTCAGCACCTCATGGCAATTTTCAGCTACTTCTTTCCTTAGGTCCAGGCAGTGACTGATGAGCATCTTCTGACATGTGATCTGTCTCTTTGTATTCCTATCTCCATTCCATTACAAAAGTTCAGCTCTGGGTCTCTACCTGTGTTTTTGTTTGAACTTCTGTGTGCTAGTTAGAAATGTGGTTTTTGCTAGCATTTTATGGAAAATATAGTTTAAATTGCTGAAAAAGATAACTAAATCTTTTGGCAAAAGCCAAGGCTTTCAATACTTTTCATCTATAGGTGTACAGTATTTTGAAACAGTAATTATTTGACAAGGAGTCTGATGCACCCAAATGGAATAACTGTCTCTTCTGACTTTGGTTTAAACTAAAATTTGGATTTTCTTAGTGTGGAAATTTGTGCCTGGAATGTTTGACCAAAAACTACTGTTATTTTTTTTGATAGGTTTTCAACACATCATTGTTTGAACCACCTCCAGAGGGGTATGAAAATGTTACTGATGTACTACCACCCTATAATGCTTTTTCAGCACAAGGAGTGCCAGAGGTAGGAAAAGAAATTATATAAGGGTACTATTACCTATTTTTTGAAACACTTTCTGCAACAGATTGCTCCAACTTCTCAAAATATTTGTTACAGTGGTTTTAATTACCATTTTTCTTAATTAAAGAACACTTAGGCACAGATAGGCCACATATTATGCAAAGGTTCGAAGTCTTTTATGACCATAAAAAGAGCTTTCTCAAATTGCTAGAACTCTGAATGATAAATTAAGTAAAAAATTTTTATCTTGATGGAAAATTTTGAATATATCTCAGATTGCTCCATATTAATCAGTCATACATAGAGGACTTGCTTAAGGTACAGGTAGAAGTAACAATATTTAAATCACCTTGGAAGATATTTTAGATTTAATGAATGCATTCAAAGGCCACAAAAGTGCCTCACTTAATCAGCTAATTCATTATTACACAGGTCAGGGACAATATTGCATTGCATAAATGAGTGAAATTACAAAGTAGTGAGTGTCTGTGTGCAAGGCATACCACTGGTTTGTCACAGCCAAAGGAGTTTGTCAGTTTAGCAAAGTACTCTGGTTTATTTTCCAGTCTGTTTTTAGGACTGTTATTAAGTGCAGGATAATATCTAAATGTCAGAAATTTGAGCCAAAGCTTCCTATAGAATATTGTGGGTATCTTTTGCCATTGTTTTTATGGGCACTACATCTCATAAATAGAAATGAAAAAAAAAAATAAAAATCCTCTATCACACAAAATGAGTGAAACTGTATTTCTGATAGTGGTTATTGGGTTTGTTGACTGACCAGTTGCCACAACACTGCTTTTCTTTTCTGCCCAGGCAGATCTGGTGTATGTGAATTATGGCCGTACAGAAGATTTTTTTAAGCTGGAGCGTGAAATGGGCATTAACTGTTCAGGAAAGATTGTCATTGCCAGATATGGGAAGATCTTCAGAGGAAACAAAGTAAGGGTTGTGTTTTAATTTTTCCTCCATGGGTCAGACAGTGTTCATGGCAGAGCTTGAGGGAATTAGTGAGGGCTGTTCATTGGAACATATGAGCAGAAGGAAGCCTGCAATGTATCCATTGTAGCTGCAGTCTAAGAATAACTTCCAAAACAATAAAACCAGATGAATGTATTACACTCCTGAGACAGAGATGACTGCAAACTCCCTAGGCAGTTCTTGCAAGAGAATAGTTTAGGGAACTGAGCAGTTTGTAGAGCCAAGGCTTTTGATACTTGCCATCCATGGAACAGCAGTACTTGGAAACAGTGGCATTTTGACAAGGAGTCTGATGCACAGGAACTGAGTAACTCTCTCTTCTGATTTTAGACCACAAATCTGGCAAAATTTAATAATGGGGCAATTGGGACGGTGGTCAGGTATTGTGCCTCAATTTTATGTTTTGTGTTTTATTTCATAGCCTTCAGCTATGATTAAAGGTTTGACACAAATAATGAGCATATTGTGTTTTGCTGTGCTCGGTTCTTCTGCTGAATCTGGGGTACCTTTCACTCTTTCACATACTCATCTTCTAAAACTAGGTCTGCAGGGAAACAAATCTCAACATTCAGATTTATTGCTGCATTTAAAAAAAAAATGCCACATTTTAAAAGCAAATCATTTCACAGGTTAAAAATGCCATATTAGCAGGAGCCCAAGGGATCATACTTTATTCAGACCCTGCTGACTACTGTGCCCCAGGAGTAGATGCTTATCCAGGTGGCTGGAACCTTCCAGGTGGAGGAGTCCAGCGTGGGAATGTTTTAAATCTGAATGGAGCTGGGGATCCTCTGACACCAGGTTATCCTGCAAAAGGTGAGTGCAAGTTCTGTAGCCCGGGCCATCAAGTACTTTATAAACTGCTGCTGAAAGTGTGGCACTGGAAACTGATTTATTTTCAGTACAGATACACAGAAAAAAGCTGCTTGAATTTATTATTGACAGTAGCTAATTTTCTATTGCAAACTAAGTTCTATCTGTGTCATTCTAACTGATTTCAGTTAGGCAGGGGAAAAAAGTTTCTAGGAAACTCTTTGTATGGTCCCACCCTTGTGACACTTAAAAAAGCAGGATGTGTAGGTTTACAGACTGTGAAGCAGCATAAAATGACTGAGAATTTATAGCCATTTTAAAATATCCATGTTTCTCAAGAGGACCAGTTTAAACTAGATTATATTTTGCCATCAAAGAGGACTAATAGCTTTACTTGGCAGTGTGTTTCCTTGCTGCTCATAAGTTCAAAGCAGAAAAAACAGTTTTAAATCCTTTTTAAGGGGAATAAAATTCCTGTAGCAAAAATAAGAGCAGCCTAGAGTCTTTCAAAAGTTGGCACCATGTGCTTGTCTTGTCCTTGCTGGTATCCTAAACCCAGTCTGAACTAAAATGCCTGCCAATTCTGGGTGCTGGTGGGATGGCTATACAGGGATACTTCTGGAAAGCTCTTGGGTTTGTGTGACCACTGCTGGGGGCATATGACAACCTAAAACCAGGAGAGATTGTGTGTGCCAGGCCCAGCAGGCTGAGAGAGACACTGGCTGTCTTCCACCCAGGTAAATGCATCTGTGAATGACCTCTGTAGCTGTAAACCAGCTGCACAGGTGCCATCTTCACCTCACACACCAGCTTGGATTCCTCAAGCCAGCCTGGAGGAAATGTTATAATATTGTTGGACAGATGTTACAACCTTGCATCAAGTGTGGGGACTTCTTTTGCACAGCTGTGCAGATGCATTCCTGGGTTTGTGGCTCTGTCATCACAGTGTGGTTTTCTAGAAGCACTTTGTGAGAAATGATGTCAGAATTAAAAAGGTTCATGCATGCTTGTGACTGCACTGCTCAAAAGTGTTTCCAGTTTGGTAAAAGTTGCTAAGAATGCTATAAACTTGACATTTTGTTCTGGTTTCTCAGAGTACACTTTCAGGTATAAAGTTAATGAAGGTGTAGGGATTCCCAAAATCCCAGTTCATCCCATTGGATATCACGATGCAGAAGTATTGCTGCGGTGAGTGTACATCAGTCCTCCTCTCCTGAAGTCACTGTTGACAATTGTGCAGACAAATTTTTCATATTAAGAAGGCAAAATCTATGCTGTTACTTGTATTTGCTACTCTTTCGTAGTAAAGTTCAGAAAATGTGGAAAAAAATCAAAGCAATCTGGTTTTGTGATAATGCTTTTAAGTATTTTGTAAAACCACCTTGGTTTTGCTGCAATAATTATTGAGAGAATTTAAAGTTTCAGCCTTCTTGTTAACTGCATTTGTCTTGATTTTCACTTCGCAGTGCAATGGGAGGACCTGCAGCTCCAGACAGTAGCTGGAAAGGAAGTCTCAATGTGTCTTATAACATAGGGCCAGGATTCACAGGCAGCTCTTCTACAAGGTCTGTTTTAATATTTGCCTCTTTATACAATATTGGAAAAAAAAAACAAAAAAAGAAAAAAAAGACTCTGAATACATTTAGAGATAGTCTGGAGAGATTTGCTTCCTTCTGCTAGGTTACAGTTGGTGATAATTATTAGAATTTGGGAATAAATTACATTAAAAAAAATTATAAATTAGCAGATCAGGCCACGTGACAATGACATTTGGCAATAAACTGCAATAAAGCTAAAGATCACTTTTCTGTGATTTTTCCATGTAAAAATAGTTTTAGTTTACATGAGGTATTATTCAATGAGGACTGAAAGTGGACCCTGATGAAGAGTGTGTAAAAAAGTTGTATCATTATCACTACTCCATCTCCTGGATAACAAGAGTATGTCTAGATATATAATTTTATAAAGACTTCATTTATCTTTATTCTTTTCTGCTCTGGCTTAACACCAGCTGAAAATGAATAAAGTAGGAATAACTAAATAAGAAAGCATACTTGACATAATTACAGTGCTGTTTGGAGTATCTTGAAGAACAACAGTGAGAAAACAATATGATTCATCCACAAAACTTCTTCTCTCTTGGTATAGTAACATTTTTTGTAACTATGGATTGATTCTACACATACTTCTTTCTCAGAGCAGTTCCAAAGCAACATGAACTTTTTGGTTCTAGGTAGAAAGTCACTTGCACATGGGAAGTGTTCACGCATATTCAAGGCACTGGTGTCAGTTATTTTCTGGGCAAAGATCCAGTGGCTGTCCTGAAGTAGGTTTTGAATTTGACAGCTATGCAGATTTGCTGCTGAAAAGATAACTTCAAATGTGAAACTCCTGAGGTTTTGCCAGACACAAGCCTCCATTGTTTGGTGCTTTGTTTCCTCCACAGGTTAAGGGGGTTGAATACTGTTTTAGTTTTACATCTCTGAGTACCTGGATTTCCTTTGTTATCATAAAATTTTACAAGTGGATTTGACTGATGGGGGACAGAGAAGAAAAAACTGTGCTTCTATTAGAAGATTTTCTGCCTCTAAGGGAAGATTCCCTGCCCATGGCAGAGAGGTTGGAACTAGATGATCTTTAAGGTCCCTGCCAACATAAATCATTCTGTGATTCTATGACTCACAAACCTTGATCACTTATATCAGCTGTCCTAAACAGAGATTTCAGTTTATTCCTGGATGAATATTCTTAATGACCTTTTCTCCAAGTTCTATATTATTATATGGACCTGTGCTAGAAAACCAAAGCATATTCTTTATAAACATCTACATATCCACAATTATGAATTTGGTCAAAATGTAAAAGTGTTTTTAATTACTGTACATGTTTTTCAGTTTACTCCTCTAGTACACAATTAGGTGATTGGCTTCCATGAACACAAATTCAATAAATTCTGTAAGTCTTTGCAAATTTATAGACTGACCCAGCTGATAGGGTTTTTTCTAAGGCAGCAGCAGCAGGCTAAACTGAAATAAAAAATGGGACTCTGAGATAGCATGACAATGCTGAACACACATTGTATCAGTGCTGAACACAAAAAGCAAAACAGAAGCACAACCTCTCTGGTTTATGTTGTATTAGCACTGGCTTTTTATTGGCTCAGAAATGATTATTCCACACTGCCTTTCATTTCAGAAAAGTCAGAATGCACGTTCATACAAGCAATAAAATAACACGAATTTACAACGTCATTGGCATCCTCAGAGGAGCTCTGGAACCAGGTGAGCATCAGGTGCTTGATGATTTAAATACCTTCTTTATTTTGTGTTTCTTGAAGTTGTACTTGTGTTGTAAGAAACTTAAAGGTTTTTAGATAGCTATATCATATGTAGTCTTGAGAAATTCCTAATAGTTTTTCTGTCCTTCCCATCACACTATTTGTCATTTGCATTCCCAAGAATGTAGCATTCCCACTAAAATACCATGATAGACATCAGAGAATTTTTTTATAATGCCTGTCCTTTTACAGTAGGCTGCCCCTTACATCAGTCATATATTTTGCCTTTGCAAAAATTAACATCATTCAAATTACAGAAAACTAGTGATGATCTGGGACCTTAACATTATACTGTTGATACTTAGTAGGAGGTCATACACATGAAAGACTTTTTGGTGAAAAAGTATTTATTAAATATTTCTTGTCTTTAGTTTCATACCTCAGTAGAGTAAGCGAATGATTTGCAGATTCCCTTAAAAAATAAACATTGGTATTGAACTTCATGTTTCATTCTGATACAAATAAAGATGCAGTCAAAGCAAATACAGGTAATCCAAACGCATTTTTAATTATGAGTTGATATTGTATGTTTGTTTCCAGACAGATATATTATTTTAGGTGGCCACAGAGACTCTTGGGTGTTTGGTGGTATTGATCCAACGACTGGCGCTGCTGTTCTGCAAGAAATTGTACGGAGTTTTGGTAAAATGAAGATGGAAGGTAACTTACTACAGATGTAAAATGATGGATGTGGAAAACTGCAGCTTTGAGGATCAGTGCTTCCACAAGCTGTTGTATTGATTTAACTTTTCACCTCTACAGAAAGTTTTATTTCTCATTATGAAAGACGCAAATTCATTGAAGAGATTTGATTCACTGAATTTATTCCCTCGTGAGTGTAATGGTACCCTCTTAGCAGAATGAAAATATTGCTTTAAGAAGAAATGCCTCTGCAATAATATATTCCTCTAAGGATTTTAGAGAGGATTTTTTTACTGTTATATCAGTTAAGTGCTGTTTTTAAAGCAATTTCAATTATCTGTGGTTAGTAGACTTTTAAAGTATAAGTTGAATTTTCAAGTTTAACTATGTGATTGCAGGTTGGAGACCTAGGCGAACGATTATTTTTGCTAGCTGGGATGCAGAAGAATTTGGATTACTGGGTTCCACAGAATGGGCAGAGGTAAATGAAAAACTATGTAAAGCAAAGCAAAGCTTGAAAATCTGTTGCAGGTGGCTGCAGTACCTGGCCTCTATTCCTAGACCGCAATCAAAAACTTCATGGTAAAATTAGAGCACAACAGACTCCTGCAGCTGTTGTGAGGCAGTCATGTATTTAAATAAATTACCTATCTACCTTCTTGCAACAGAAGTGCGCTACCTCTTCTAAAAAAAAGATTTAAAAGATTTAAACATCTACTTTGATTCAAAGCTAATAACCCGCAGTGGTCTCTGTGTGGCAATCTGTCCCATCATTTAACAGAATGATAGCATTTTATTTAACCCAGATTGGTCTAACTTTCTATTTGAGAAATTCCTTTGTTTCTTTAATTTTAAGTTCAGATCCTGAAGCTCTGATTCATAAGCACACCAAGCCCTTTGTATGAAAATCAGTCCTACTGGGCCAAAGAAATAATAGGTAATCTATAAGTTAATAGTTCAAAATTCCTGTATTGTAGAATCTCAGGAGCAGGACAGTCAATTAGTTCTGTAGGAGGACTTCTGACTATATTCCTGCCTGAGAGAATAATGTTGGGAAATTCAGAAGTGACATTCTGAATATTTAATCTTCCTTTTCCTGCTAGGCATGTTCAGTTCTTAGTGGATTTGTTCAACCTCAATAAGAAATATAGGTTTTATGAGAGTTTTCATTGCTTTGTCTGTAAAATCCAAATTAGAAATAGAACAGGCAGAAAATTGCCTGATGCAACACATTTCTGCTGAACTATGTCAATTTATTAGTAGTGAATGGTTTAACAGAAATGTTTTGTCTTGTTCTTCTATTAGAATTTTATTTACAAGTTAAAATTTAGCTGTGTGGATAGAGCTTTCGGAATCTATAAAATAAAAAACAATTAATCTTTTTAGTTTAGTTTATTGGTGTGTATTTCAGCAAATCACAAAATTACATAGCAAAATGGCTGAGGAGGTAACAAACCCAGAAATATGCTCCTAAACACCAAAGGTATTCCATCATTCTTCTGTTAACAAAGCTGAGATTTCTATTCCTTTAGATTTGCACTAATTTTTTCACCCATGGACTGCTTGGTTTCCAGCTGTAACAGAGTCTCGTCATCTTACTGTTGGTTTATGAAACATTAGATGAAGAAAATGTAATTTAAATAATTTTAAATAATTTAAATAATACTGAGAAATTTTAAAGAGTTGGCATTAAAGTTTCATCCTGTCTGAACTCCACTGGTGGCAAAAGTATGCTGTAGGTAAAACTTTATTTGTGACTTCTTTGTGTATTTCTCTCTGCATATATTTAGGTGCTGTCAAGAGAAAAAACACACCATTGTTTTAATTATGAGGAATATGAAACAATGATACTTAAAAGATCAGTTTCTCTTGAGCAAGTCATTAATAAATTAGGGATTTTTCTTATGTTCTATTTGTTAAATATTGCTACTGCTGGTCTGTAACTGGTTTTATTTAATAATTTGGTTTCTAGAAATCTGTCACTCACTATTTCGTGAAATGGCAGATGTAAAAAGTTAGAAAACTGTAAGCACAGTTCATATTTGAACCTGTGTTTTGATATTATTGTTTCCTTGCTTCATCTTGGTGGCATGCATTACTACTCTTTTAGACCTAAATTAGATTCAGTTTCTCTAGAGACATTCCTCACAGCTTACATTCCTCTTCTCTGCAGCTGCCAGATCTGTCATGTGTTAAATCTCGAGGAAAATTAACCCATGATATTCACCCCCTTCTGTGTAACAGAAAGAATCAACTGTGGCAACATCCTTTTTCTACACAGACTCACATCTCCACTGCTCATAAACAAAGGAATTTCTTTATGCTGCAAATATGATATTGCATATATGCAAAGCCTCATATGGACAAGTACAGTCTTGGTTCCTCCCATCATATTCTTTTGCAGGATCTCCTCTAGTGTTTTTTTAAAAGATATTAATTTCATGATGATGTTATCAATTATCAATTAACTTTTTAGTTCATGTGACTTAAAAAATATTAGTTGGATTATAAATTGAATGAATCAAGTAACAACTGCTAACCTAATTAAAATATCTGTCACAAAGCCAAACCCTCTTACCACTTACTGATTAGCATATCAATTTCAAACATAATTACCAGCTAGCAAAAAAATAAACAACATGTGTGTATATGTATTTAGCAAGAAAGCAATGTTTAGTGGACTGAAAATAGTCAGTCAACTGCATTTTAGAAGGGAATTTCAGTGCTTTGCCTTATCCCTTTTTGAAAGGTAAGATAGTAGAAATGACAGGAGCACTCAGTGTTCATCAGTGCTAAAATTGAGTTCAGTGCTGGGAGCGCATGTGAATAACTAGGGATTAAAAGCATAGAGGAATTCTGGCTGACCTCAGTCATGTGTTGCATCTTCAGAAAGTCCTGAAGTGCAGAGCTAAAATGCATGTCATAACCTTATTTTACCATGTTACCATTCTATTCAATAATTTTCCTGCTCCATCTTGCTCCTGTGTGATGCAGCAGGCAGTACCTTCATTTTGTGGATGTTTTCCACAACAAATTCAGTCCCAGAAAGGAGCAGTGAATTTCATATGCCCAGATCATTTACCCATGCTCAGAAAAGATAATTAGTAAGGTTTACATAATTATCCTGACTGAGATTTTAAGGGCGATGCTGTAAAAAACAGTGCAATTAACATGCTCTTGACTAAATGTCTCTAATTGAAAATTACAATTACACATTTGCAACCCTAGGAAAATGCCAAAGTCCTTCAGGAACGGGCAGTTGCTTACATCAACACAGATTCTTCTACAGAAGGTGGGTCTTTTATTTTTAACCTTACCTTGCTTCACAGATGTAATTTTTAATAGTTCTCTGTCAATTATTTCTTGCTTGAGATAGGTATTGTTGTGTACATAATAAGTATAGTAAATGCAGAGTTAAGTGGAGAGAACATTTTAAAATTTCATGTTGCTTTCCTTTGCAAATAGTGCCATCCATGAGCTGCAGTCCATGTGTGTGAGTCCAGAATGTCTCAGGAGGTGTTTATTATTCTGTGCTAATGAACTGAGAATTCTGTATGTTAAACTGTCTCTTAACTGCATTAGCTTTAATTTACAATTGTAGTTTTAATATATGACAGTCTGCTTCTTGTTCTGGTCACAGCTTCAGCTACTTTCTCTGTGGAATTACAATATTTTGAGACAATAAATTATTATAATTGTAAGACCTCAGGCTTACACTTTGTTGGGGTGGGAGATGCTTTGGTGCTTTGAACCAGTGTGCTCACCTTTGTTGATTGCTAGGAGCAGGGACTTATATATTTATTACAGCAGGACTTTTCTAAAAATATAACCACTGAAGAGTGTTTCACAAATAACTTTATGCACCATTATCCAGTTTACTGTGTTCTTCAGATTATGAGAAGAGTATGTCATTCAGGAATGCTGCTTAGAAACTGGCCCTTTCTTTGAGGGGGCCCAACACTATTATAATATATATCACAAAATCCTTCTGAAATAGTGCTTCACCTTATTACAGAAAGACCTTTTTTACTGTTGTCTGTGCTGAAATAAAAGTGAGAAGAGTCCTGTGAAGCTGCTCTGCATCATAACCTCAGTTATTCAGGACATTACACTTCCCATGTCAAACTCCACTTATTTGGGCTTCCTTGTGTGTGAGTAAAATGGATATCAACAGGCATATTTAGGAACACTTTTTATTCCTGTCAGCTAAAAATTTTGTCTGTCACAAAAGGATTGGAAGGAAAGAAAAGCCAAACTCAGTTTCTAAATGCTCCATTGGAGTTGGGGAATAAGAAGAGTTAGAGCTGTTCCTTCATTTATGCAGCCTACATACTGTGTAAAAAGTAAAACAGAATTTCATGCCTAGAGAATCTCACGAATGAAATAATGGCTTTACAACTGCTTCATATTCTCACCATGGATTGTAATGCATATT
Organism: Notiomystis cincta; assembly: GCA_013398075.1. Taxonomy (NCBI): domain Eukaryota; kingdom Metazoa; phylum Chordata; class Aves; order Passeriformes; family Notiomystidae; genus Notiomystis; species Notiomystis cincta. The sequence continues at coordinate 455,982 of VZRX01005343.1, read as the reverse complement.
TTTCAGTTGGTTTGCAGCCAACATGCTGCTGCCTTAACAATTTTCTTCTAAATCTTGATTATTCAAACATGTCTCTTGCTTTATGCATTAAAGAAAATGTGAAAGCAAAACAACTGGAAAAGAAGTGTGTAATAAGGAAAAGAACCCCAATGTTCAGCACACTGGTTTAAGTATCTTGGACATCTTTCACCTGACCGAGCAGTAAAATCCCCTGTAGACTCATAGCATCCATGTACTCCGAGAATTATTTTGTTTATCATCATATGTTCTCCACAACACTTCTCATACCACTGTTTGGATAGCAAATTATTTCTATTTATTGCCCTATAGCAGTGAAAAGAAGTAAAGTGAGTCATTATTTTGAGCACTTTTGTGACTTGAATTTCCAGCTCTCACATACAGACTCTCCTTGGAAACATCATTCATATTATCTGGTATTTTTCTCATCATCTTACTTTTTGCCTTCTGTTTAACAAAAGCTTTGTGAAGTGTGTGAGTGACAAGGGCTTTTAGCTAATGAGGGATAATTAGGCATACTTTAGAGCTATGGGAAGGCTTAATTACATTACTGTGGATGTAGTATAACCAATACATCATTGTCATGTAGTGGCAGTAGCATACAAAGTGAGACCATGCACTCTATTTCTGTATATATTCTGAGGCAAGATCTAAATTCTTGCCTTAGAGTCAAAAAGTTTATCTAAGAAAGGACTGCAGGGTTTAATCCATTAAGAAGGTAATGCCACTGGTACATAAAGGGAAAATTTCCATGTCTTTGTTTTATTTTCAGGTAACTACACCTTAAGAGTTGACTGTACCCCTCTACTCTACAAGCTGGTGTATAATCTGACGAAAGAGGTACAGAATCAATCTATTTTTTCTGCTTTTTTAAGAATAAGTAAGACTCCAAGTTTAATTGATAAAACTGGACTATTGAATAATATCAGATTTATTTTATTGCTGTGCTGGAAGAATCTTGATCCCACCAAAATCAATAGCAAAAAATCCCATCAGCAGTACACAGTCCATGCTCACAGTTCCTCACTATTCTTAAAAGGATCAAAATGTGTCACTGACACAAATGGAATCTTATTTGCAGTATGCAGTAAAAATAATAATAATAATGAAAGCAAGATTGTAGAACACTTGAGCAAGATCAATTCTCTGAAGTGACAAGCATTGAAGGAAATAATTTTCCCTTTGGCTAGCTACCATTTTCTCTCCAATCCCCTGAATCTCTTTCATATCTCACTGAGCCCCTGAAACATGTGATAAATATTGACAGATTGAGAAGGTTTTGTAACGGGTCTGATGTATGGATTTGCCATGATTACAAGTCGTCTAACCATGACTCCTTTACTTTCACTTCTCAGGATATATTATCATAAAGGTGAAAGGTTGTGATCCATTAAAGCATGGAACTTTATTGGCCATAGGAGGAGTTAACCAGGTTAACCTGTGTCATGAGCCATTGCCACCACCCTCAGATGTGGATTCGTTTCAATTAACAGAAGGCAGCTCTGTCTGACTTCAGCAACAAAGGCTCCCTGTAAAGGCATTGGGTAGAAATAGGTGCCTTTAGGATGAGATTTATTTGACCAAAGATGGGTTTTGTTTGACCAAATATGGTTGTCTACCTTTGTATGTACAGAACTCAAACTATTTTTCCCCCTGATCTTGAAGGAACTCAGGTCACTTGGTCCAGTGTAAAAATCTGTCCTGTAATGGCACTTGGTGGGATGACTCCAGGTACCAATCTCCCATCCTGCTAGATGCACTCATCCTGAGTCATTTTCAAACACAATACACTCTTACCACCTGAAATGCCATGGTTTAGATCTGGGGTGGTTTATCTATGCTATTTTCATGATCTTTTCTTGTCTACATTTTATTTTCCTATAATTCTTTCTATCTTAATCTTTAATCCTTGCAGAGGGAAGAAGCTGTGCTGTTCAAATATTAGCTCTGACACTTGGCACACTCAAGAGCATTCTCTTTTGTCTATAAAAATTTTTGTGTCCTTAGTGCTGCAGGGCCCTCGATAAAATAATTTACTTTCTGTCTGCAGTAAGCCACTAACTCAAGAAGACATTTTACTGCAAAAGATAAACAAAGTAAAGAAAAAGTTCTCTGGGCTAAAAATAGTATCTCCTCTTGATCTTAAGTCAGCTTATTTAGCTGTTGCTGGTTTGAATAGAAAACTTCCATTAAAGTAGCATGCAAAGTACCTGAGACTGTCTGACTTTAAAAAAAAAAGAAGGCATATTCACTGTTATTTTAGCTTTTAAGAGTAGAAGCATGATGTAAACAATAGAAAACCTGGCAGCCTGACCCTGATTATGCATGTCCAAAGGAAATTTATTTCTGTTCATATTAAGGAGTCCAACATGCAGTTATCCAACATCCAAAGATCTGTTTGCTTTTCTTGTTTTTCAGTGAACCAGTTCTCACCAGAAAGAAGTGTAGTGTACACGTGAAGTGTTTTCTTTCAGGGAGTTCTGCATTTAAGTGTGGTCCTCAGCATACAGATGGGACATTTAGCTGTTGACTGTCTTTTTGGCCCTGCTTTACTGCCAGGGTTTGCAAATTTGGTCACCACCAAAGTGTCTGCAATTGTTCAACTCCAGTTCCCCTGTGATTATCACTGCTTCTTTTGCATTTATAAGAACTCTGCATCTTCCCTTAAGTTAGCAGGAAGCTTATGCTGATCCTAGATTTGGATCTAAGTCAGGCAAATATTATATTTTACTGTGCTCTCAGTGCCGTATGAAAAAGCTGACCAATGGTTTTTACATGACCAGGGCTGTCAGAATAACATCTTTGCCAGGGCATAGAGTGCTTTTTCTCCCATATGTCAGAGTTCACCTTGCTCTTATTAATGTGCGGTTTTCACTTTAGCCCTAGGACTTGACCAAAATACTCTGAAAATGACAGCAGCCAAGCAGTTATTTCACAAAGCTGTTATTTTTTCTGCTAGCTGCTGACAGAGTCTCAGAGGTCAGAACTCTTTGGAATTTCAATTTGGAGTCTGTATGTTTTTCAATGTCAAATTTAAGTCTCAACAATATGGTGGGACCATGTCTCTGTCCACGCTTTGTATTTCAGAAGAAAACCAAACTCCAATCCTCTGCACATCATAACCAATTTTATATTTAAAGGACTGTGTCTATTAAAGGTTGTTTAAGTATAGGTGGAGACCAGGGCTGGAGTCTTGATTTATTCTTACTCTGCCACAGGTTTTCTAAGAGCTTTGGTCAACTTGTTTTATACTCTTTCACAGTTTTGCTGGCAGCATGATAACAGCACTAATACTTACATTTTCCATCCTGGTTACAGAGTTACAGACCTTTTGGGGTTTTTATTTTGAGGTAAGGGTGAGACCTACATTTGTACATACAGTGTCTTGCACAACAATTCTCCAGGCTTGGTTGAGTCCCCTTGGCACTGCTGCAATATGACTAGTTTGGACCTTTCCTTCTATCACAATTCTTTTGTACCTTTCCTAGAGGATGAGCAGCCAAATTTTAGGTTTAGCTTTGTTGAGAGAATATTGCTACTGTGCAGGGCAAACCTCAGGGCAAACAGGTTTGTGGATGCCATCTCTCCATCCCTGCTGAAAGGAAAGCAGCTTCTACTTTCTGTGGGAGTCCCACGATATTATATATGCTGTTGTGTGTGTACATGCACATTCCCCCTGTAGTAAGTTGATGAGCTCCAGGTAGCATCCTTAATTTTTTAACCTGGTCTTTCCTACTGTCTGTGGTTGGTTCCAAGTGCCTGTGAGATGCTTTCCATGGATGAGAATGCAGAAATGTGTGCAACAAGTGTCAGTGTTCACTTGCCTGCATGCAGCAACACTGCTGGCTAAGAACGATGCAGGGAGCTGCAAAGATCTCCTTTGATAATGAATCAAGTTAGAGGTACTTCCAGTGAGATCATAATATTTCCCTCTCCAGATTTCAAGCCCTGATGAAGGTTATGAAAATAAGTCTCTTTATGAGAGCTGGCTTGAGAAAGATCCTGCAACTGAAAATAATACTTATCCCAGGTATGTTGCTAATATATTTGGGGGGTTTTCCCCAAATATTTTAATTGTATCTTTGCATGGCTGCTCACCAGAACTTTTTGAGATGTGCTATTTACAGCAGCAATACAAAACCTTTTAGCACAAGGTGACTCTCTGGCAATATCTTTTATCGTAAAATAAAATACAATTTTATTATTTTTATTTAATGATGGTGACATTATTCCTGCTGTGAAATGAAACCTCGCAGTTTCTAAAGGCCTTTATATTAGTAGAAAAGCAATGTGGAAAGCAATCTAACAAAAGCAGAGTGGGGAAAGAGTTCCAAACATAGTTTAGTCACCTACTAGATGAAATAAAATCAGAACTGTTAGGATAAGCAAACGCTCAGGTGAAAGAAGCTGCCTAGAGCAGTAATTAAAAAGCTGTAATTAAACTTGTGATAATTATTCCTTGTTTATACGATGGATGTAAATGTATCACATTACAAACCTATATATGAGCATATTAAGACTTCATATATGCAGGTATTGCAACTCCAAAAAACTCTTTCAGCCTGTGACTGAAAAAGGCTCAGTCTTACTCACAGTGTGGGGCTACTGACATAAGGTAAACACAACTGCCCCCTTTTCTGATTTAATAGAAATGTTCTGCATGTTTCTGACCCTGCTTAGATGAGTTTCTGGATTCAATAGACTCACTGAGATGTCTTCCTTTTGAAAAAGCTACCAGATCTGATCTTAGTTGATGCAAATAGATCCCTGCAGAAATGTACACTAACTTCAGCTGGAAAAGAAGAAACCTTTTCTCTTTTTTTTCAGCTGAGAAACACTTATTATTCACTAGGCCAGACCTATAAACCTAAAACTTAACATCAAATGTAAATATTTGAAAATATTTAGGATGCTGCGGGTCTACAGCCGTTTTCTTCCCCCCGCCACGCCACAGCTCCCCACCAGATGGCAGCAGTGGCCCGCAGGTGCCGAATGCCGACCGTGCCTTTCCCAGCGGGAATTATTTATTGGTCTTGGATTCTGCTGTGGAATGTGCCAGTACACAAATACATCTGTCCTTACACATAGTGCTGCCCAATTCGTATTAGTTTGGAAATAGATGATTGATGTTTTAAGACGGCAGAGACATGTCTGATACAATTTTATGGCTCCTGTGCATAAAGTGTTTATTTGTATTTTTAATGTCATCGCTGCCATAATTAGGATTGCTACAATTAAAAGATCTTCCTAGCAAAAATGGGTACTGAATCAGAGTGCTGGAATAAAATCAGTTAAGTAATTAAGCTTGCCACTCATGTAGTCTTTGATCTTGCTAGTGTCCCTGATGTGCCCTTCAGAAGAACTGACCTCAATTTTTCTGAAAAATCTGCATTTTGCATAAATTACTACCATACTGTTCAGTAAGTGCTCTCACTAAGATGTTGTCTTTTCTACATGCAGAATAAATAAGCTCGGGTCAGGCAGTGATTTTGAAGCTTACTTCCAGCGACTGGGAATTGCATCAGGCAGAGCTCGTTACACCAAGAATAGGGTAAGTGTGACAGATTGCTTGAAGAAGTTTGATTGCTTGAAGAAGTTTGTTAGTGCTGAGCAGTCATCCTGTTAAAAGCATTTATTCATAATTAATAAAAAAGCTTCAAAGCATCTTCAACTGGTTTGTGTATCAGTGACATTTCTTAATCTAGCAAGAAACCTAAATGTTTGGAGAATAAAACATGTTACAGCGATGTGTATATTCTATAGGATGTCAGGTTCACAGCGAGGTATTTATAGAGTCTGATTGAAGGTGGGCAGTTTGTTCCACCGTGCTATTAATAGTCCCCTTAACATACAAATCTTCCATGGTTGTGTTCAGAAACAGCTGCTACACAAGGTGAAAAGGGGCTGTGATTGAGGACTTTTGCTATCCAAACTCCAAACGGTTTTCACCCTTGGAGAAGGCAACCTCTGTGCAATGGAACTGAAGGCAGGTCTGTGTAGGCAGAAGGAAGCCTGCTCACTTAATCCTGTGCAACCATCCACAGATTCAGATTGGTTTTATTTTTTATTAGGAACACACAAAAATGAAGGACAGTAAATTGTGTTTTGTAGCACACAGCTTTTTTGATTTGGAAACCATACAAAACATCAGAGTTGTAAAGTGATCAATACATCTTTTAACTGCAGTCAGAATACAGGGCACTGACAAATTTCCTTGCTCTTTTCCAGAAAGCAGACAAATTCAGCAATTATCCTGTTTATCACACTGTGTATGAGACATTTGAGCTAGTGGAAAGATTTTACGACCCCACCTTCAAGAAACAGCTCACAATTGCTCAGTTACGAGGCAAACTGGTTTATGAACTGGCAGATTCCCAGGTCATTCCATTTGACTGCAGAGACTACGGAGAAGCCTTAAAAGGATACAGCAACAGAATTTATAAATTGGCCAAGAAGCATGAAGAACAGCTGAAAATTTACAAAGTATCATTTGGTCAGTAACAACCACAGGACTGTTTCTTAGGTGCATTAATTAGAATCATGCAGGGACATGTTACATCTGTCATAGCTCTGCAAATGAATTCCTTTCTTTCCTGAATTTTGCCATCACAGTAAAGAGCCTCTAATTCTTTTTTCTAAACACAACAGAGGTTTAACGCATTATTGTCTTGATGAGAGGTTTGAACAATTTCTCATGCATATTATTAATTACAGGCATTATTACAGTGCTCGTGGGCAGCCAAGGACCTCAAAAGTGGGACAAAGAGGTGTCTCAGCCTTCTCACTTCTTTGCTTAAAAAAGAAGACGAGTGCTTATGGCAACTGCTTGGAAATTGAGGGACATGGGTGTCCATTCCTCTTCATCCAAAGACTTCATCTGACCCCAGGGAGCTTCACCAGTGCCTACTTGCCATTTTTAAGCCACAGGAGCACTTCTCCAGCTCTCCTGCATTAGTACATCCATTTGCTGAGCACCTGAGCACATTACTCTGAGCCCATAAAAAAGGTCTAAAGCAGCAGAGTGGTCTGGATCCCAGGCTGGGATAGCTTCCATGGTCATTTTCTGTTTCCCCTTTTTTTCTTCTGTTTTCCTTCTTGCCTTGATCACTCCTGGTGTTTCTGCACCAAGGAGATTTTTCAGTCAGTCCTAATTCACTTGCTATCTGATGAAGCAATGATTTAGAGATATAAATTACCTTTTGGAGATGCAGTCCTCATTTGGGGTATGTGAAACATTAGAAGTAACTCAAATTGAACCATATTTGGGGAAAATTAAAAATTACATTTGAAATTTCATATAATGATTTAGGTGAAAAATTCTCGACTATTTTGAAAAGACACCTTTTTTGTAAAAAGACTCCTTGAGACAGAGGAAGCCTTGTGTGATGGATCATCTGGTCTGAGATTCTGCAAAACACAAGGAGTTATTTCACTATGTTCTAGTGTTCACTGCAGCATGTCTTGTAAGATCAAATCTAATTTTTTTCAGTAGTAGAACATCTATCAAAATATCTGTAAAACCATTTATTTTCACTGTTTGAGTTCCTGTCTATTTTCAGATTAGAAGTTACACAAACTACCTCCTGACCAATGCATCTATTCTTCTTCCTAGAATCTAGAAGCAGTCTTATTTTAGCTTTTTTTTAAACTCATATAACACTGAAATCTCTCCCTAATAACTTTATAAATGTGTCATTTTGCCTATTATTTTACAAGGCATGTTTTTCAGTCTTTTAATTATTTCATGGCTTTTCTATGATGCCTGATGAATTTTAAATTATTTCTTGAATGTAGCTAAAATTTCTATTTTTTCATTTATTCTATTGCACCAGAATGCATTAAATAACATAGGTAGTTTTTACAATACTGGAAAAATTAAAGTTTATTTCATTCAGCATTTTCATAGAATTGCTTATTGACAACACTGAGTGTCAGAAAATTGTTAATTAAGCCTGACTAAATCATATAATTGTCCTTTAAAATAATAGATTGAGGTTCTTATTTGTGTTTGGATTCACATTTTAGCTGTTGCTCTGCAACAATGAAGGCTGAAACCTTTTTTTCCATAAAATATGTGCCTGCAGTCATATGCTATCAGGAAATAATGTTTTCAAGTGAGGGAAAAACAAATGTGATGTTTTCTAAAATAACCGACATTGACAACACTGAATAGCTAGTGAACAGGAACACAAAGTTTCTTCCATATTTCTCAGATGATCTTTTTTGGGCTTTTAATTTTTTTTTTCTCCCTGAAATCCCCTCCTACTGCTTCTGAAATATAATCTGTTGCTGCAATATGGCCGTGATGTCAGCAGGGCAGGACTCTGCCCCCTGGCAAACTTAGAGCTCTTGCCACAGGGCTGTGGACAAGTGTGAATTCTCACCCTCACGAGGTGATGTGTCCCTCTGTGCTGAGTCCATAAACAGCTTGCATACATAAAATCTGTGCCTCCACTTGCACCAACTAAACAACAGTATTAAGACAAGAAGGAGCAAGTGTAGGCTCGTGATGAATAAATAAGTTTGCTGGAAATAGAAGAGCAAACGAGGCTGAGGAACAGTGTTCAATAGGAATCCTGGGAACAGAAAGCCTATCATGTGAAATTGGGTGACAAATTTATAAATAGTGAAGAGATAATAGGTGCCAACAGACGACTGGATTGAGGAGATGATCTAATCCCATGTCCCATCTTCTTGCACAATCGAAAAGAGGATACTCTGGTTTAGCCAAAGTTTTGTGAAACTTGTGGGCAAAATCGACAAGTTTTAAACTGTCCTCCTTTCTAATCGAGTTGAGTTTTGGTGGGGCCAGAAGTTAGCCTTGTAACATCCACCTGTTATTTATCCTACAACAATTACTTGCATAAATCCATACTTTTCCCGGGTCTGTTTTAAACAGAGCCTTCTGCAAGAAAACCATCACAGCTGCTACTGCCATTAAAAGGAAGGCCTGCTGCTCCTCCAACCAAGTTATTCCACGTGTCCCAGATGTACTGGGCTGGGACAGAGCAGGAAAAGCAGCAGCCACTCCTGCCCACCTGCCTGCTCGCAGTCAGGCAATCCCCCGGGTCTGAGTGGCAGCGCTGTGGGACAGCACGGAGGGAGGTGGCAGAGATACCTCCTGTGCTGCAGTTCCAGTGTGCAGCAAGCACAGGGCTGGCTGCTTTAATCCACTGTGCCTGTCACTGTGTGCCACTGTGTGCTGTGCCTTTTGTGCCTCACCTAACGCTGCGCAATGCGCGTTTCACACTCTCCCGTTGTGCTGTGAACAGGACATCTTTCTCCTAGAGAGAAATCCTGCTGTTCTTCCACAGCCTTCTGGAACAGCTGGTATTTTTGATGAAAGTCAGGCTTTTTATACCTGAACACTGCAGTGCATTTGTTAAACAGGGAACTGCAAAGCTCTCAGTTTGCAATGACAGCCAATTTTTTTGCTTCCCTCTTCAAGGCAGAGGGAAGATGTATGGTTGTGAAAGCTTTACAAAGCACTCTGCTTGACTGTTGGTCTCATTGCAAAAGGTATTTGCTAGTAGTGCAGCTCTTTAAAGTCTGCACTAGGGAAACCAATCAATTATGTAAAGACAACAAAATTAATGCTATTTTATCAGCAAGACAAATGTAGTTCTTCTCCCACTGGGCAACTGAAAGGTATATTTGGCATAGTAAAATACTATGAAATTATTCATGTAGTCCTTCCATTCCTAGATCCTCTTTTTTCTGCTGTGCTGAACTTCTCAAAGGCTGCTGCTGAATTCCACAGGAGACTTGAACAAGTTGACAAGAAAGAGTAAGTCTAAAAAAAAAAGTTATATATGTATACATATACATTTATATCTGCCTTAGGTACCCAAAGTGGCTGTTCTTTATTTTTTCTACCACACAAAGATTCTTTCTGATTGGTGTAGAATAGAGCCTTTGAACCCTGAGACAGGCAGTATCTAAGATGAATTAGCAGATAGAAGAATGTTTCCTGTGATTGATAGTATGAGCTGTAGATCTTATTACTTTAATCATATTGTCATTAAAATTATTGTAGTACATGGAAAGGCAGGTAGCAATGAAAGTTAGAGTTGGACTGAGATCTCTGTTGGGTGTTGTAGGTGATGCCAGAATCTGTACTTTCAGCACACTTCAAGGAGAGAGGGTGATGCTTCAGAGTATCTGAGATATCCACATGATGCTTGCAAGCCTAAGGGCCCTGCAGGACTCCTGTGCCCTCTGAGTGCAGTGACTGCAGGCCACATATGGTACCAGTTAGTTGTGTTTAGGCAGCTGAATCCATCCTTACTATGTTACTGTATGGATCTGAACAGGACATTTGGCTTATGGGTGGACACCAAAATTTAGCTTCATCTTGATGTAAATCTCAGCCTTCCTCTCCCCTCTCTTAAGTGGCATCTTTCCAGTGCCATTTAATACTTAAGCAAATATCTGACACTGTCAGGAAGTTTCCCATTTCATTTTGCATAGTGTGAAATCTTGTTTTCTAACACAGAAATATCAATTCATTAATATAACATGGGTTCAGCATCTCCATTTGCAAAACCTCATCTTTTTTGAGAACTGTAGANGACTTGGCTTATAACCCTTAAGGAGAACTCTTTGGTGACATAAGTCTTGTGGAGCCAAATTCCTCTCTTTTGGCTCTCTTTTTATCAGCTGTGGTTAAACCACAACACCAGCATACTCTGACTTTTACTTGTAGGTGTGCAGTAATACTGCTGTTACAACTTGCTTCTGTGAACATCTGCAAAGTGAGGATTGAATGGAGAATGAACAACATTGAAAAGAAAGGTGAAAAGAGGGTATAGTAAAAGGATGACAAGAATGAGAACAGAGGGTCAATTGAAGAGAGAAGCTGAGCAAGCAAGAGCTTGGAGAGACTTTGGAGAGGGAGAGACCTTTCAGCACAGGACAGATAAAGGCCTGCTGCAGAGCCCCAGCTTTGCTGCTTCTATAGGTGCTCAAAAAAGCTTAAACCACTAACTACTATGTGCTTTCTAGAAACCCAGTGTTTTTATTAGGAATACCTGACAAGAAGCCAGCTTTCAGTGTCAGGTGTGTGAGTACCAGTATCCCCCTTTTCCCAATGACTGGATATATCTGACTCACTGATGGATGGCTTTCACGCCATGCCAGAAGGCCTTCAGGCAGGTAATCACTCTTCATCCTCCTAGCATAAACCCTCATTCACACTTTGGGAAGAATGAAGTCATTTCTTTCTAGAAATTTTCTTGTTGGGTGTTGGGTATCACTTAGAGCTGTCTGGGATTTTTTATTATTATTTCTTACTTTCTTGCATTTAATAATGTAATTTTAATGTTTCTTTTCATTTGGGAGGATTCTTTCACATGCTGTAAATGTGCTTTGATACTTCATAATTAAAATCAGTTTAAGAGCAGATCTGCAGCGATTCCTTATTTAGGGAAAAAAAGCAACACCAAGATAAGATTGACACTTTTGTACAGTTCTGATCCAAAATGATAATTTCTTTTCTGAAGAATTCATGCTTTTCTCAAGAATTTACCCATAGATTTTTTTTCCCCTCCTTTTAAGTTCCTTTCCCAGGTAAGTAATCTGCTGACCATCATGCAAGCACTTAGTTGTTCTTGAGCTTTCTGTTCCATTTCTCACAACACACCTATAACTAGTTTTATTCCCCGTTCCAGATTGCCAAATTACTTTGACAGGTTTGTTGAGCTCCCATTTTCAAAAAGTGTAACATGGTCTTGATCCTAATTAGACAAATGCGTCATCTCTTCCCAAGGAGAAGGCCACCTGACCTAAATCTGTGCCCTTTCCAATAGATTTTTTTCTTGGGACTGTTCCTGTCTTTTTAAAAACCAATTTCTTGTGTATTTAGTAAGTTCTGATCTTCTATACAGCACACATACAATGATCACACACACCATTAATAGTTTCTTTTATTTAGTATAATTGCCTTTTCCTTCTTTTCCCCCAGACATATCATCTTTGCTCCAAGCAGCCACAACAAATATGCAGGAGAATCCTTCCCAGGAATCTATGATGCCATGTTTGATATCGAAAGCAAAGCTGATCAGCATGAAGCCTGGGAAGAAGTGAAGAGGCAGATTTCCATTGCAGCCTTCACTGTGCAGGCAGCAGCAGGAACACTGAAGGAAGTAGCATGAGGGGATGGCTTTGAAAACTCACACAGCAGCATCTGGCACACAGAGTTATCAGGCTACTGCAGTGGCCCAGTCTCCCCAAGCACCTGCCCCACCTGAGTCTCCAGCCTCCCAAACCACACGGTAGGTGAGCAGAGCTCTGTGTGCCAGAGAACTGCTGAGCTAGGAATTGCTGCATCTCTGCTACTGACAGAACTGTAGCTTTATCAACAGCCCTGGATGGAAGCAAATTTGGGTGTGGGAAGCAGGAACAATCAGTTTCTAGTTGAAATTTTCTAAGAGATCTGCCAGCTTTGAGGACCCAATGTTTTGGATGTACAGTTAGGAAAACAATTATTTGCCAAGCTACCTGCAAATTTTGTCCATAGCAGTGATCAGCAGCACCCGTTTTGACAGATAAAATGTAACACTCGGTCTGTCCATTTTTCTTGTTCTGATAATTACTTTTCTAATATTAGGCACCAAAGGCACCTCTGCATTTCAAAATCTATCCTGCAGGACTGGTGAATGCTCTTTACACTGATTTGCTTTCTTTTCCTTAAAAAAATAAAGAAGTGACCCTCTTACTGATTGCCAAAGCAGTACTGACCATTCTCAATAATCAGGGAAAACAGCTGTTTATATGCAGAAATTCAAAAGCATGCTCTCAGTGAAGTGCATGCCCACCCCTCTGAAAGTCACTATGCATCTCTCTCCTTTATCTGCACTTTGGAAAATAAAGATTTTGGGGCATAACCAAAAGCTGACCTCCCTGCTCTTTTTGGCACTTTCTCTAGTCCACACCTACGGCAGCTTTTGTTCCTATTTTTTTCCTGGGTGATCTCTTTTACATTTTTTTCCATCTGAAAAAGCTGGAGGACATTGTTACTATTGGCATAGGGCTTGAGATAATACTGTCTTCAAATAACACCTGAAGAACGTTTCCCACCAGGAGCTGATTTTACATTCAAAGAGGAACTGAAATAAATGAGAAGGGCAGTTGTACAAAACTATTTAATTTGTATAAAAAGAAAAAAAATCTTGCTTCATTTGCCCTTTAGATGTAATTCTCATCTACATGCTTTAAAACTAATAAAATTGCTAGAATTTTGCTGAATCACATTCGAGGTTGTGGGAACTGACGCTAACCAATTTCTTCTCTTATGTAAAATATATCACAGTTTTTCTCACTACCATAAATTGCACCAGGCTGTGGGAATAAAATCCTCTTTGTTTTATGGGGAATAGAACAGATGTGGCACTAAAATGGACAGAATTTGAGAAGCAGGACAGAGGGGTTGTTCTCATCTCAGATGCCTTGAACTCAAACAAGGGAACCAGAAACTACTTCCTCTGGGAAGTTGTTTTGGGGGTATATGCCACCAAGAAGAGAGGCTTTCCCTGGCATCCCCTCCAATAAGCCTCCATGAAAGATGAAGAATTGCTTACCTATGGATGTTGTTGTCATAATTTACTGTTCAATTGCTTTTCTCAAATCGAGCCTTAGGCATGTGGAGAGGAAATTACACTACCACAGTCCATGCCTGACCTCTTCTGCTGGGAAATGGAGTGCAAAACTGACCTTGCCAGCACACACATAAGAGACAGGAGTAGCTGATGCAGGGGCACAGAACAGGTGATTCTTTCCCTCTGCTCTGGCGAGGATCCACCTGGAATGCTGCTTCCAGCTCAGAGGCCTCAACACAAGAGGGATGTGGGCTTGCTGGAGCAAGTCCAGAGGAGGCCATGAAGATGATCAGAGGGCAAGAATATCTTCCCATGAGGACAACACTGAGACAGCTGGGATTGCTCAACTAGGAAAGGACAGGCTCTGGAGAGACCATATTTACAGCCTTCCAGTATCTAAAGAAGGTTGGAGAGGGACTCTGTAGAGGGATGTGTAGTGATAGGACAAGAGGGAATGGCTTCAAATGGGAAGAGGGTGGGCTTAGAGAAGAAGAAATTCTTTACTGTGAGGGTGGTGGGGGTACTGGCACAGGTTGCCCAGAGCAGCTGTGGATGCCTTGTCCCTGGAAATGTTCAAGGCCAGGCTGGATGGAGCTCTGAACAACCTGGTCTAGTGGAAGACATCCCTGCCCATGGCAGGGGGTTGGAACTGGATGATCTTTAGGGTCCCTTCCAACCCAAACCATTCAATGACTACATTTTTATTGTTCTCTTTTACTTCTACCTAACTGGGAACATTCACAGTTAATAAGTTCATCTCCATCTCTGTACCTGAAGTTATTGCTTAAGGATATCTTGCAATGATTTGACTGGTACATAAATTACACTGGTTTCTGGTTGTTTTTTTTCCCTCTCTCCAAATTGTGTGCCCTTCCTACTCCATCATAACTTTACATTAACTGCAATGGGCAGTAGTGAATGTGCCCCCAAGGGAGGGCTAGGATATCAAGATGGTGGCAAAAAGCCATTAGTACCTCTCCTTATGAGCAGCAGCCAACTTTTGATCTATCAGTGGCTGCTGCTGTAGGATCATCAGAATATAAGGCAAGCAAGGAGTTTTCCACACAGAAAGGAAATATTTGATGAAACCTGCTTCTTCCTTCATTTATGGAAATATATAAACCAGTGAACATATATTTCACCAGTAAACATACCCTTTCAATGGTAGCTAGCCTTTGGGGTTCTGTATTATTACCTTGCTGCTGCAAAAGAACACACACTCTCTCCTTGTTTCCCTGTGCAGTTTGAAGCTGTAAGAATAAATTACAGCTCACAACAGGCTGAATGCACAGCTGGCATTGATCGCTTTGTTCCTCCTGTCAGCTTAATTGATAGCTGTGTGAATGTGAGATTCATCATGACCAGCTACATCCAGAGAAGTATACAAAATAGATTAAATCTATTTCCATTCCTGTCTATAAGTTCTACTGAGGGAGAGTGATATCCAAAGCCTTATAAATAAGGAAACCAAACCACTTACAAATGGCTTATGCTAACTGATTTCCACAAAATCCCTTATTCTTGATATTGACAGGATCGGTTACTCAGAGTTCCAATTGCCTTTCCTTCCTCAATGAGCAGAATCTTATGTTCTACAGATAAGCAAACAAGCCTTTGTTGCTGCCCCCCAGTCCAAAGTGTAGTTCTGCTTCCCCATAATTTCAAAGTGTGGGAAGGGAATTTTTCACACTCTACAAATGGCTAACACTGGATTACCTACTCTGTCCTTCCCCAGTCCATTTGCACAGTTCCTTCACTCAGCCTGGCTGAAGCAATCAGTGAATCCTACAGCTAGGAGAAACCACCCTCCAGCCTAGACTGGAGCTGCAAAACAGTCTGGGCAAAATTAAACTTGGATGGACCAAGTATCACTTGGATATTTGGGTTGTCAATTGTCTTTTTAGAAAATCAGTTCCAAAGGGACAGTGCCTGACAGTTTATTTCAGCTTGGAGAAAAACATTTAGTACAACCTGTTGTATTAGTTCAAGAGGTAATAGTTTTAAACTGGAGAATGGCCAATTTAGATTAGATACAAGTAAGATTTTTACAGTGCAGGTGGGGAAACACTGGAACAAGTTGCCCAGATTG